>QWZN01000031.1:0-320581 GCA_003693225.1 Venturia aucupariae | reverse complement strand
AGATAGTATATATTATATAGAGTATAAGTTATATTAATTATAAGTTATATAGAGATCTATTTATAAAAAGTATATTTTATAGATAGGATAAGTTATATAGAGTATAACTTATATAGAGTATTACTTATATAGAGTATTACTTATATAGGGTATAACTTATATAGAGTATAACTTATAGATAGTATAGATTATATAGAGTATAGATTATAGATAAAATAATTTATAGATAGTATAGATTATAGATAGTATAGATTATATAGAGTATAATTTATATAGAGTATAACTTATATAGAGTATAATTTATATAGAGTATAACTTATATAGAGTATAACTTATAGATAGTATAACTTATATAGAGTATAACTTATAGATACTATAGATTATAGATAGTATAACTTATAGATAATATAGATTATAAATAGTATAGATAATAGATAGTATAGATTATATAGAGTATAACTTATATAGAATATAATTTATTATTATTATAACTTCTAGTTAGTATAGATTATATAGAGTATAACTTATAGATAATATAGATTATAAATAGTATAGATAATAGATAGTATAACTTATATAGAGTATAACTTATAGATACTATAGATTATAGATAGTATAACTTATATTTATTATCTTTAATAGCTACTATTCTTAATTACTACTATTTCTAATAGCTACTATCCTTAATAGCTACTATTCTTAATAGCTACTATTCTTAATAGCTACTATTCTTAATAGCTACTATTCTTAATAGCTACTACTCTTAATAGTTACTATTCTTAATAGCTACTATTCTTAATAGCTACTATTCTTGATAGCTACTATTCTTAATAGCTACTATTCTTAATAGCTACTATTTCTAATAGCTACTATTCCTTATAGTAAGTATTCTTAATATTTAATATCCTTAATATCTAGTATTATAAATAGCTAGTATCTTTAATATTAAATATTCTTAATATCTAGTATTATAAATAACTAGTATTCTTAATATTAAATATTCTTAATATCTAGTATTCTTAATAACTAGTATTATAAATAACTAGTATTATAAATAGCTTCTATTAAAAATACTAGCTATAAATTATAGCTTCTATTATTATTATTCTATATTATTAATAGCTAATATAATTAATAGCTAATATAATTAATAGCTAATATAATTAATAGCTAATATAATTAATAGCTAATATAATTAATAGCTAATATTATTAATAGCTAATATCCTTAATAGCTCCTATTATTTAGAGCTAATATTATCTATAGCTAATATTTTTAATAGTATTAGCTATTAATAGTAATAATTCTAAATTAAAGATATTCTAAATATTTAATTATCTTTATAGTAAATATTATTTCTATAAAGTACTATCTATAGAACGTACTTTTAATAGCTTATATAACTTATAGTAGCTATTAATTTTAGAAAGTATTATCTATAGAACGTACTTTTAATAGCTTATATAGCTTATAGTAGCTATTAATTCTATAAAGTATTATCTATAGAATATACTTTTAATAGGTTATATAACTTATAGTAGCCTATAATTCTAGAAAGTATTATTAATAGAACGTACTTTTAATAGCTTATTTTAATAATAGTTACTATTATTTCTATAAAATATTATTTCTATTAGCTATAATATATAGATAGTATTTCTAATATCTAATATTTCTAGTAATTAGTTATATAGTAAAAGAATATTTAAATTTGTATTATTAATAATTATAAGTTATTTAACTATATTTATATCTATAAATCTAAATATCAAAACTTATACTTATATAAGTATATAGCTATTTAAGTATATAGCTATTTAAGTATATAGCTATTTAAGTATATAGCTATTTAAGTATATATCTATATACTTAAATAGCTATTTAAGTATATAGCTATTTAAGTATATAGCTATTTAAGTATATTGCTATTTAAGTATATACCTATTTAAGTATATAGCTATTTAAGTATATACCTATTTAAGTATATAGCTATTTAAGTATATAGCTATTTAAGTATATACCTATTTAAGTATATACCTATTTAAGTATATAGCTATTTAAGTATATACCTATTTAAGTATATACCTATTTAAGTATATACCTATTTAAGTATATAGCTATTTAAGTATATACCTATTTAAGTATATACCTATTTAAGTATATAGCTATTTAAGTATATAGCTATTTAAGTATATAGCTATTTAAGTATATAGCTATTTAAGTATAGAGCTATTTAAGTATAGAGCTATTTAAGTATAGAGCTATTTAAGTATATACCTATTTAAGTATATACCTATTTAAGTATAGAGCTATTTAAGTATAGAGCTATTTAAGTATATAGCTATTTAAGTATATTATAAATAGATTTACTAGATTTTAGATTACTTAGATACTAAACTTAGTAATTATCAACTTCTATATTTATTATAATATCTTTATATCCAATTCTATATTCTATAAACTATAGAGATATTCTATTTTATATATATTTAATCATTTAGTACTTTAACTCTACTAAAATTATAGAAAAAATATATTTAATTCTATAGATCCTAAAATTTTCGAAATCTAAAAATCTACTTAGTATATATTATAATTGTTTGTATAAAGGTATTAATAAACAAGTAGTACTATCTTAATACTCTAGTATAGACCTTAGTAAGGCTCTAGCTATAGGAGGAAGTATTAGAATAATAAGGCAAGTAGTACTATCTTAATAGATAGTAGATAGTCTAGACTATCTACCTATCTATATTATAATATATAGTAAAACATGGTAATATAATAATAGCTATAGATAATAGTAGTTAACCATTATCTAGACTTGGGGGTTAGATATAAACTATATATATTTATATACCTCTAATTGCTAGGCAATTGGAGGGATATAGAACTACTACTAGAACTAAGTAAACTACTAGTAGTTTATTATTCTATAGGCTCTTGTCCTAGTCTCCTTATATTATTATCTTTTATTAATCTATACCTTTTATTATTACTAGCTAAGCTAGTACTATACCTATAGTAGTATACTACAATCTACCCTATTCCTATGGAGTAGAACCAACAATAATTTATAAAGAGAGTATACTAGTATATATTAAGGCGAGTACTATTTCTATACCTAAAACCTAAGTTTTACCTCTAGAATCCTTTGGATTATATAAATAGTATTACCCTCCCTTAAAACTAGAGCCTTAATACTCTAGTTATAGGGCTAGTAAAATAGCTAGCGTACGTATAAGTATTACGGTAATATATAATATTATAGTAGTAAGACTAGTACTAGATAGGCTACTATACGTGAACGCCTACTATATAATATCTTTATAGCCTTACTATACAAATTTATATACGAGAGGTATAAAGGTATTATATATAAGAAACTACGGTATAGGCAACAGTCTATCTATAGTCTAATCTTAGGACTACTTCGGACCTTAGTAATAGTCCCGTACTATACTAAGATTATACGTACGTACTATAATATATAGCTAAGATTACGAGTCTAAGCGCTAGACTATATAGTAATAGTACCTATATTTCTCTAGTACTTTCTTACTTATTCTAATCTCTTTTATTATATTTCTTCCTTCTAAATACAAATTTGTATAGTAAGATATAGAATACTATAAAAAGACTTGGAGCGCAAATATTACGTATATAACTCGAGTCTAACTTAAGTAGTATTCTAGCTAAATAGCTACGGCTTACTACTATAATATTATATATTACCGTAAGACTCGTACGCTAGCTAGCGGCTAGCTCTTAGGACTAGCCCCTTCTACTAGACCCCTTAAGGCCCTAGTCTTTAGGGAGAGGAATACTATTTTTTAGGCGGGTATAATCCAAAGAATTGCGGGGGTAAAACCAAGGATTTGGGTATAGAAATAGTACTTGCCTATATCTATATATATACTAAGTTGAAATCTAATTTTTAAATAAGAAGCTATAAAAATAGATATTTAATTATATATCTCTCTTTATTCTTATAATAGCCTAGAGAGAGAGCTAGAGTTTTATTCTTAGTTAGTTATAGTTTATAATTTAGAAAGAATCAATCCTACTTCTTATACTATATAAGAAAAAATATAGTACTTATATCTATCTACGTTAGTATATCTCCTCTTAACTTATAGTATTATAAGATATCTATAGTATCTATATTAGTAGATAGAGTATTAGTAGATTAGTTATAAAGATATAGTTGTAGTAATATTATAATAGAAGCTAGCTCTTATCAACGTGGTACTTATATATAAAGTCTATACTAACGTAGCTACTATAGCCGTTATATATAAGTAGGCTCTATTTTCCCTCCTTCTAGGCTATTACGTAGAAAGTAGATTTAGAGTCTAGCTATTAAGTCAACCGAGACTAAATAGCTGATTAAGTATCCTAATAATCTCGCTATTCCCGGACGTTCTACGACTCGGCTTAACCAGGCTATATATATTACTATAAATAATAGGGATATTCTCTTACTAGATTTTGTAGTATTAATAGATAAAGCCCGAGGGAGAGAAGAGTAAAGGAGAGAGCGATATCGAAAAATTGAATAACTACTAAAAGTAAATAACTCCCCATTACTACTCCAAAAAAAAAAGAAAAGAAGAGTAGAAGGGTCCTCGGCACTTCCGTCCTACCCTAGACGACTACTAGCCTACACCGTATATTCGATATATTAAATACTAATATAATTAATACCAATTACTTATACGAACTTTTGAAAGCTTCGGGCCCTCTTTACCAACTATACCTCCTCCCTCTTTCTACCAATTTCTGAAATTTCGAGTCACAACTAAGACCCTGGGAATTTAAGGTTCGCGAGGTACTAACGATCTCCTAGATATAATACCCTTCTTACTATCTTATATAGTAGGTTAGACTTTGAAGCTAGCGGGACGATCTAGGTATTCGCTTTCCCTATTTGCGTCGAGCACATCGATCTCTAAGCGGATTGACTATACCGAGTTAGGATCGAGAAGTTCGCCTTATAATAATATAAAGAGAAGAACTTACTATATATAGATTTACTTTGAAGTCTATTATCGTTTTGATCCTATCCTATAGGCCGTTCAAGACCTTATAGAGTAATTCGTCCGAATCGATTGGTACGAAGCGCTCCTCTCCGAAGAAGGTGTTATACACGAAGTATAATAGATATAGACCAAATCTATTATTAGGACGTCCAAATTGATCGATGCCTAGATAGAAACTAATAGTATTTAATAATGTGTCGAGATGTAGTCCTCCTATTCCTATATCGGAAACTCGTACATCTAGTAGGGTCGCTAGCCGTATAACAAGTCTACTACTTGCACCATTATCAAATCTACCGCGATCGTAAGGGAATTCGTCTTTATTGTAATCTAGAAGCGATCGGAGTCCCGGGCGTCCAGGTGCTAGGAGTAGACTACTAGGGAATAGAGTAAGACCTCGTAGTTTAGCCTCGAGTCTAGGATTTAGGTATATATTGATCATTATATGCCGTAGTACTCCTCGCTGCTTTAGAGGAGGAAAATCCCGGATTCTTATCTACTACTCTCTAATAGCTAACTCTTCTTCGTAGATTCTACCTAGCCTATAGACATTCCATCCTAGCGTCTAAAACTAATCTGGCCTGCCGAACTTATTTTCGTTAATCTCGCTCCTACACGCTTCTAGTATCTGCAACTTATCTTTAATCAAAAATGTAAGGGCTATTTCAAGGAACTCGTACTACGGGATACTACCTCTAATAGCCGTTAATTCCCTTACTTCTTGTACCTCCGATCCTAGGTTATAGACTACCTAAGTTAGATTAAGCCTCGCCCAAACTACTAAAACCCGTTCAAATACTATAGATTATACCTATTCGCTCTTAGAATTATTTGTCTTCAATATCTCCCACGAGTTATATTCCGTGAACGTACCTAGACGCCTACCGTGCGCAACAATAGCCATTCGGATAGCCCCTAAGAGGTATTCGTAGTTGCGTATACTAAGTCCGGTAATATAGTAGAATAGCTAGTATAGGTACTAGGCTATTGGTTCTATGCCTCTAGTCCATTTCCTCTTGCCCAAGTGATGCATTATTAAGTCGTAGAAAATTTCTAGTCTGGTAATATCTGTCGTGATTTAGCGTTGCCCGTAGGCGGGTTCGTCTAGGTAAGTATCGTAAACGTAGCCAGCTTCTTTATTTCGTGTCTAGTAGAGATGTCTATAGTAGACGTCGTCTACTATTTTTTCTATCCGTATGGAATTAGGATTTGTGGTAGGTAATTATTACTAAAGTAAACCGGTTCTTAGATATTCGTACAATCTAACGGTTATATAACGGTTAATAATTAGTAGCTCAACAACCTAAAGTTACTTACTTCTTAACTCTTTATAGTTTACTAGATAGTATTTCAAATACCCGGCTTCTATACTATAGGAGGACCTAGCAAAGGAGGTAAGTATAGTATTATATTTCTCTAAACCTTACTAATTCATTGATAGCACTCGAGATTGAAACCGTAGCGCAGCGAGGGAAGATATTTCTCGCCGATAAACTACTACTTATAGAACGAGTTCTTAAGGGACGCCGACCTATTAAGTATATAGCCCCCAACGAAGAAGGAATTATAACCTCTACGCCCCGAAAATTGCGCAAGACTAACGACGATACTATATTGAATATACGACGCCTCACTACTACAAAGGCGACGTTAGACGAGGCGCTGAATAAAACTCGGTCGTTGGAGGCGAGCATCGACGTTATAGCTATCGAATATTAGGAATCTATTACTACCGCCAACCGTCTTCGTAGCTAGCTAAGTTTATTTAGCAATTCCCAGTCGACTCCTCCACCAGCAACAAACCCCGGTAGTGATTTCCACCTTTTTCCGCCTACGAGAGCAAAAGTTAATTATATTATAGTAGTTCTATCTACGCCCCGCACCCCGCGCTCGGATCGTTCGTATCTTGTAGTACTTTTGCCATACTCTAGAGAATGTTATAAAATACTTACTATTAATAGGGTATATATACTCGCATCTAGGACGCCCAAGGCTTCACGACGATTATCGTCAGGCTATATAACTGTCGTAGTCGTCCTCTATTATAGCTAGATATATCAGATAGTAGTATCGGTCTTGCTTACGTCCGAGTTCGATATAATAACAAACAGATTGTCAATTTCTTAGGATTCGGTAACGACAGTAGAGATCTCGTAATAGTATAGAAGATTCTAGCTGCCGGTACTTCGCTAGACTCTAATTTCGTCGGTATATATATACTAGATTATCGCCGTCGTCAACGACTAGGAATTACGTACCGTCGTATTATTAATGTTAATAATGAGCTTATCGAGGATATATAGCTCGATACTATACGCGACTAGGACTAAGCACTCGATTCGGTAGCGGGAGGAGATACGAGAGGCCCTATCTTACGTATTACAATTCGTAGTCGCAACTAAACGGTAAAAGCTAGTGCGAAATTTCATGTTTTCTGTACTGACCTTGAGTAGGGATTTGATACCTTTATATCTAGCTCTATTATCTTAGTCAGGCACAGCGCTACCAAGCCGGATATAATTAATTAGTAGTAGTAACGCTCGTGGTTGAATTAAGGTTAGACTAGGGTATATAGAGATTAGTAGGGTTTCTAATCTTCTATCGTTTCTTTTGATACATAACGATTGCGTATTGAATCGAAAACTCTTCCAAGATACCTATTTATTATTTATCCTCTTCTACGTATATGCCTTTGAAATGCTATAAAACTTAGTCTTATTAAGATTCTAGAATCAAAATAACTATCGGTACTAAGTGTCCCCCCTTATATTCAGAAATATCAAACTATAGCTTTTCTATAATAACCTATATCCTTTCTATTAACTATATCAAAGATAGTATATTTATAAAGTCCTTAATTATTTTCTACTTACGTATTTCTTTCCGCTATAGTAAGCTAAATATATATACTACTAGTCTCTACTTGTAGTTTTATAGATATTAATATTATATACGCGAGAGTACTACTATCCCTTATTTTCTAGACTAGTAGATATTATTTCGAGTTCTAATATATCTTTATATTCCTTAAGATATACTAACTAAATATTAATATAATTCTATTTTTATTTCTATAACTCTTTACTTATCTATCTTATTACTAGTAGCTCTCTATAGTTATTCTATATCTCTCTACCTTAATTATAGCCTACTTCAAGTACTATATATTTAAGCTTAGTAAATATCTATAGTATATATTTACTAAGAGAAGAAGTACTTCAAGTACTTACGCTACTAAGATTAAGATATAAGAAGTAGAGAAGTTTTAAAGGGGTCGATATAATAGTATAGCTACCGTAGGCCTCCATCGATATAATATATTGAAATTGACGTTGATATACCTATAATACCGTATATCTTTAGCAAAACTAAAAGGATGTATTGGTACTAAAAGTAATATACTATATAGAACTAAGTTATATATTTTCATTATAGTTTACTCGGTTAATTATAATGCCCGAAAAAAAAAGTTAGTTACTATTATCTTCTAAAACCAACTCTTCGCTAGAGACGTCGTCTATCTCCGAGCTCTTATTACTATAACTATTATCGTCTATAAAGCTCTCTTCCTTATCGCTTTCCGTTCTAATATCTTGATCGTCGATAAACGAATCAATTTTATATTCGTTTAGCTCGCTATCTATAGCTTCGGGATCTTCCCCTTCGTCGACATGCCTACTTAATCTATAAGTATTACTATTCCGACCTTAGCTGCTATCGCTAGTATCCAAGCTCGTATCCCTATTACTAGGGGAAAGTATACTATCATTTCTACCTAGCAATCGATTAGTTCGCTCTCGAGATTCAATAGGTTCTAGATATATACCTAAATCCTAAGCGACTTCTAATCCCGAGCTAGTAGAGATAATTATAATCCTTAACTAATTATTAAATCGCTAGCGGCTACTATTGTCTTCTTGGCGGTTTGCGATATAATTCTAGGCCTATCGTATAATATCCTAAGTCCCGTCTAATACTTTATCCTCAAGTATATCCTCGACGCTATTACTACTATTGGCTATCTATCGCTGTCGAATTTCTCTATCTTGAATATATAGTTCAGGCGGGCTTGAAGTAATATACGTAAGGACGTGAGGGAGAGGACGGAGTTTTAGTAGGCTTAAAGAGAATTAAGGTTCCCTAATAGCGGGCTTAAGAATACTAACGCCTATAGAGATTCCTATTAGCTGTACGTTGCGATAGTTATATTGCCGCGTATTAACCTATAGTCTCCATATATACGGCGCCCTCGGCTTACGTAGTATCGTATCGGTATTCTAGCTCTAATGTAATTTGAATCGATAGAAGGCTCTCGGACGTATATACGGTTTGGATATAACTAGTACTATTCGTTCTAGCGGCTAATTCCCTCCATTTCGAGATATATTTGCGGATAATAGCGATTTGATTACCGGTCAAGTTATTATCTATAGTAAGGTTGTATTGCATAGATTATATAATAAACGCTATTAGTCTAAGCCCGATAAGGGAGGTAACGACAGAACAGTTAGCTAGTAATAAAATATTAATTAACGATTAGTAAGATTATCCTGAATACTATCAAATCCTAAATCTTATATATATATTTTCCTTCCGTTAGATATTAATATCTAGTCAATCTTCGTTATATTATATCTTTAGTTCGACAACCTCTACTGTAGCTAATATTTTGTCTTAATTAATATTCTTTATTTACTAGTAATTATCTATTAACCTCTAGCTAATAGCTTAATTTATAATTAGGTCTTCTATATATTCTTAAAACTATAGCTGGCTCCTCTACATCGTAATATACTATAACTATCTCTATCGAGTCTGATACTAGAGCCTTAAAATCATACTATTTGGTAGACTATCTACTAGCTATTTATCTCACTTCCCAAGGTCTCAACTCGTAACGGATATATTTACCACCATCTAACTACTATCTTACTACTATCTTACCAAACTCAGCGTCTTCGTCGTCTTAGGTTATCCGCGTTTGGTACCGCCTTAGTTATAGGCGGTAGTTGACCCCTAGCTAGTATCTCTCGAGTAAACTAAGCAATCTACTCCTATATAAAAGCCGTAAATCGTTCTATACGGTAAGTATCTCGGACGAACTCGTTAAATGATAGAACGATTAAGCTAGCCCGGGCCTCGGGTATACTATCGATACCGGTAACGTTCCAGCGTACAACCCGAAGTATGAGTAAGTTACTATCGTTTATAGACGTAATAACCGTATAATAATACCTATCGAGATTAACTACTATCTATAGTATCGTATTATTGTGAACCCTAGCCCCTCGGACTATTCTAATAACGATCCTATTATTACGGGCCCGATAGAGTAGCTAACTCTAAGTCTTACGCTACGGTATATTTTACTCGCTAATAATAGTTCCCGCTTATACTCTAATAAGAGTTGGTAACGGGGCTTACATTTGCGTTAGAGGGCCGACTACTTGGTTGCGGCGACGTGAAGACTATACTAGAGGAGAAAAGCCGGAAGCTCTAGGTCCCGAGAGACGGCGTCTAGATAAGGAAACAAATACAACCTCGTCGTCGGATTACTAGTTACGGTTTATTAGCGGTATCTAGGGGTTAGGAGCGCTCGAAGACCCGCCAAAACTTCGTCGACTATTAGTTTAACTACCCTAGCTAAGATAAATACCGTCGTCTTCTTCGTCGGAGTCGGTACCGGAGTCTAAGTCTCGGAGGTCGATTACGGTCTGTCGTGTACTTGGGGGTTCTCGGTTTCTAGGTCTACTAAATCCGCCAACCGAAGCAATACGGCTATATCCGCTAGATCCACTAAGTCCGCCAGATCTACTAAGTCCGCTAGATCTACTAAGTCCGCTAGATCTACTAAGTCCGTCAGATCTACTAAGTCCGTCAGATCTACTAGATCTATTAGATATACTAAGATTGTTTATACGGGCTAACGTAGTACCTCGTTCTCCCGGCGTGCTGATAGAGCCCTAGGCTGTGATATTATCTAATTATAATAACCTTACGCTAGTACTATTATTAGTGCTAGTAATAGCGTATATTACTACGTCCAACGTTTGGTTCTACCCGGAGTTTCGGAGCCCGTCTCGGTTTCTATTACTCTCTGATAATACATCTAGGTAGTTTTAGCGATATTTTTTAAAACTAGGGACTAGGAAGTTACGGAGAGCGACGTTCTCTTTTAACGCGTCCTAGGTCGATCGCCAGCCAATGGCGATATTTAGTATTATATAGGACCGCTATATTTTGAATTTGATGCTAGTAAGATTACCCGGGCCTCTTAGGATACTATTTAAGAATATAATAAGGTCGTTTAGATAGCTAATAGTAATACCTAGTAGAGGCGACTATCTATTTCTCGGGGCTAGTTTAATGCGGCGTTCGGCTAACGCTATAGCTTTGAAAAGTCGTTAAATATTCTTTATAGCTAGTGCTTTATCAAGTCCGATTCCGAGTAGTTATAACATATCTAGGTTTTCGAGCGATTAAGTCCATACCTTCCCTAGAGTACCGCCTGGATTTGGGATGCCTACTATATTAGATACGTATCTACGGATATTAATTCACTACTATAAGGATCAAGGATGGTTGGATAGAAGCTTACTAGTATTAGTTGCGGGTAGGCTCAAACTTAACGTAGTCGGTTATATATGTATTAGTATATACAAGTAAGTATAGGTATAGGAGAGAACGTTAACCGCGAAGTAGATTTATAGTTACCTAGCGATCGATCTAGTAAAGGTAAACCGGGTAATACTAATATTACGAAGTAACCTACTCATAGCCGCCTAGAGACTAATCTGATAAAATAAACCTATGAAATACTAGTATCGATAGATATAAAAACAAATCTATTAATTGAAACTGAATATACTAAAGGCCATATATTAAGGAATAAGAAATGATTTCAAGTATTATATCTACGTCTACGTCCACCTATACCTCCACGTCTACCTATACCTCCACGTCCACCTCTACGTCCACGTCCACGTCCACGGCCTCCCCTTAAACCTCCTAACCTAGATACTACTCCACCATCTAGCCTAGCCTGACCGCGTACCATTATAGTATTTGTAGGAGCATTGGTTATCTAGGCTAGGATAGGGGCCTAGATACGTGCTTTCTTATTACTCTTATTATCTTAGTCCGCCATAACGATTTGAAATTTGTAGTTCGGGCGACGGTCGGGATATTCTTTATAGAGAGCGGGGTCGATCTAGGTAACTATATTAGTAGAACCCTAGTAGATGTATATAGACATTAGGGTACTTACGGCGTAAAGCCAAATACAAGAGCGCTATACTTTAGTAACTATGGTCCGCAGATACGAGTAGACTTTGGTTAGGTCTACGGAGTCTAGAACTTCGACGAATATATTCAGGTCTCCCTAAAAGTTAACCGGATTCTTCCACGCAAGAACAAATTCAGTACCTTAAGGGATTTAAAGAAGGAGCCTAGTAGCCTCGATTACTTCGTCGAGATCGATTAAATCATATACTACTTCGTCGGGAGCGGTATAAAGTAAGTCGTCGATTTTAGCTGCGATCTTCAAGTCGCTACTATCATTGGGACCGATAGACTCGTAAAGGGTAATACCGAGACTAAAGGTACCTAGGCTCGTACGATTTTGGTCCGGCTCGTAAGAGGGTTTGAGATCATTTTAATTAGCTAGGATTTAAGTTTTATCTATCCAAAGTCCGAGCCCTAAGTAAGGCTAGCCGTAGGCAAATATCTAATCTCGACGACCTACATCCCCAGCTCTGATTTGGCTTACGGAGTTCTTGATAATAGTAGATTACCTAGACATATAATAACCGACCACGTCGCGGATCCAAGACTATATATAACTATTGCGAGAGAGATTGAGAATTTCCGGCTTGACGTATTTTCCGAACCAATTATCTAGAAGCCGGCGGATAGCGATTAAATAATAGGTAACCTCGCCGTCCAACTATAGGAGTATATATATTTCGTTACCTTCGGAGAGCTTGTCGTCACCTTCATTATAGTAGAAAAGATAGAAGCGGATATATCCTAGAAGTAACTCGACTTTATAGGCGGAGATATTAAGGATATAAGCGATCAAGGAAATAGACGATTTAGCGCCGGTCTTTTTTTTAGATATAATTGCTAGGAGGGCGTAGTCGTTGAAGCTAAGAAAGTACGCGTATTACTCAAAATCGTTAATATCTCTATATTACTACTAGTACGCGCTAGTAATGTCCTTCTAGTTAGAGTCGGGGCTATACCTGACGAGGCCGAACTCTTCCGCGAGGGCAGGGTTTGCCATATTAATTAGTAGGAGGTAGGAAGAAGAGGTTGAGAGGTTCTTTGAATAATATAGGGAAGAATCAATAGTAATATAGAATTGAGAGGCGTTACTCGCGGAACGCCATTATCAAAACAATATTAATAACGACGCTAAGCCGATAATAGTATATAAACAAATACGCTAATAGGTTGCGCCTTTACTCCGTATCCCTCCTTCAATAATATATAAAACGCTACGTTTCGCTTCATATTTTGCTCTCTACTTTTGATCGTACATTTATTCAAGATAGTATCGCAAGTACGTATAGCTTACTATTCCCCCTTCACTTCAATACTGACAAGATTAGGAATCGATAATATAAGGAATCGCTTGTTGCGAATTCTCCCTCTAGTAATAATTAATACTAAGGTAGCCGTCACAACGCCTTTCTGTGGTCGATTGGGAAGGGAGCCGATAAGACCTAGTAATAATAGAATACCTCGCGTACCTATCTTGCAGCTCAAAAACAGGCAATATTAGCTCGACTTAACGACTCGCAACACGCAATTACAATAGTTACGCGCCCGGATAGCCGAAGTTAGAGCCACTCTCGTCGCGGCCAAAGAAAAAGAGAAGGTATTAGTAGAAGAAAATCAGACGCTTACACAACAGACCGATAGACTCGATAAGTAGATAGTTAATCTTACAAGAAATCTTACTACCCTTACGAATAATAATATAGAACTAAGTACCAACCTCTAGCGTCTCGAATATCGATACCAAGATACTTCTACCGCCTATATCTAGGAAATAGTAAGGGTAATAGAAGAGGCCGTAAGTCGCTAATTAATAGAGGAGACTTTGGATAAGTTGAACGAGGTTATAGAAACGAAGAAAAAAGAGGTATAAGAGTTAAGATAGAGGGTCGGAGAAGAAGAGGTAGCAAAGTAGCTAGTAAAGGACAAAAATAAGACGCTAAATTAGAAGTTAAATAAGCTAATAGAGAACGAGCTTTCGAATTCTACCTATATTATCGAAAAGATTAAAGAAGTCGGCGCTGTCAAGGAAGAGCTCGGCGCGATAAAGAAGAAACTAACGGCAAAAGAAGAGTCGAATTTGATATAGATAGTAGAGGCAGCTAATAAGCAATATGAAATAAATGCAAAGATATAAGAGATAGAGAAGGATATTACCGGTTGGGAGAGTAAAGCTAAGAAAGCTTATAAGTATATAAATCAGTTAGAGATTCAACTAATAACTTCAAACCGAAAGCTGAAGTACGCTAAAAACAGCTTAGAAGGTTAGAAATAGCTTAAGAAAAGCAATATAGCTACTCTAGAAAGTATAAGCAGGCCTATAAGGAAGAGGCGTACAGAATTCTCACCGGAGTTAAGTAATAAGGACGGCGATAACTTTGTACAAGAGAGCCTAAGTACTAATAGAGCTAGGAGGCGATCTACTAAGCGCTACAACACAAGCGTCTAAGGCAATAGTAATAATATTTTAGTAGTTACTAGGTATACACAATTGATTGTAAGATATATAAAGTGGAAAGATTTTGTAGTAGAGAGGAATCATAGATAAGTTATTAAGTAGCTTAAGAATTTAATCTTAAGTTAACGTTGAAGTTGTAGATACCCTACCAAGTCCGCGATTACGGAAGTACTATATAACTACCTAGCTATTACGAGCAATAAAAGACCTATAGAAATTACTTAAACTAATACGAGGTTGCAACCGGTAACTATACCAAATTCCTAATATAGAGATCGGTATTTATCTCGACTATAGTAATTGTTTAGACAATCCTAAACTTGTAACTAGTTAATAGTAACTCCCGGGATTTAGTAAGCTAGGTGCTGGGTGCTACTTCCCCCTCTATTAAGAGACTTAGCGTTTTGGTAGTATAAGAATCTAAACTTCCTACTACCCCTTCTCAAACATCTCAACTCCCTCGAGAGAGCCTTATTAGAGTATAACCGTTATTCTTTAGCGAGACTTATTAGAGTCAGCCTTATTAGAGTGCACCCGTTATATTTAACCTTTCGGGTTATAGTTTCTAGCGAGACTTATTAGAGTCAGCCTTATTAGAGTGCAACCGTTATTCTTTAGCGAGACTTATTAGAGTTAGCCTTATTAGAGTACAACCGTTATTCTTTAGCGAGACTTATTAGAGTTAGCCTTATTAGAGTATAACCGTTGTTCTTCAACGAGACTTATTAGAGTTAGCCTTATCAGAGTATACCCGTTGTATTTAACCTTTCGGGTTATAGTTTCTAGCGAGACTTATTAGAGTCAGCCTTATTAGTATACAAATTTTCATTAATATACTCATTCATTGGGATATTGAAGAAGATATTATTAATAAATCTAACCAAGCTACTCAAGGCGGTTACCGACCGCAAGTTATAGAAGATTATTACTAGTGCCTTCGAACTATAAACTAACACGTTACCTAAAAACTATATAATATTTCCTCTCTCCTCCCTCCCTCCTCTACTACCGACCCTAATCTACTAGCCCTTCCACTTATAATACGCTACTGCAATGCCTCCTACTCTACCTCGCGGCTCCCGACGAGACGGCTATATTCTACCGAACCGCCCTGAATACCTAGGCGATAAATTAAGAGGGCTTCGCAATTACCTCCTAACCGCGCTTACTTATATCCGTTTCCGTCGACCTCTCGTGTACACCAAAAAGAAGGCTATGATTACGGACTTCGAGAAATAACTAATAAAATGCCCGTAAGAGTTCCCTAAATACTACTAGAAAAAATTCGGAAATAGGAAGGATAAGAAGGCGAATTGGTTAGCTTATTAACTATATTAGTAATAGATCGAGAAAGGCCTTATTACTTTTAGCGACGATCCTCCTCGGTTACCTAATCTAACGGGCCCAGCACGTCTTAGAATAAACAATATAATAGGACCTGTTAGAGAGGAAGACGCCCCTAATAGAGCTATCGATATATTAGATAAGTTAGACGAGTCTAGAGCTGCGAAAGTAACGGATAAAGTACTACAGCCTTCTACGATAGAGTATATACTATCTCCTAGCCGAGCTACTAAACTCCAAATTAACTCCTCCCCTTATACTAGCGAGAGAAATAACTTAGCACCGGTAGATACGGATACTAACTTAACGGATATACTATAACAGCCTTCTACGATAGAGTATATACTATCTCCTGGCCGAGCTACTAAACTTATAGATACTATAGACGAAATAGAAATCCAAATTAACTCCTCCCCTTATACTAGCGAGATAAGTAACTTAGCACCGGTAGATACGGATACTAACTCCTAGCCTACACCTGCAGCCGTTGATAGCGAGCGATATCCCTTAGTACTAGTAGATATAGATACTAACTCTCACCCGATATCCGTAGCTACTACCAGCGAGCGAGTCCTAGACTCGTCTCGCCTACTACCCGCAGCAATTAATAACGGGCGAGCCGATTTAGTAACCCTAGATACCGTAGATATAGATATAATATAAGATCCTTCCTACCCAATTCCCGCCGCACTTATCTATAGAGAGCGAGTACTAGATTTGTCTCGCCTAGCTCCCGCAGCAATTAACAACGGGCGAGCCGATTTAGTAACCCTAGATACCGCAGATGCAGATATAATATAAGATCCTTCCCACCTAATACCCGCCGCATTTATCCCTAGCGAACTAGTACCAGACTCGTCTCCCCTAGCACCCGCAGTAATTACTAACGGGCGCGCCGATCTAATCCCTAGTGACACTCCTACTAGAAGTAGCGCTCTTGTTATCGATGAGAATTTAGCAGCCGTTGAAAATTTAGCAGCCGATAGAGATACTAGGGGATCGTACCGGGTTCCTAGCAACTAGCAGGCCTAAGCAAAGGTAATATTCTTTTATCCCTTCTATACTTTCTCTTTTAACGGACTATACAGCGTATAGTAGAGATAGCGGAACTAGAGGTTACGCCTAGTAAGAGACTGAGAAGAGACAACGATTAAGAGTTATATTTTAGTAACGACGAAGTAGTAAGTTCCTCTATCTAGCTGTACCGAAGCTGATATTTTTAGGCTATTATTAATACCGTACTACCCCTAAAGCCCGCGCGTGTCCGCAAAGTACAGACAGCGGCAACTACAAAGAAGCTAAAAAAGAAACCTACTATATAGAAGACTCTAAAAGTACTAGCCGGCCGGAAGATAAGTACGAAAGCTAGTACTAAGAAGACTACTATACTATCGACCGATCCGAGCGTACTATAACAGCTATATACAGGTGCTACTAGAGCCCGCCGGAGCTTTAATCTCTAACAATCCCCGCCTCGTTTAGCGCTTATTACCGATAAATTTATTCGTCGACAATATAATAAGGATAGAAGAGGTATTAGTTACAAAATTACGCGTAATAGTAAGATCGTATTAGGGTGTAGTCGGCTCGGAATTAATTTTACCCAGCTTTTAGCGATAGCGAATCTTTTAGTATACGATATATCAAGGCTCGATTCTATTACTAAGAGTAGTACTAATTGCTCTTACTTCCCCCCGAATACTAAAAACTAGGGTAACGTATCGAGGCAAATCTACTATTACTTCTTATTATACTAATATATTACCCGTTTAGACATCTTCGTATTATACTCCCGTACGGCCGACCTGGTCGAAGATCTATTATTGGAGAATATAAGATCCGTCGTACTATATCTATAGGAACTACAAAGTCGCCGCTGAGGAAGGTCAGATTATATTAGGATTATCTATACTAATAGAGTTAATATAGTACTATATTCCAATACGAGTTTTTTTATACGTAGCAGGTAGTAGGTTCTAGTTCTTTTTGATTTCGATACTGTTATATCTTCCGAGTTTCAAGTATCTTCTCGAAGTATAACTATAATACGAATTTGTATCTCTTCTATTATTATTATAATATATTCGTAATACGAAAATATCGACATTAATATAAGAGTAAGCTTGCGCCTCTTACTTACGATTAAGTTAAGGGTTAGATCGAAATCGACGGGACGTAGTAGTCGCGACTTCCTAGAATAGCTATAGATTTCTCAATAGCCTTATCCCGTCGATATCGATCGACTAACTCCAAACCGCTACTCTCCTCTTTACTAACCTCTTTACTAACAATCCTATAACCGTCTGTCTTTCTCCTCTTCGTTCTCTTTTACCCCCTATATCGTGGGTAGGCCTCCTCTATAGCTGAGTAAGTACTACTCGTAAGTTTTCTTATAGACCAGCCTCTCCATCTATATACGGTTACTATAGGAAAAGAAGAGTTGTCAAGAAAGTATCCTTAATAGGCGATATATCCGGCAAAACGATAGAAGGCTTTAGGAAAGAAGTTGCTCCGCTACTTTAGAAAGGCCTAAAAAGGTAAATCCTAAATTTCATCTAAAAGTATCTATAGATCTAAACACTTATACTTTAGATCTAGCTAAAGATGTAGCGACTGCTACGCGATTAAATATATCCTTCGAATCTCTATTATATCTATCCTTACCTTCCCCCTCGTAGTCTTACTCGACTCCCTTATAGCTACTAAATATAGATATTCCTCTATAGGAGCTTAGTAGGATACTAGTTATAGCTTTAAGCTCGGGCTCTTCTCGTACTTTAGATCTACTACTTTTACTAGATAGCGACCTATATTAACCGATTCGACTATTATTACCTATTATTCCCTCCGCAGCCCCTAGTACTACTAACCTAGCTATTCCAGCCCTACCTCTACCAACTCCTACTATACTATCGAGCCGTGGAAATTCTCCAGTTTCAGTTCCCGTTGTTAGTGGGGAAATATCTAGACCGAAGAGGAGCCTCTATTCCTTAGTAGAGATTAATACCTAGCTATATAATAAGCGTACCCGTCTATCTCATAATAGTCCTTCTTTAGGATTAGGAGATATAATTAACGAAGAAATCGGTATATTAGTATTCAGGCGCCTTCTAAAAGCCGACGATTCTAGATAGCTTTCTCTATTAACTCCCTCCAATCGAAACGTTCTTACGCAAATCTCGGGGGTAGATCTTACCATTCTATAGATACTAAATCTCCGACCCGGGTATAGTAAAGAGTATTATATACTTTAGGTCAAATATAAAGAAGACTTTATCGTAAGTTTCGCTTAATTTTCCTTTCTATTAATAAGCTAACTTTATAGAAACTCTTATACATCGCTAAACATCCTTAAAGCCTAGTCCTATACTATAGTAAATACTCAAGTATCTTCTCTTTAGTACTAGCTACCTCCCTCCTAGATATACTTAAGTATAATTTCGTACTAGATAATCTCGATCTTTCAGCCCGTCCGGATTTCCCGTTATTTTATATCGTAGAAGAAAAAATAGATATACTATTCAATTAGTAATAACGAGATCCCTACTATAGACGCGATAATATCGTTATTCTATCTACGATCCTTTAACTCAGCACCGCCAACTATAACTACGGCCCTATATTAAAGAAACCTTTGTTTCATTTAATATCTAATAGTGCGAAGCTAGAGCTATTCCCTCAAATTCGAATTGGTATAAGGCGGTATCTTAGTAATACCGCGAAGACCTTTCTAGATATATCGTTATCCCTAAAGTCCGTTATCCCCGTCATCCTTAGCCTATTTAAAACCGAAAGGAGTATTTAAGTACTACCCTCCGCTTTTCTCATCTATACGCAAATAGAAGAGGTTCTTCTATTAGCTATATCTTAGAAATCTATTACCGGGATCAAGTTCTAATAACCTACCTTATTATACGATTTAATAACTAAATACCTTTGGTTAGAATATGATCTTATATAGTGTCAAAAGAAATCTAGATCAAGCGATACTAGATTGAAGTCGATGAAGAGAATTTAGAAAGCCTTTAGTAGGGGAGCCGTTCTATACGCGACCGATACCTATTTCTTGAAGGATCTTTCAGCGTAATAAGCGCAATATATAGGCTCTATATCTTCGGACGAAGAATAATAATATAGAGTTCGTTCAGCTGCGTAGGCGCTATTTATAGATTACGATAAGACTACAATCGATATAGATAACTATCCTTTAAAGGCTAAAGAAAGGCACGCTAGTCTCTATACCTTTTTATACCAAAACGTCGACCTACTCGTAGAAAAGATCCTCGAGATAGCGATACGTATTACCGGTATCTAGGCTAGATCGAAGCTTGATTTGGATCAAGTATAACCGTTTACTACGATCAACGTCGAGTATCTATTACTTAGACCCGTCCCGCGGCTACCCTAGTCTCGGGAATCGTCTAATCCCGAGTTACTCTTCCGCTTATTAGCTGGAGACGTCGACGTGGATAGGAATATCGACGTGGATAAGGAAGTCAACGTGGATAAGGAAGTCGACGTGGATAAGCAAGTCGACGTAGATAGAACGGACGCCTTAGTTAAGAAGAACTCTCGAAATAGGGATAGTCGACTTATTACCGAGGACTATAGGATACTTGTCGATAACCAACCGAGGTGTTTATTCTTTTACTACTATTACTAACCCCGCTTTAGTGCCTCGCTCTATTATATGTATTATTTATACTCCATAGTCAAAATTATAAGATTAGTATTGTCGGATGTCGACAAATATCTTAA
The DNA here is from genome assembly GCA_003693225.1 of Venturia aucupariae. Classification (NCBI taxonomy): domain Eukaryota; kingdom Fungi; phylum Ascomycota; class Dothideomycetes; order Venturiales; family Venturiaceae; genus Venturia; species Venturia aucupariae. The sequence goes on along the minus strand of QWZN01000031.1, from coordinate 299,698 downwards.
GCTATCTAAAGACCGATATATTCGTCCTACTAATACCGTACTTCTTACTATAGCACGATACGACCCGAGTATCCGATTTTCGAAAAGGCTCTTAGATCGTGAACTGCTTAATTAGTAGAAGAAATTAAGGACCTTAATTATACGCAAGCCGGAGGACGTTTTGATTATCGACTAGGAGTTTACTTCTATAAAAATCGGCTTCTTTCTATGGTGGTACTTAGTTAGAGATAGAAACGGGAAAGAGCTCCTAAACGAGAGGATTAACTACGAGATAATAGGCGATGAGCTATATAAAAGGTTCCCCTTAGAATTATAGATATTAAATAGTCCTATAGGCTATAGTAGAAATTACAATAACGGCGATCCAAATTCGGGGTTAATAGAGACCGAAATGCGCTCTACTCTTCGCGCTCTTATTAAGGATGATATATGTATCCTCGAATAGAGCGGGAACAACGTCGATTTCAATATTACTAATATGTTTCTTAGCGGACAGACGAGCCCTATTAGGTTATTATCTAGCGTATTTAATCCGCCTCCAATTACCTTATACAGGCTTTGCAAGATTGGTACGAATAAAAGGTTGACCTCGTATTCGTTAGGTCTAGTTATTCTTTTATTGGGGCTTTCGGAGCAGGTAGATAGCGATGGTCGATAGTATAACCTATCTTAGGATACTACTACTACGCTAGCAATTGCTCGCTATATGGTAGGGTTAAGGGATATCTAGAGGTATATTACGCGGTAATCTTGGTTCTACTATATAGGTATATTTGAGTTGAGTCGAGCGGAATTATGTAGTAGTTATAGCTTAGTATCTATATCGAGTATATATCCTTTATCGAGAGTATTTTACCGAGGGAAACTATAGGATCATCGAGGAATACTACTATTTAGCGTAGGCTTTCTTAAAATAAAAGTATATCTCTCCTTCTACTATTCGTTCCGTTAGTTACTTAAGGTATCTCAAACGGATGCTTTGCTAACGGTAGCCTATAGAAAAACCTCCGTATATAGTATATCCCCTCAAAATATATATTTGCTTAAGAGGCTATTCCCGTCCCCTAGATTATTCCCATCCCTTTGTATTGTAAAGCCCACGTATATTAAGCTAGTATCTAGGCTACTTCTCCGACTCCTATCTGCCCGATTTATAGCTCCGGACTTATAATACGAGGACGAGGTAGTATTGCGAACCTATACGCGTCGATAATTATATCTCTTCCGTCCTATCCCTACTCGATTAGCTTATCCCCTATAGAGTCCGGCTATATTAGATATTCCTATATCTCCGAGGTAGACTTACTAGTCTATACCGAGTCCGCCTCCTTAATACTCGCTTCTAGCATACGTAGATAAGTATCTAGTACGAAGCCTATATCATCGGTAATAATAGGATAAATAGCGCTAAAGGTTGTGAAGAGGGTAGTAACGAACGGCGCGAACGTAGTACGTATAATATTAGAGTAGCCTACAATATGTATAATAGTATATCGAGATCTATTAAAACTAATATCGTCTCGTATAGCGTGCAAGGCTAATTCGCCTAGGATTATCTAGCGGATCTCGAGGGGTAGGGAGAGGAAGCTAGTTATATTAGGACCGTCTAGTAGTAGGGGTAAAGACGCGTAAGATTTAACGAGAGTAGTTATTAGGATCTAGGATAAGCGGCCTTTGAATCGACTCCGTTATAGGTATAGGACGCTATACTTGGTGATTAAAGAGGGGGGGGGTAGGCGTCGATTTTCTTTAGCTCTTTTATCGAGGTGGTATCTCAGTTTCGTCTATAGCTACCATGACTTAGGTTATAGTATCAAGATTATAGACTATACTTATATTTGATAGTAGGGTTAGCGTCGGTAGTAAGCTAGTAACGCCCTAGGGTGAAAAGGGTTTATAATATTAAGACTATAGACTATACTTATACTTGACTAATAGGGCTAGCGTTAGGTAATACGCGGGCGACGTCCTAGAAAGATTTGGGACGACCTTATAGTCTATTATAGCTGTAGCTACCTGAACCTGGTATTATTCTCACCTATCCTATCAATCTAGTAAGTTGCGAAATACGTTCTCGATCCTAAGTACTTAGTCATCTAGTAAAACCAGCTACAAGGCTTATATAGCCCTAGACTAAACGTATACTATACTAGATCAACTACTCTATCTCTTCTCGCCCTCTAGTACTATACCAACTTCTTTATCCCTAAACCCTATCTATAGCCTCTCTTAATTCCTCTTTCTCCCTCAAGGAACGCTTAGCCTATAGTTTCAAATATTTCTACTACGCGTCCGACATATCTCCCTAGTCGTTTATCTAGGATTATCGCCCTTTCTATAAGTTAGTAAACCGCCCTAAACGTAAACCGATGGAGTATAACCTATAATCTTCCGCGGCTATATCGTATATCCTTAATATCTACTATACCTTCGTCGAAGCATCCGCCTCTACCCTAAGGCTATACACTCTGAAATCCCGACTACTAATACTATAGAAGTAGCGCCACAATGTCTAATTCTTAAGAGGAAGGTTATATATTAAGTATTGTTAGACCCGTCCTTCTAGTAGCAATATCTCCGGCGATACCACGTATATTTTCTGCTCTACCTAACCCAAGTTGCGCCTACCCTATTTATCGTCTATAGTCCCCAATATCGAGATACGGTTAGAATCCTTCACGAAACTGTCGCGTATCCTCGCGGTCTCGGGATATCGCCGCTAGTATACCTTACTCTAGTTCTCGTCCTCGTCCTCGTCCTCGTCCTGGGAATAGAACCATCCCTTTTTACTAAAGATAGCTGTCCTATCGGCGTTCATTATATTTACGTCTCTAACCACCTTAGTAAGGGCCTTCATAATAGCGTTAGTAACTCTTTTAATATATTCTCGCTCTAATTCTCCTTCCCTGCCCCATCCGACTAAGTCCGGATTAGATCCTTCCGATTCTAGGCTAGATATGTCGTCCTGGGTATCGATATATACCACCTAATCAAAGACAACTATCCTATCTATAATAGTATTTGCTCCTTCCGATTCTAGGCCAGATCCAAGCGTAGATAAGGCTAGGCGCAAGAACAAGCGCTCCGCTTTATATATATTGTTACTTAGTTACCAGCCTACTATTAGTCTTAATAAAATATCGTATAGACTATCTAGTACGTACTTCGCGGCGACGAGGAGACCCCGAATAGTACCTATAACTACCTATAGGCCTGTCTCGTTCATATTACTATCTATAGCGAAATATCTCTCGGTATCTAGGTCCTTATACTTTCTATCGTGAAGATCTAACCTATAACCGAGACCCTTAGCCGCCTTAGTAAATACTAGGCCGTCTACGTAGGTGCCGAGTTCGAACTGATTCTCGTAGCTTTCGATGATTTCGTTGTCTAGTTTCAATTTAGAATTAGCGGAGTAGTAGAAACCTATCTCGTACGGGTTAGTAACGCTAAACTAAGTATCCGGATATTAGTTCTTTACTATAATATCGTGTCCTTACTCGTTTATTGCGCGTTATCTATATTACCTACCTTATTAGATATAGACCTCTCCATTATCATCTCGATGTACTTTATAGTCGCTATACCTCGTGCGTTGTTGTCGAGCCGTCGAGGTTATTTCGTATTATTAGTCAAGGTATATAGGTATGTTAGTATATTAATATATTAGTTCCCGCGGATTCTAAAGGGCTTTCGGCCTCTGTATATAGTATTTATTTGTTGAACGCGGCGCTTACTAATCTACCTTCTTATATAGCTCCTTTTGTTATCCTACTTTAATAATATCTTACTTTAATCGATATCTTACTTCAATCGACATCTTACTTCAATCGATATCTTACTTTAATCGATATCTTACTTCAATCGATATCTTACTTCAATCGATACCTTAATTAGGGGGCCGTATAATACGAGTAGTAGGTTATACGCGGCACGTCGGCAAGTCCTTTCTCGATGCCGATATGCGGTCGGAGTAAGAGGACTATATATACCTTCTATTTATCTTAGTTCAATAACTTCTTCTTTAATAATATCTTACTTCAACCTCTTTAACCCTCTTAATATCTCTCTTTAACTTCTTTAATACTCTCTTAAGCTCCTTTAATACTCTCTTTATCTCCTTTAATACTCCCTTTATTTATAGCCTTCAAAGCGAGTATATAATAATACAATCTTAGATAGAGTCGAACTCTACTAATAATATTTCGTAGTTAGTACTAACGAATCTACCAATCTTAATATAGCTCTAGTCTAACCCGGAGTTCACTTCAACTATTAGAACGAGGATATCGGCGATTGTATTAGTCGCCCCGAAGGTTACGTAAGTAGATAGGATCTAATTTTACCAGGTAGGCGGATCTTAGCCAATAACCATATAGTACTAGTCGGTAGATGGAGCGAGGATACCCGTATCTATATTAGACCTACCCGTTTAGATGTAGACTACCCTATCCATCTAACCGTATTAGGAGAATATAAGGACCGTAATAGTAATTAGTTAATACGCTACTATAGATACGTCTTTGCCCAGCTGATCCAGGTTGGAGAAGAGCGTAAGAAGCGCTACGATATTAAACTATTTGTCTACTACCTCACCGAACTCGTTCCGCCCGAGGGACGCAGAGTTTATAAAGTCTATAACCGTATATACTACTACCCCTTCCTCGAGGTTCTCGACTTTAGTTATGTTACTTTCCTCCTAGACTTCCTCAATGAGTTACCAAATGGAGATATAGACTACGAGACTTCGCTAGTAGCCTCTAGGGCGTTAATCAAGAAATACTTGAAGTCGAGTAAGAATATACGTATATATAAGTTTTTCTTCTAGATAACACTCGGTCTTAGGTTGGCTAATATCAAATCTAGGGGTTTTCGGTTTGTGAATAGGATTGGTAAACGGGTTTAGGTTCGGGATTTGTTTAGGTTCGCATTAGTTAGCGATTTCGACGACGGTTTCAACGCCGTCAAAATTATGAAAATCGGTCAACTAGTAACTAAGATAGATAGGGGTTTAGGTTGGTATTTTTATTATCTTATATAGCTAAGGCTTGGCGCAGACGTCCTAGCGCGGTATTTAGAAGGCTAATAAATACATTTTCAGCTACTACCGATAAAAACTGCTATAGGCATGCTATTTATATAATTTTTAAAGATTCGAAATCAGCGCACAAAACTGGCTAATTAATAAATCAAATATGAATGTTCTGACCTTATAGTTATAGCTATATACAACTACGGAGATGCGCCGTAATCTCGCGATCGTAAACTTAGGCTTGGCCACACGCAAATAGTTCTACTAACCTTACTCAAGCGCAATCGCTATTACCATCAACTGGGCTCAGAAACCCGGCCTAGATTAACTACCTTAAAGGTATACTATCAACATAATCTTTGATTCCACGTGTAGTCAAGAGTAAGGAGATTTAGATTCGAAAACCTTATATAATTGAACTTGGCGTAATAACTAGATAACAACAACAAAATCCATACTTCTATAATAACTAGATACGGCGCTTCGGAACCTGCCAAGCCCTTAAAAGATAGTATAAAAAACTTCGTACACAAACGAAAAAAAAGCTACTAATAACTATCTACCAACTACCAACTACTATCTATTACTCCTCGTCAGATAACTAAGAGAACCCTACCGCCTCCTTAATAAACGGCATCCTCTCAATCGGCTTAAGGTAAGGAAAAACCTGACCTAGGCCGTCACGATACTACTAAAGCTATCGTAGAAACCGAAACTTCGTACTCAACTTAAGGGCGGGCTTTATTTCAGCTAAAGTAAGTATATATAACTCCTACTACGTCTTTGGATTGCTAGCTTCTACTACCTTCGCTAATCTAGTAGTAGGCGCTTCATTATAGTCCCTTAGTATCTTAAAGACCTCGGGGCCTTCATAGCGCTTCTTTTTACTACGCTTGGCTTCCTTTATAGCCTCTGCCACGCCGGCTTTATTACTATTATACTTCCTATTAGATACATAGCCGTCTAGGGTAGGGCTCAAAGAGATTTGAGGAGAGATATTATCGTTGAATACCGCGCGAGGTCCTTAACGCGCATAACGGCCGGTGGTAATACGGCTACCGATAAGGAAGCCGAGTTTATTTTCGAAGTTAATACGACGATAGCAAAACTATACGCGATCCGGATACTCTACGTAATAGCGATCTATTACTTCAACCTTAGTTACCAATATATTTATCTTATTAAGGCTCTATCCGGAGGTAGTAGAAAGGTAAGCCAGCTATAGCGTCTAGTTTTTACGTATATTCTACCATTTACTTTGATACTAATCTCTAGTAATAGTAAAACCATAATATTCGGACAGTTTCTTCGCAATATAGGTCTATGCCGCGGATTTGAAGCTATTATCGGCGGCTAGACCGTTTAAGTAAGCCTACTTATAGCTAATAAGAAGCCTAGCTATTATTCTACGAGTCTATTCCAGCCTTCTTCGCCTAATTTGGGTGCTGGGCCCTAGAGATAACTTATTAATAGCTAGTAAGGCTTCTTCTACTTCAATAAGCCGTATAATAGTTTACTAGGTAGCCGTAAAAAGGTTATCCACGTTATTATCCTTAATAGTTTGAGGCGTTTGAGAGTTATATAGAACCCTCTATATAGCGCCTAGCTATATAGTTGGGGTTAGTAGCCCCTGTATAGTAGGGCCCCTAGGCTACCAAACTTCCTCTTACCCTTGAACCTATTGTGTAGCCACTGTAGATAGCCCTAGTACCGGGTTATCGGTAGTAAGGTCCTGAATAGAGAGAGGAGGACGTAGTATCGTATTTTTTAAGTAGTTTTTTGAGTAGTTTTTTGAGTAGTTTTGAACGAAAAGGTATATTTCTCCTAACCTAACTATACCGTCTCAAAAGCCTCATTTATACACCTACAGAGAGGGTTTCAAGGACGCTTCGCTCTCGATCTTAGAACACACCGTATTGACTCGATTCCAGGCATATATTAACTCGATTTTAAGCGTTATCGTCGTTTATTAAGATCGCCAGCAAAACTGATCATTTTTGAGCCTCGGAGGAGCAGTTCCTTATACAATTTAGGCTACATGTTGCTGCCGAGGGCGTTTATAATACTCTACCGTATAAATCACGTGGATTAAGTAAGTAGTTGATGAAAAGACGTGATAGTAAATATAGCCCTACGGATCGCTTAGGTACTAATCTCGATATCACGTTACTAACTCTCGATAGTATACTATCCTTTCCTGGCTAGATCCGTAGATTCGATATACAACGCCGCCTTAGCAAGCCCTTAATCGCGAAACTCGTATTACTACTAAGACACCTTGTAATACGGCTTCAAAAACAGCGCGTTTAACGAGATCTACCGCTAGTCAAATAGCCCGCAAAGTGGTTAAGACGCGGCCTTATAAATATAGAACTCGATACTTCACTTATTCGGTCCGGTGCTGCCGCCCGCGCGCGTGTATAGCCGCCGCGTCGCATTTACCGTCTTCGCCAATAAACGAATATACAACGTTGGACCATACTTTTTGTTCTTGCGGTACACTTCCGTTACTAAACTACTTCCTAGCTTATATAGAGGATGTTACGCAAGTCGTTGGTAAGGACAATTACCCTAATTGCCCGAGATACCTAGAATAGGTACGAAATGCCTAGTTCGAGCTTAAGGCCTCAGAATTGGTAGAGTAAGAGCAGGCGAAGGCTCGAGTTAGGGCGAACTCTAAGCTCGCTAAATAGCTTAGCTACTACCACGGACCTTATACAAAGGCGAAGATATTTAGTAATAAGGTAGGTAAGGTATTATATAACGAATGGTCCGCCAACAACCTAAACGAAGCGCCGTTTAAGAGGTATGTTTATTACTTAATATCGCTAATTAATCTCCTCTAATATTATCTCTAGCGTCGTTTTTAGTAACCGGACCAGTCACCTTAACTTAATTTAGTTCGCCTTTAAAGCAAACAACATCACCTATACTCGCCTAGATTGTAAAATACCACGCAAAGCTTATATCTTTAGCCTCGGTCAATACCCAATAATCGATCTCCTGAAAGCAGCCGTGGTTAACGCGTTGGAATTGAACGAGTCGCGGAAGCTTGTATCCAGCAACGCAGCGGTAAAGAGAGGTAGTAACGTAGCGAGCTTAGCATATCTTTACCTATTAGTATAACCAGTACCAGGGCCCCTTCGGTTTCTATAACTAATAATAGAAACATTACTAGTAGTAGCAGTACACGAACAACTAGTAATACAACCGCCTCGGTAGGGAAGGATATATATATCTTTACCCTCGATAGAATTCCTATATCTTTACCCTTGACAAGATTCCTACATCTTCACCCTCGAAAGGAGAAGCAGAGAGGAGAGGTAGCAACGTAGCTAGAGGGAAGGATTCCTACCTCTTTATACTCGATAGGACTAGCGGTGGACTGTCGTTTAGATACCGATACTAGCGGTAGTAGGAATTATTGTCTAGATACTGATACTGGCGGTGGTCTATAGTAGGAGCTAGGAGAGAGATAACGATCTTTATTAGAGCTATATTGGTCTGCTTGTATCGCACGAACCCTAAGGCAACGTAGGGGTTAGTAGGAGAAAGATATGGCCAGTTTACCACGTATCTCAGGGCGGCGTTAGTAGGAGAAAAACAAGTACGCAGCTTTACCGACACGTATAATAAACGCTACTCTACTACCAACTAAAATCCTAAATACTGTATTGCAGTTGTCTATACATTTGCTAATTAGGGATGGAATCAGGGCCAACAAGAGTCTTTGGCTTGCTCTCTAAATTGTTAGAGATTGATAGAGGATTAATCCTTTTTCTTTATCTACAAAACCTTGAATTACCAATCTTAATTTCTCTCTTGGTTTGCCAATTGCTAGATCCTTAATTTCCCTAATAAGTCTTGAAGGAAATATCCTGTGTCCTAGAATATATAGATTCTTAACAAATTCTATAACTTACTTAATAATTAGAGCTTTCAGTTCTTCCAGATCTAAATGTCTATATAGTGGCCTAGGGGTAGTAATCTTGCCTTCCTTTCTTAGCCTGATTACAAGTTCCTTGTCATATTTCTCCTTTTCAGACAGGAATTGTGTAACTATTTTAGAGAGGAATTATATAAACTCTACTAGTACTTACTTATATAGGATAATAACTAAAGGATATATTCTAATAGGTTAGCTATCTAGAATTAGGATAGGATGTTCTTTATCTTAGCTAAGTAGAGTTGGATTAGGTAGAGGTTAGCTGTCTAGGATTTAACTGCTCTATACAATCCTTATGCTTCTTCTAGGTAAGAGTATATCCTAGTTTCTATCCTATACTTAGTCCTAGTCCTAGTCCTAGTCTAAATCCTAGAATAGGTCTTATCTATACTCTTTCTCTATCTGCCTCTCCTTAACCTACTTAGTTACCTCTTCTCTATCCTAGTCTTCCTATTCTTTATCTTCCTATATTCTAACTATAGTAGTCCTGAACTTCTTCTCTTACCTATTGATTTCCAGGCTGTATTCCTGTCTATCCATACTCAAGATAGTGTATAGGCCTTTCTAACTAATATTCTCTCTCTATACTCTTACCATTCCTCCTTCTTTCAATATCTAAGGAGTTGGTCTATTTCTCTATCTAAGAGCTTGGTTAACTTATTACTTTACTCTTTTATTCCTAAGCTCTTCTATTGCTTTTTGCATTGTATTTACTCTTTACTAGACATTTAGTAGTAGTATAGAAGAGTTTATTAGTTTAGGCATTATTCTAAAGATAAGAAGTATTGGGATAAGTCTATTTGGTCCTACTATATTATTAATTGCTTTTATTATCATTTATAATAATACTAATAGATTTTCCCCTAGCAGTTCTTCTTTAAAAATTGCAAAAATTCTCTTAACTATTTGGTAGTAGACTTCAACTTTCCTAATTGAGTAGTGGGCTTTAATAGGTATATCTTTTACCTTAATGTTTAGGCTAGTTGCTTCTTCCTTAAATTCTTAGGAGATGAAATTGGTTCTAGCATCTATAATAATTATATCTAGAGGTCCAAGGTATATATCAATCTAATACATTCTAACTACCTTCCATATTGTCTTTGATCTAACATTAGGAAGGATCTTTACTACTTAGAATCCAGTAGCTATATCAATAATATGGAGAATTCTGAGTCCCTTTGTCTCTATAATATCTATAATAATTTCTAAGTTAAAGAGGAGGTTATCTTTAAGGGAAATTATGAACCTTATTAGTTGTTTTATATATAGTTAGTAGTATTTATAGAACTTGTTAAGGTTCTAAATGGAGCTAAAGTTCAAGTCCTAGTACCCTACCCTTACCAAGACTATAAGAAGTCTCCTTACTAATAGATGTCCAAATCTTCTATACAGCCTTCTTAGATCTTGTTCTAACAACTATAGTTATTCAGATAGGAACTAGTATACTATCCTATATTAGTTATCAAGTTGCAGCCATAGATATCCAAACTTGGGGACAAGTAGTATCCTCTTAGATCCTTAGATAATATAATTATTAAGGTTGTCTATAGTTACTTTTAGGGTATTCATATCTCTCAGGCACAATAGGAATGGTATTACAGTTGGTAGTACCTAGAAGGTAATTGATCCAATTGGTATAGGTACCTTGATTGTTCCCAAGGAAGTTGCTTTTCTATTACCAAATACTATACAGTAGTTTCCTACTATTAAGTTATTGACCTTAACTTTGATTTATTTCTAGAGAGCTTTAACTTAAGCTTTTCCTATAGTTAAGATTCCTACTACTCCAGTATCTAGGATAATCCTATAAAAGAATTCTTCAGAGTATCTCTCTTCTATTAGATAAATTGAGTTTGTTGAGATTAGTAGGGATAGTAGTTAGGATCTAGTAGACTTTATAAAGAAATAATAAGTTAAATTATTATTTATCTAGTCTACTATTTGACGTTATTAATCCTCTTCCTTATCCTCTTCCTTATCTCCTTACAAGTAAAGTATTGCTACTTCTTCTTAGTATAGTTTATCTTCTATAAGATCAGTTCCTTCATATCTGTCTTTTTTAACTAAGAAGGAATGGAAATCCTTGTCTATTAATCTAGTTATATACTTAGTACTATTATTAAACGCCTAAACGTATCTAGCTACTATTGTACGACTCGGTTCTATAGAGAATACGTAACTTCCTTATAATACCTCAATTGGGGGGCCGTATAATACGAGTAGTAGGCTATACGCGGTACGTTAGTAAAGTCCTTTCTCGATACTAATATACGGTCCGAGTAAGAGGACTATATATACTTCTATTTATCTTAGTTTAATAACTTCTTACTTTAATAATATCTTACTTCAACCTCTTTAACCCTCTTAATATCTCTTTCTAACTTCTTTAATACTCTCTTTAACTTCTTTTATACTCTCTTTATCTCCTTTAATACTCTATTCAATCAAACCTACTTACAGCCTTCAAAGTAAGTATATAATAATAGAATCTTGAATAAAGTCAAACTCTACTAATAATATTTCGCAGCTAGTACTAACGAATCTACTAATTTTAATATAGCTCTAGTCTAACGCGGAGTTTACTTCCGCTTCTAGAACGAGGACTTAAGCGATAGTATCGGTTACTCTAAAGATAACGTAAGTAGATAGAATCTAATATTACTAGATCCGCGGATCTTGAGCAATAACTATATAGAACTAGTTAGTAGATAGAGCAAGGATACCCGTATCTATATTAAACCTACCTATTTAGTTATAGACTTCTCTATCTATCCAACCGTCTTAGAAGACTATAAGGACCGTAATAGTTATTAGTTACTATACTACTATAGATACGTCTTTGCCTAGCTAATTAAGGTTGGAGGAGAGGATAAGAAGCGCTATAATATTAAACTATTCATCTACTACCTCGCCGACCTCGTTCCGCCTAAGAGACGTATAGTTTATAAAGTCTATAACTATATATACTACTACTCTTTCCTTGAGGTTCTTAACTTTAGTTACGTTACTTTTCTCCTAGCCTTCCTCAATTAGTTACTAAATAGAGATCTAGACTATAATACTTTACTAGTAGCCTCTAAGGCGTTAATTAAGAATTACTTAAAGCCGAGCCAATAGGTAGTCTAGTATAAGTTTTTCTTCTAGATAACGCTTGGTCTTAGGTTAGCTAATATTAAATCTAGATAGTTTAGATTAGTAACCGGGATTAGTAGACGAGATTTGGGTTCGAGATTTATTTAGGTTCGGGAGGTATAGTCTCTATTGATTAATTACTTAATATGATTTTTAGGTAGAGGTTTGGCTCGATAAAGGATAAGGCAAGTAAGCCTACTATAAAATAAAAGATTTAAATATTTACTTACTCTAAGTATATAATATCTTCTAGGCTACGAGATACTAGAATTCTACTATAGAATACAAACTTCTACGCTATCTTAGAGTCTAACGATAATAGCTAATAGATAGGCTATAGATATACTAAAATTCTACTATAGAATACGAACTTCTACGCGCCTAAATATATTCGAACCGAATCTAATTCTTATCCTTGGCTTTAACTTTACTACTCCTCGTATCCTCTTTAGCCTATCTAACTTTCTAAGATAGAGTCCGTATTCTCTTTAGGGGGAGAGATATAAGCGATTCCTTAAAGATAGACGAGTCTCTACTTAAGGTATTACTCGTAGCTCTTCTACGCCGGGAACCAATAGTGTCTAAGATAGGTATTACTATAAGTAGAGTTGGTATCCTTATAGTATAGAGAGTTAATATCCTCGCGGCGCGGGGAGTTACTATTTCAAGAGCTATAGGTTATAGATTTAGCGTTTATAGGTAAGGCGCTTAAGGAAGATAAGTATTCTCTTTCTCTAAGACCCTTAGTATATATATTATACTACTCGGAATCTAGTTGGGGGTAGACTCGACTAGACGGAGCGAAGACGACGTAACTATATAGAGTAAAGGTAGTAACTTAGAGGAGCTACTAGCCGCGTTAGTAATCTACCCTCTTAGGCGAGATACTAGAGAATCCTCAACGGTCTAAAGCCCTTAAACACGCTACTAAGCTATTACTAATTAACAAAGTCTAATACTACTCGTAGTAGCTCTATTAGAGTTAACCTACTAGGCTACTCTAATAGCCTCAGTCCGAGCTACGGTTAGGGCGAGAGTATTACCTACTAGTTCTTCTTCTTTAGGACGTAGAGATTTAGACGTTTCTAGATCCGACGTAGGTATAACCGTAACTATACCTAATAAAGAAGCCTCCTATCTCTTTCTACGCTTTTTAGCTATTACCGCCTAGTACCTTTTATCTATAAGAGGATAGAGTTCTTAAAGTCTTTAGAATAGAGCCTAAATATATAATAATCTAAACTTCTAGGTTTGTAATAAAGGCATATTACGGAGGAGAGTATCGACGGTAAATAACTTAGATCGAGTAGCTTTCTTTATATAAAGATAAGCTAGCTACTAGCTAATATTCTTCTTAATTAGTTCTAACTAATAAAGGGGAAATCTCCGAGACTTTTCTATTTCTTCTTGGTTGAAAAAGATAGATATAAAGGAACTAACCTTATAGAAGATAAACTATACTAAGAAGAAGTAGTAATACTTTACTTATAAGAAAATAAGGAAGATAATAAGAAAGAGGATTAATAACGTTAAATAGTAGACTAGATAAATAATAATTTAACTTAATATTTCTTTACAAAGTCTACTAGATCCTAACTATTATCCCTACTAATATTAACAAACTCTATTTATCTTATAGAAGAAAAATACTCTAAAGAATTATTCTATAGAATTATTCTAGATACTAGAGTAGTAGAAATCTTAACTATAGGAAAAGTTTAGGTCAAAGCTCTTTAGAAATAAATTAAAGTCAAGGTTAACAACTCTATAGTAGGAAACTACTATATAGTATTTAGTAATAGAAAAGCAACTTTCTTAGGAATAATTAAGGTACCTATACCAATTAGATTAATTACCTTCTAGGTACTACTAACTATAATACTATTCCTATTATACCTAAGAGATATAAATATTCTAAAAGTAACTATAGATAACCTTAATAATTATATTATCCAAGGGTCTAAGAGGATACTACTTATCTCTAAGTTTAGATATCTATAGCTACAACTTAATAACCAATATAAGATAGTATACTAGTTCCTATCTAAATAACTATAATTATTAGAATAAGATCTAAGAAGGCTATATAGAAGATTTAGATATCTATTAGTAAGAAGACTTCTTATAGTCTTAGTAAGAGTAGGGTACTACTTAGGACTTAAACTTTAGCTCTATTTAGAATCTTAATAAGTTCTATAAATACTACTAACTATATATAAAACAACCTATAAGGTTTATAATTTCCCTTAAAGATAACCTCCTCTTTAACTTAGAAATTATTATAGATATTATAGAGACAAAAGGACTTAGAATTCTTTATATTATTAATATAGCTACTAGATTCTAAGTAGTAAAGATCCTTCCCAATATTAGATCAAAAACAATCTAGAAGGGAGTTAGAATATATTAGATTAATATATATCTTCGATCTCTAGATATAATTATTATAGATACTAGAACTAATTTAATCTCCTAAGAATTTAAGAAAGAAGTAACTAGCCTAAATATTAAGGTAAAAGATATACCTATTAAAGCTTAATCTTTATATACTAGTATATTCGACGCTTTAGAAAGTATCTATCTATACTAGATAGGTAAATCTACTTTGTAGTAGTACTACTCCCTTAAAGAATATATTTTTATTCCTTAATAGTATAGCGCAAAATAATAGTAATATAAAACGGTACGAAGCTTTCTAGTCTATATTACTTACCGCTTATTATACGTCTTCTATTCTCAACCAATAATAAGAAACCGAAGATAGAGTATATAGTCTAGTACCCAACTCCTATTCTATCTTTAAAACTAGTAATATCGTAGTCCTCGAGCAAGCCCTCTATCTATAACTAAACGTACTTATTACCTACTATATAGTCCGATTAGCCGTATACTCCCCTACCCGCGCCCTTCTAGCTATAAGTAGCGAATTATAGGTCTTCTTCTTCTACTATCTCTCCTCCGAATCTATTATCGTAGCTACGGAATTCGAAACTCTTAAAATATAACTCCGAGCTCAGAGCAAAATACTCTAATAACTAATACTCTAGCCTACAAGCTCTACTAGTATAGAAATAGATATATATAAAGCCCTCTACTATACCCTTACTATTATTTGTCTTACGCTAGATATAGATTCCCGTATCCTCTCTTTTAGTACTAAAATAGTAATTTACTATTCCTCCCTCGTCCTCTAGGCTAGTACTTTTAGAGTAGTCTATAAAGCCAAATCGGTAGAACTAAAATTCGAAGACGATAATACGGCCGAGTTTTCGGCGCCTAGAGCGGAGAAGAACGCGAGGTTTTTTATTATATTAGCTAAGGGGGATATAAAGGGTACTTTAATAACGCGGGTAACGAGTATTAGTAGTATTAGTAGTATTTTAGAGGGTATTCTACTAGCGGATTGGGTTGGTCGGTAGAGGTTTAGAGTTGGTACTATTTTGACTTAGGGGGCGTAGGTTATTAGGGGTACTAGAGGAAGGAGTAGTAGAGCTAGAGAGTTAATAGAGGGGGTTATTAGGGTATTAGAGAGATTGGAACGGAGGGGTTAGGCTAGAGAGTAGTTTTAATTAGGGGTTTATTATTATATTAGTTTATTATATTATAATCATTGGATTTAGCGTTAGTATTTAGGAATATATATTCGCGATATACGAGGGCGTGTTTTGATATTATATAAGCTATAATATTGAAGGTCGTTTTCTCGTAGTAGAATATTTAAAGTATACGTTACGTTGCTAGGAACTTATTACTATTAAATACGAGTTAGAACGGGTCCCGCCGACTTAAGAACTCTACCTAGGGACTTTAGATTAATAGTTCTACTATAGATATTACTAGTTTGATATTAATATAACGTCTCTCTATCGAATCTTATCGCTTTTATACTAGTATTAGTATTTTTAGTCCCTTAGTAAAGCCGGATCTATACCTATTTAGGTATTAGCTTAGGATCTAAGGCTTAAGTTAATAAACTCTATAAACACTACCTTTCAACTATATATTACCCTATTAGGCAGTCCCTATAGCCTCAAATATCTATACCAATCTATAATAATAATAATAATATTGTTTGTAATAATCCTATTACTAGAAAGAGTAAAAAGAAGCCCCTAAACGTCCTAAAACGGCTAGATTTCGTTCTAATCGACGTTATATATATAGAATTAAGTCTAAACCTCCCCCCAAACCTTAATTAGTTATTGCCTAAGGCTTTGTTTATATATATACTACCTATTCAAGAGATTGAGACATTCTATAAGGCTACTAACAAGGCTAGAAAAGAGGATCTCGCTAAGAAACACAAGGAGTATAAGTAGGAGGACGTTTAAATACTAGTAGAAATATATAGGTTCCTAGGTATATTACGCTATAGTACCGTCTACAAAGCCGATACCTACGTAGAATACTAGAATATAAACACTAACAAGGCTATATACGAGGCTATACGCAAATATATACTAAGAGATCAATTTACAACTATATATTCGTATTTTACTATTGAAGTAGATTATATTATATTATCTTATCTATTTGCGGAAGTCTAACACCTTATATAGTATCTAAATAGGAAGTCTAAGGACTACTAGAATACGTTATCTAATCTCTATATAGATAAAACTATAATACTCTATATAGGAAGGAGGGCTATTAAATATATTATTATTTAGTCAAAGCCTAACCTAAAAGGGCAAAAGGTATAGATCCTAAGCGATAGACTATACGTACTAGGCTTCTTTTAGTATACCAAAGGTCTTTTAGCTAATTAGGGGCCCTAGAGTATCTATTTTAACTTTTAAGCAATATAATAGCCTTAATTTTACTAAAACAGAGTATTTAGTACTTGAATTTGCCTTTAGCCTTAGGGACAAGGCTAAAGGCCGTATTTTCTAGATAGATTTAGTATTTACCACGGTCCCTATAGCCTTGTATATAAGGTAACAAGGCTAGGTAATAGCTAGGATAACCAAAACTAGTATAACTATACGGGATTATAATAAAGTATATAGGGTAGCGGCCTTAAGGGCTAAAGAGGCTACAAATAAGCAAGTCTAGATAGTAGATTTGGCTATAGAATATATATAAATAAGCTTATAGAGCTTGTTATACTAGTATAGCCTTACCAAGTCTAGTAAACCCCGTAAAAATACTACTAAGCCTAAGGCTGAAAAGAAGGGACTTAAAGGATTATAGCCTTAGTTTACCAGCCTTGCTTATTATAGCCCTAATACTATTAGCCATGGTATAGAATACTAGTATATTAATACTATAGGGTAGGTCCTATAAGTAGCTTAGAAGGACTAATCAAAGCTTCTCCTAATACTTACTACTACCTATTCGGGTAAGAAGGAGTAGATACTAGCCTTAAAGAAGACTTATTATAACGGTAAGAATCCTATATACGTATTTAAGGTCCCTAAATACCTTATACTAGTCCTTGTAATTGGTTACCGTATATATACCAAGGCTATAGACTAGGCTAACTAGTTAATAACTTACTATACTTTAGCCTTATATAGAAGGAATAATAACCGAAGATAGCTAGCTATCTTTTACTTTATACTCAATTTAGTAGTATCAAACTGCTTCCTCCTATCTAATTAGTTAAAGACAAAGGATAAGGGTAATTATTAGCGAAACTATAGGAGATTCTAGTAACAACTAGCTAATAAACTAATAGCAATAAACTATAAGGCTAAGGATAAGACTAAGGCTAAAAAGAGACGTTATTAGTATAAGATTCTATATCTAGTATATATTTCAAGGCTTTCTAAAGCGGAATTTCCTATTAGAGTACCTTGTAGCTTATATATCGCTATAGATCGTACCAAAGAGGACTCTATATATACTAAGAATAGCCTAAAGAGGAAGCCCTTAGCTGAATTGGGTAATAAGAACCTAAAAAGGAAGGTTGGTAGTAATAAGGACGAGAAAGAGCGCAAAAAAGACGTCTAATAACTATATATAGATACCTAGCTTATAAGGCTCCTCTATATAGGCGGCGGCCTTAGTACTAGCTAGAATATATCCAATTGTATATAGACTAACCTAATTGGGATAATGAACTCATTTTATTATATATATAATCGCCGTTTGTACTATAATCTAGCTTAGAAGTTGAATAATATTGAGCTTTATAAATAGCGCTAGAATCTATTCAAGCCTAGTATTTACTTTTTCAAGTTAGATCCCGCTAGATCCCGCTTTGCCAAGGGACTAAAAACACTGATACCGGTATAAAAGCGATATCCGCTAAAACTTTATTTACTTTCATACAACACCCTTCAATTGACCATGGATATCGCTAAGGTTCTAGCAAAGTTCGTTCTCCTATACTACTAGCGGATCCCGCTTCCTGCATCGCTAGATGTCTATTAATTAGGAAATTATCTTTTGAAGTCGTCGTCGTCGCGCCTCGCCTCTTATACAAACAACCTTTTAGTCTTTTGCTACGCGTAATATAGCTAACTTTCAACGTAACGGTCGCATCAACTTCTATATAATCAAATCACGGTCGTATAACTTTGGTGAGTTCATCCCCTTGCAATTAAGCCTAGAACTAGTAATATACTACGACCGGCCGCTTGTTTGGCTCTAACTTAGTTACTCTTATAGAACGCGGCCTTGTCGCGCTTACTTACTACGCGTCTTCACTTCCAACACCGCTACGATCTTGCGCTTTCAATCTTGCCTCGTCGCTACGCACCTTAACGCTATGCTCATTACTATTGTCACGAGTAGTTTTCGTTGTTATTTCACGCTCGTTGCTAACTATCTCAATAGAAAGTATACTAAAAGAAGTAAAAGCCCGCAAGGCCAAGTCTAAGGTTAAGGGCAAGCGCAAGAAGGGTAAGCAATTAATTATAACGTTCTTCCTTTACTAGTTAAAGTTAATACCCTATAGATCCAAACGCGCCAAAGAGAGGTCTCTCGGCCTATATATTCTTCGCTAACGACAACCGCGACAAAGTTCGTAAGGAAAACCCCGGTATCAAGTTCGGTATATTACTAGTCGTCTATCCGTCCTATCCTAAACGGAAGTCGATACTAACAATTTCAAGGCGAGGTCGGGAAAGCTCTCGAAGAGAAGTAGAAGGAGTTAATAGCGAAGGATAAGGAGCCCTACGATAAGAAGGCTAAAGAGGATAAGGAGCGGTATAAGAGTAAGAAGGAAGAATACGCCGTAAGCTTACCTACTTAGCTACTATCCCTAGCCTATAATACTAACATTCTGCTAGAATAAGGGCGCTGCTAATAACGATAAGGACGACGAGTAGACTATCTACTACTATATTCGCGACATTGGCCCGCGCACACGCATGAGTCCTACTTTCGATAGTTGCTAGGTAGTAGGCACGGTGGGTACGGCGGGTATAATAGGATTACTTACAATATAATATGATACAACCTAGGGTGATCTAAGGACGACGAGTAGACTATCTACTACTATACTCGCGACATTAGCCCGCGTATACGCATAAGTCCTACTTTCGATAGTTGCTAGGCAGTAGGTACGGTAGGTACGGCGGGTATAATAGGATTACTTACAATATAATATAACACAACCTAGGGTAATCCGTCATGAGATATATATAGCCGGGATCTAGGATATACTAGGGGGACGGTATTTTTATATATCGTAAGACTAGCGGCTTCTTTGAATAATATAGTAGCTTCGATAATAGCTTCCGCTAGTAGTAACTATCTCCCAGCGGGTAGTATTAAGCTTTTTCAAGGAACCTACGACCTTTAGCCAATTTTCGAGGCCTAAAAGCTACTTCGCCTTAGCGTCATACAATGGTGGATTAATAAAAATGGTATTACCGTGCATAGAGATCTCGTGCACTAAAGGGTCGAAGTTGGGTAGGGCCCTCTCTTTTTCATAGGGCTTCTATATACTTTGTTCTTCATTCGTAGGCTCAAATATCTCGAATACTATGAGCTAGTCGCGGACTACTTGTTGTAGCCTAGTATAAAGAATAGTTTTAATGCGAGAATTCATCTCGTCGACCTACCACCGTAGGTTTGAATAGTATTAAAGACTAAACTAGTCGATAGCATCCTAGATGACCTTGATATTGGTTTGGAAGTTAATAAGGCTATAGGTACAAGTCTTAAGCTCCTTCAACGTGTTCTCAATAGTTATATATACCGCAGCTAGGGTCGATACCTTACTCTATAATATAGAAATAGCGTAGGCAAAATCTCGTACAAATTGGACGTGCTTGCTTTAGCTTCGCGTCCTAGCGGGTACAACACCGGTGCCAGAATAGGTGCTTCGAGTCGCTGATATGTCGAGCCGTTAACAAAGGACTCCCGCTTAAGCGGCGTTCCCTTTACGATCAAGCTTTTAACTTTGCTAAAGGAAAAACTATTTGTATTCCTAAGGGATATTACCCAGGCTTATATTCAGTCAAAAACAAACCTTGCTAGAACTATCTATGCATACCTTCCCAAAGAACTTCAAGGTGACTTTGAACCAGGAACAATCATGAAGATTATTAAGCTACTCTATAGGATCCTTAAGGCAGGACTCTATTGGTTTAATATATACTTTAACTACTACAAGGACAAGCTCAACATGGAATTATCTATATATAACCCATGCCTTATAATCTCCAAAGGAGATAAATTTAGTATTATTACAATACAAACTGATAATACATTAATTATTAGTAATAAGAGATTTATTAAACAAGAAGAGATTGAAAGGAAGAAAGCAGGATTTATAGCAAAACCAGTCAGCTTTCTAGAACAAGGAAAAGAACTTGTGTTTAATAGATACATTGTCAAATAGAATAATGAAAACCTCCTTATTACCTAGAAAAAGTAAGGTGAAAAGATTGAGCTTATTGATACTAATTAGTCTAAGAAAGACTAGCAAGAGGAATTTGTCAAGTAAAGAGCAAGAGGAGTATATATTGCTTCAATCTACTAACTAGAAGTATCCTTTAATCTGTCTATAGCTATACAATCTTAAGAGCTAGGCAAAGATAATATTAAGAAGCTTAATAAAAGGCTTAAGTAGTAGTAGGTAAGCCCTCCAATCATCGCTAATTAACCTCGGTAATAATATTGGATGAATGACTTAATTATTATATTCTATCTATAGTTATAGGATATATAAACCTCGTATATTTATCTATCCAATGACATTATAATCATCGTAATAACTCGGATAATAATCTTAAGTGAAGCAAACTAAGCTAGGAACAATAGATTATTCAACGGATCGTTGACCGATTATCAATATAGCGGTAAGATAGCGTAAAAGCAACGTTAAGAATAGAGTCAAAGATAGTAGTAAGTTTGTATATATATATTATATTAGTATTTCGTACTCTCCGATTAGTCAATTTCGCCGCAATCTAGGGTCCAAGGCCCGTGCGGATTAAGAACTTTAAACTATTTATCGTAAACACGGCTAATAATCATACCTCTAGCTAGCTGTATTACTATTATCGCTTAAATTAATATGCTAATAATCTCCTAAACTTTAGTTTATGCCTTATACAGCCATTTGCGCGCTTTTTTTTGATGCCGGCAGGGCTATAGTAGTAGCGATACGAGAAAAAAGAGCTTGGAAAACTAGCCGTAACGGACTTAAAGCCGCCAACCACCTCAACTATTATATTCCTATAGTAACCTTATTGCTGTACCCTGCATCTACTAATTAGAGGTAATAATCTATAGAGAATTACAAACAATTAGATCATGATTAGTATGATTGAATAGCTGCTCAAATTTTAACAAAAACGGTTAAGAGATAAGGTAGTAGTAATTTTTTATATATATACTAAACTAGGAGAGATACTAATTCCTTACTTAAATAGTTACCAATTATTTATTTAGTTATTTCTTACTACTATTCACTTATTACCCTCTCAATTATACGGTACAACGCTAAGGATTATAGCTAATCCTCTAGCAATATTCAATCTTTTTTTCCAGTACGTTTACCCTCCAAAAGGCAGCCCAAATTGCCTTCCAAATTCTAGGATTCTACTACCTAGGAGGAGCTCGAGTAAGCTAATACCCTTACGTATTCAAATATCAGTTCAAGCCCTTATAGAGAGTTACCTATCCGCCCTAGGCGTACTGTAATAGACCCTATTGGTAGCTAAATATCTCGGCGCCATAGTAAAAAGAAGTAAAAACTATTTAAAAATGCCCCCTAGGCTATAAATATAGCTCAACGCGCAAATATATCGCTCGCCTGGGACGTCAAGGCTATAGATACCTTATAATCAGGCTTAGAATCCAATTCAGAGCCTGATATACCTGAGATTCCTAACGTAGATCACGTAGATCTTACCAATATTATAGATACGGATTCCGACGAAGATAGTTCCGATTTCGATCCTAAACTACTTGATGAGCCTTAGTTCGATATAGATAAAGAGCTTTTAAACGAAATAGATCCTTAAAACTATACTAAGAGCCCTTGTCCAGGCGCTATTCGATCGATTAATACTATTGAAACCAACTACCTTCGTCCTTAACGCAGGTCCTTTAGTCCAGCCCTAGCTAGTAGCTCGGCTACTCGTAAAAAAGGATTACCACGTTCTAAAGAAACCGAATTTAGCTATTAATTGAGGAGGTTTAGATTACTTATCCTATATAGTTTCGAATACCGTGGCCCTCACTATCAGCGAGGAGGCACTAGAAGCCTAGTTTAGGGCCACGGAATCCTCGTATTTAAGATCAAAACAAACATCAAAATGTGGATGTGTTTACCTTGCTATAACTACGCCAAAAAGGAGCCTAACGGCAACATTGCCGTCTTTCGAGCTATAGGGTATATATATATTCGAGATCACTTACTCAAACACTACTATATTGACCGAGATAGCCGTATTCAAAGCCTAAATATACTGCAATTCAAGGAACGGCTTCGCAAATAGTAAGAGATTACTCGTTAAATAGGGTAAAAGCCTATTACTAAGGCTAAGTTCAAATCTTTTATAGTAGATCTAAAGGTAAGTTTGTAGTTCAGTTATAAGTCCCTCTTAGGTTACGCTAATATACAAGCTAGGTTACGGATTACCTTACTAGCGGCTAGATTACTAGTTAAAAACTACGTGAATTACTATAAAGGCTTCACCCTCAAGCAGGCGATTACTTTATAGTATTACTAACTATAGTACAATCTTAGATCTATACCGAGTTTAATACCCAAATTGATATAAGTAGGGTTTCTAGCTATCTCCTCTTACCCCCCCCCTTTATTACCTCCGGGCTCGTTGATTGGCGCCGCAAACCCCTATTTTATACTATAAATACGTCTGTGCGCTGCTAGCAAATAAACTAAGACTACCTTAGCCGTAAGCTAACTAGGAAATAGTAGGATTGGCGGCTTAAGATTGGTTACTTACTATTTACCTTCCCGGCCATCTTTCCTTTTCCCAATTATAATAATACCAAGAGCTGCGTACAGCTTCAAATTTGCCCTGTTTTTACTACTTTCCTAGCATGCACAATCCGCTAACATGATTAATTTAGAAAATCAAAGAAAGTATAGGGGGAGCAAGATCTGGTATAAATATCTCTTTTGATTGCACTAGCCGTAATAACTACTATATTCTTATAGTTGTTGCTTATTATACTAATTGCGCTAGCAAACTTTGTATAGTTCCTCTTGCTATAAGGCTAATTAACGGCAAAGGTAGTAAGGCTACTGTACTAGCCCTTAGAGATATCTTTTCACGCTATAGCATCCTTTTAAACCTTAGTCTCTTTGTAGCTAATAGTGAAAAGACTAATAATATTGCCCTCCGCATTATTAGTAAGGAATTAGGCTTTTTAGCCGCTAAAAAAAGAGTCTCCTACTATAGCCATCGTATTGCAAACGTTGTAAAGGCTGGCCTTAAAGGCGTTAGTATTAAAAGGCTTACTAGTATTATTACTACAGCCTCAAATAGTACTATTGATGCCGCGCTTGTTGGTAAATATAGCGTTTGGGTTAAGACTATTATATTTGTAGTTGAAACACGTAAATCTCCTAAAGCTAAAGCCGAATACCTCTCTACCCTACGCTAGTATAATGCCCTCGGCGAGGACGTAGATGACTAGGACCTTATACAGCTCTCTTTTTTAGAGAAACTCGTCCTTTTTGGTAGTATTCGTTGGAACTATATATTCAACTATCTCTCTCGTATTCGAAAGTATATTGACGTGGTTTCACTATAGTAGATTCGCAAGGATATACTAGACCATTTGCGTTTTAATAGAGAAGATTAGGACTATATTGAAGCCCTTATTAAGCTATATAAACCCCTCCTAGAGATAACAAAGCTTACTAAAGGTAACTCCACCGATAGTATAAAGGGGGCTCTCTAGGAGACTTATACAACTATCGAGTTTTTACTATAGGAGTTTAATCGCCTCGAAGACAAATTCAAGCCGTAATTACGCTTTAAAGGCATTGTTGACTTAGTTATTATATACCGCGAGAAGCTTAAGGAGTTTAAGAGCGATTTGGATTCGTATATTAGCTACTTTGGTTAGTTATTCTCTACCCTAGGTTGAAGATAAGGTTCTTTGATAGGGTTTATATAACCCCGTCTACTACGCGGTAGCTTTCTAGCCGTAAACGCTAGTTTAACAGCTATTAGTTACGCTATCGCAGCGTTGAGGTAGCTCGGCAGCTATAGTTATATAGCTTATTTATCGAACCTACTCAATCCTCGCCCGCTTTAAGTAACTTACTCAACTTATTACTACCTCGAGTATCGCTTTACTAGTAGTTTCTTCGATCTTCGTCTCCAATTACGAGCGATTGCAGTAGCAGCCCTAGATTGTCTACTACTAGAGACGCCTTATATAGCGAAATAACACGTTACTTGGCAATGCTAGTAGAAGATCCTTATTATAACCCTTTAGCGTAGTGGAATACAAGATGGACAGACTTTCCTATACTATCTAGGCTTGCCTATAACTACCTTTTATACCCTGCTATAAGCAGTGAGGTAGAGAGGCTATTTAGCCGAATTAATCTACTTCTTAGAGACGATCGTAGGTCTTTAGGACCTGACTTAGTAGAGAGCGAGGTTCTACTGTATAAGTAGCAGCTATATAGTTATATTCGTATTAACAAACAGTCTCCTTTCTAGGTTTTGAGTTGAACTTAGTAAGTTAACTTTTTATACTTTTTAGCCAGCTCGTATTCTAATATAACTAGATTTTCTACCCTTATTACTAGCTATATATATATTTAATTCATAAGCCGATCATATGAATCGATTTGTATGGGTTTGTTTAGTCTCTTTCTATATTATTAGTTATCTATCTCATGTTGTTGTTGTTGTAATATAGTAGTAGAATATTATAATATAGTTTTAGTAAGTAGATTGAAGCACGTTTTGATTTTCTAAGGGGTTTAGGTTCGTGCGCTAGTAAATATATCTTATTATCTTATTTATACTTTCAATTTTTAATTAATCCTTTTAATTTTTTTTGTATCCTTCTCGCTATTATCTATTATATATTATTACTTATTCTTATATACTTCACTCACGTTAGGATAGTAATATTGTAGTAGACCTTATAGGCTTATATATAGCGTCTTCCCTCCGCCTTGGCGCAGAGAAGTAATTACTTATAACTTTTTGCACACTAAACAGATTAATAAGCTGTTTGTACGAGTGAATCTAGCGCGATTACGCGTATCTTTTACAATAAATTTTATCCTTATTAGGCTAGCGTGTGAAATATCCATGGGGGGGTAGGTTTCGCCGCAACTACGTAAAATAGACATTGTAGCCCGTGCGCGACGTTAAGAATACTATAATAGCTTAAATAATAGCTCAAATAATAGCTTAAAAATAGCTCAAGAATAGCGAGATCCTGGCTTATTACCCTCCTTAACTAAGGAGACTACCAAGGCGGCTATACACGTAATTATAATAAGTAGCGCAGTGCCTTAGCTACTTACCCTACTTACTATAGTATAAGTAATCGATAGTATTGCGATAATATCGCTCGATAAAGCTCAAAAACGCTATTTATTAGTAGATAAAGTTACTTATTGAGCTTTATCCTATTACTAATCATAGGATTTTTCGATGACTAGAGGGCTTGGCAGTAGGACAATATGGATAGAGGACTTGTATATATTCCCCTAGACCTTAGGAAATCAAGTATTTACATCTTTATAGATAGCTCATTTGCTAATAACAAAGACCTAAGCAGCCAAATTGGATTTATAATCACTATTGGATCTAAACAACATGGTACTAATGAATTTACCTTCTTAGGAAACATCATCCATTGGACTTCTATTAAAGTAAAAAGAGTAACTAGAAGTATTCTTATATCTGAAATCCTGGCTATAAGTAATAGAGTTAACAAAGGTTTTATTATTATATCTATAATTAACCAAATCCTCAAAAAGATAAAACTACTAGATATTAGTATTGTGGTTTGCACAGATTCATACTCTCTATATAAATGCCTTGTTAAGCTAGGAATAACTAAAGAGAAGAGACTTATGATTAATATTATAGCTCTAAGAGAGTTATATAAGAAAAGAGAAATCAATAAAGTTAGATAGATTAATAGAAGAGATAACCCAGCAGATGCCATAATAAAGGAAAACCCAAACTCTACACTTAAAAACCTGATTTTAGATAATACAATTATAATCAGAGTCCAAGGATAGGTGAAAAGACCAACACCTAAGAAAGAGTAGGAAAGGAAACACTATACTAATACTACCACTTATTTAGTATTATATAGCCAGCTTGCACAGAAATATGCAGGAACTGTTTATTTGATTTTGGCCCAATACTAAACCTTGGTATAGCTACTACAGTCATTTTACCCTACAAGGGAAATTCCCAGCCAGGAATACCTCAGATGCCAAACCCATAGAAAAGACAAGCTATCAACTCCATAGCCCATGAACAGGCAAACAACATCAATGGAACCAAAGCACCAGACCACTACTCATCTGCCTCCCAATCACCATCAAGAAAATACCTTGGGATCTTCACAGTAATATCCTCCCCAATAGCAAAGTTTCCAGCTTACCAGTTACAATGACTGTCTGGCCGGTAAAGTCGCCATCGGGGTAAGGCAACTCCTTGAACTGGCCTTTGAGAAACTCACTATATCGGGGTCAGATGGACGGGACGGAGGGGATCAAGCAACATACACTATGAACATGATGAACCTAAGTGGTAATGGACAAGTAGTCTGGAAACTTGATTATGCGACATTGTTGAAGAAATTGAAGGTTGGAAAAGAGAGATGGACTTGGAGCTTGAAACGCGACGCGTCCAGGATTGCACGTGACGACAAAAGAAGGGCCGAAAGACTTGGTGGATTAGGATAGTCTAGGAGATTGATGGTGAAATCTTTCCTCTATGGTTCAGTACCTAAATATCTCGAAGTTTCGGTGTGATGTTCTTTTTCCTAATTCTTCCTAGCTACCTCGAGATCAACCACTCTCCGCACTAACATATATCTGCCAAACCTTCACATTCTCCTCATTATCCAACTCAAGGACCACGGCCTTCCATCCGCCAGGACCATACTCCGTTAATACTTGTTCCCGCCTTCGGGGCCCTCAGGCTTCTGGTCTTTGCTGCGCCGTCCCAATCAGAAATGTTAGAAACCTAAGCTTAGGAGACACGATAAAGATGTCGACACTGAACAAGTAGATAGGGCGAGGTGAGCACTAGACAAAAATTGTAGATTAAAAGCCCAATCATCCAAGCAAAACTAGTCCAGGAAAGCAAATTGCACGCAGGGAAAGCGGCTATAGGTCAAGATTCTCTACCGTCCCTCTGATCATCTTCGCCATCTCTCGCCGGCCCCGCCATAGCTCATCTCTTCTCCTTTCGTTCAAGACTCTCGCCATGCTGGTTCTGGCTGCTTTATCGCTGGTGACAAGATCTCGTGTTTGCTCTGCGACTTCAAGTTGTCGCTGTAGGTCTTTGAGCTGCCTCTGCAGGTCATCGGTTCTCTGTGATACGAGCGTCACAAGTTGTGGTTCTGAAATCTCTTGTTCGTATACTTTGAGAGAAGCAGAGATGGAGAACCGTCGGGATGGGCTTCCAAAGGGCGATTCGTTGGGCGAAGAAGAGATATTGAACGAGTCGACACGTTCATGTCGATGAGGTGATTTGGGGTCATAATCGGCAAGGTTAATGTTGATCGGATTGCCTGAAGCATCAGGAAGGGCTATGACGGCAGGAGCGCTAAACTGCTCATCGTTCATAGGGGGTGGTGGAAAGCCCTCCACTTCTAAGTTCGATGTGTGATGACTCTCGTAGTTCTCCTCGGACCGTGGTGGTGCATGGGCTGTGAGCATTCCAAGAGGTGGATTGATGAAAAGAGGTTCTTTCGGCCAGGTAAAAACAAGCAGTCGGACCTCAATACTAGCACGAGGTGGTGAGCCAGGTGGTGGGTTCGGGATATCAAATGCAGAATGAATAGTAACTGTATATCGTTAGTCCAGATCTTGACGATACGGGATAGTACTTGCATCCAGGGCCATGTCGCTTCTTTCTCGCACAATCACTGTCATATCCCATGAAGAGAACGACGTCGTCAGGCTCCATAAGACTTTTGTAATACCATTGCCTGCCTGCTCTATGCTTGACCACTCCCATCGTGTCAAGGAAGCCGCCATCTGTCTCTCTAATTCGCTTCGCTTCTATACAGTCTTCTTCTGTCAGCGTTTCCGCGTCTGCTACGCATAATCCGCAGTCATAGACAGGATGATACAATGGCTTCCACGCATTCACCTATAGATGTGAAAGTCAGCTCTCCAAAAGACAACGCCTGCGTGAGATATCATGTTCTCACCTGCCGCACTCGACCTTTCCATAACCACTCAGCCTTGATATCAGTCTTGTCTTGCACGATTTGGCGAATTGTGCGTTGTGTCTGATCTGTCTTAGATCAGCGCTGTCCCCATGTACACTCGAAGTCCAACTTACCAACGTGGACTTGACGTGCGAAAGGATTCGTTCTTTGACCGTCGGACGATTGCCGCCACTCCTTGTTGCTTCCTCGCTTCTGCAGGTGAGCCTACAGTTAGTAACGTGATCCGACATGTCTTGATCTCCAGCACTGGTCTTTCACAATTGTCTGTACTTACTCCTTCATGGAAGGCAATTACCTCATCTACGCCTCCCTCCAACCCCCCAAAGACGTTTGATACTAGCTCTTTGCACTCTTTCTCTACATAGTCGGTCCAGATCTTATCGCGACACTCCCAATCGCCTACCTGGCTAGAATGTTTCACGAAAGTGAAACCGTTTCTTTCCAGGGTGAAGTGGTGTTCGCAGCCGCGTACATCTTTGATCCTTTCCATAGGGCCTTGCGACAGTTTCACCGTTGTTCTAGGGTCACTGTGAGTTGCCTCTCTCGTCACAACCTGTATCGGCGGTCGGGTCTCCGTGTAGTGGACCGAAGAGGTGAGATAATGAAGTTGTGCTCCAACATCTTGGCCACCTTCGCCGGCTGTTGCTTTCTCGGACGAAGGTATTTGAATGGGCGAGGATGGGACAAAGGCCGGTGTTTCTGCAGGCGCAGCACCTAGTTGTCCTTCCTCGAAAGCCGTATACGTAGCGTGAGGCATTGTTGCGAAGGGAGCAAATTGTGATGGAGAATGAGGACACCTGCAGCGGATATTTGAATGACCTTTTATGAAGTCACGGTAGAATGAAGCAAGGCCTCGTAGCAGATATCACGAGCAAAAAGGCCAAGGAGCGGTCCATTGGTTCACGACCATTGGACGCGAGCAGATCACTCGCCCCTGGCTGCAGTGGCTTCAACAACTTGTGGTCAGCGTGACGGCGAATCCGTAGTCGTGTCTTCTTCATTCGCGAGTGCAAGCTACATACACATGTAGATAGCTACCAGTAGTGCATCAACTCCGCCAGTTGGGACGCGACACACTACCTACGACTGGTAAGTGTTGTGTTGTGCTATCTGCTGTGGACCGGGACCAAGCAGTAGTGCACGAGAAGATGCATCGTCACCTCGGAATTGATACTCGTATGAAAAGAAAATGGATCAGACTTTTGGCTGAGAGACCGGACGAATGTCGATTGACTCCCAAGGCCGAACTCGAAGTTTCAAGTTCCCCACAACATTCAGGTTGACCCTTCTCGACCTCAGTCACGTGACGCTTCAATTTAATCTTGCCATGAAGTTCTGAGTACTAGTAGTGCCAGCGGGTGCCACCTCAGTGAGTGTCTTCCCAGGGCAGACAGACACAGCAGCGCTACCTAGGTGTGTTCCATCACAACAGCAGAGACGATGCAGAAACCCTCTTCGAACCGACAAAGGACAAGATATATGCCTCTTTGTTTGTCAACAGCTTCCGTCCAATGCCCTCAACCCCTTAGACTCGACGTTGCCTATATATGATGCTCTCCCTGATCCACAACTCGACGCCACCACATTTCCGATGAATCGATAAACACGCCATCAAAGTTAAGTACGAAGACCGTCTGCAGCTAGCAGTAGCGGGCTTAACTTGCTTTCAATAAATTACATGCCTTGGAGGGCTATCAACGCATTGATAAAGGCAAAACCTACCCAGAACATTCAGTCCCTCGAACGCTGGACGTGCTTCTCGTTCGCGCACTAGGAACACAAACAACCTGATATCGCCATTGGACAGTGTACATGTTCGTTCTCCTGTCCCAGTGCCGATCCAGGATGCCTCTCCACTGCTTTGAAGCCTCCAAGATCTATGGAGGGAGTTCAACATTTCTGTTTTGTTTCCTTGCTGAGGCCTGTCTGGAAAAGGAGTTGCAGATTTTGGTGGCTGAGAATCTCTCGTGTGAAACCGAAAGATACATGCGAACTTAGGCAAAGCACCCCATTTTCCAGCAACCACAGAACTGATGAGCGAGTCTAGATATGGAGGTCTCTTTCTGCTTCATTTCTTTCATACTCAAACTAGCACAAACGACAAGTGTTGCTGGTTGATTGTCTAGAGCACTACAATGGCGCCTCGAGTTGATCCACTGCACCCTCCCCTCTCTGTCATCGCGACATGGCCGTTCAACTTCACCAACCCACCGGAGACCCGGGGCTGGGGTTTCATCTTCTTGTTTGTCCTTCTATCAGTATCATCATATGTTGTTGTCTGCCTTCGGTTGTGGGCTCGCTTTCGCAAGTCGAAAAATCCAGGCATTGATGATGCTTTGATGGTTTTCAACATGGTAAGGTCACTCCAACTACAAAGTCGTATTGAAAAGAATACCAACCTTGACAGATTCCCTTGACGGGCCTTGCAGTGGCTTTGTGCTTAGCCTTTACTCGCTATGGTTTCGACCGCCACATCTGGAACTCACCACTTCCTAAGCTCGAAAAAGCGAGACAGATACTCATGTCCATCGAACTTCTCTACCTTGTCTCAACATCAACGACTAAGATCTCTATACTTCTCTTCTATCGACGTCTGGCAAGGGGGACACTCTCGACTATCTTCATGTGTGCGGTGTGGGCGGCTATTGCCTCTGTGGTCATATATTTCCTTTACTTCTCTATCGCCCTGGTCTTCACATGCAATCCTGTGGAAGCATTTTGGAAACAGGTTGATCCTGCTTGGTCCGCTCAGCATAAAGGAACGTTCCAATGTCATGGAGAGGCATCGAATCTGATTGCCTCAGCTGTCGTCAGCGTCTTGCACGACTTCGTTGCATGCGGATTGCCAGCAATACTACTATGGAAGCTTCAGATTTCCAAGCGCCAGAAGCTCGCACTTGCGTGCCTTTTTGGCGTCGGCTTGTTGTAAGAGCTTTCTTTTAGGCTACAATTCCCACCAAACTAATGTCAATCTTAGTGTATGTCTGGCTGGAATTCTCAGACTTGCAGCAATCCCATATCTCTATTTCGACACTTACGATACTACGTGGGAAGCCTTACAAGCTTTCCTTTGGCTCGCCGTCGAAGCTCACATTGCGGTTATCTGTGCGTCCGCACCAGCACTGAAAGCCTACTTTAAGGAGGATCCGGCATCTTCTCGCTACCCCCCGCGGCCATCCAACTACTCTTTCAGCCGCTATGGATCCTCTGCTTCCTCCAGGAAATTCCTAGAGGAGAAAAAATCAGTACCGGTAGTGACGGACGAGAAGTTTCTCGGTAGCTATTTCAACACCACAGGAGGTGACCAGGGAGACCGAGTTTGGTTTCAAGGCTCGGGAGCTGGGGTTGTTAAGATTTATCAAAATAAAAAGGTCAAGCCGCGGCTGGATCTTGATAAGAGTCTGCCTAGGCCACCGAGTTACGTTAGCTTTGATGATGATGTTTATCAAGGCCGTGGCCGTGGCTTCGGTAATAAGGTCACGATCCAGGGCGGCGGGGCTTTTTGACTGGAGTCTCAAACAGATCACTTGCATTCTTATGTTTGGAGCCTTTGCACCATGTTCTTTTCTTCTCTTTTGAAGCTAGACTACTTGTCTACGCTACTCTCTTTCGTTTGAGATGGATATACCCCGGCTAGGAGAACATTTAATTACTATTTTTTACCACCATCATTCGGCTATTTCAAGTGACGCTTGTGAAGTTCCAAAATTCTTTTGCGGTAAAGTTAGCATACATTGCCGGCAAACCGAAAGAACCTTGGAAGACCTAGTCAGGTTACAAACAAGGCTGAATTTGTAATCCTTGTAAGGTACTAGCGTTCGGGCTTTCCCGCTGTCGCCTCCAACCTTCTTTCTGCTGGCCGCCCTTCTTAAGCAGCATCCACCGCCGTCTGCGGTCTTGCATCGCATAGCATAGCATCACAACTCAGTCGTCGAGATGTCGAAGCACTATGCAGGTGCTGGCGGAAAGCCGCCAGACGACGGTGGTGAGCTCCTCCGCAACATGGCAAACCTCAACATGCGCAAGCCAGGAAATACTGACCGCGACGCAGACAAGGTTCCAGATGAGGAATGTCCCGTCTGCCACTCCCGCCGCTATCTCAACAAGTCTATGATATTCAAGATCAACCCAGAGTGCTATCATAGACTTTGCAATTCCTGCGTTGATCGCCTCTTTTCCTCTGGGCCAGCGACGTGCCCCATAGCCGGATGCGGCAAAACACTACGCGGAAACAAGTTCAGAGTGCCTACTTTCACGGATCTGGCGCTCGAGAGAGAGGTGGATATACGGGCAAGAATCGCGGCGGTGTATGCTTACTACTCTATTACATCACGAACTGAGGCTTGACTGACCTGAAGCTTTTAGTTACAATCGAGAAGAACCCGATTTTGAGACGCTCCGGGATTATAATGACTACTTGCAGCAAGTCGAAGATGCCACTTTCAATCTCATAAATGGCATCGAGGTCGAAGCAACGGAGCGGGAAATAAAAGCCTACCAAGCAGCCAACCTTGATCTTATCGAGAAGAACCTGAAACGCGCAAAGGCAGGAACCGACGACTTCACAAAACGTCAAGAGCTGGAGAAACGAGCAGAACGAGAGAGAAGGAAAAAGGAAAGGCTAGAGGAAGAGGAGGAGCGGAGGATAAAGGACGAGCAGCGACGCGAACTCATCAGACAACTCGAAGCCGGTGGTGATGCCACTGAGCTTGCGAAACAGAGCAAATTGACAACTCTTAGACGAGCCAAGAAAGTTAAGGAGCGAAGGGACATTGAGGAAGCTGACCATATTGCCCTGGACGCCCCGATCATCAAGGGTTTGAAGATACACGTCGAGCCAGAAAAGAAGAAGGAGAAGCCCTACGACCCGTTCGATGGCATGGATGATACAAGGGAATACTACCAGATCTACGACCAGTACCAATGGCAAGCATTCGACGTTCTTGCGAAGGACGACAGAGCTCTCGCCGGAGGCATCAGTTTTTACGAGCACAGGCAACGAGCGCTCTGCGATGCCTTCTCAGGACTGGGCGTCATCATTGGGGACGAACCACCAGCCATGATGGAAATGGCAGGCACAGCCCTCACTACAGGGGACACGGGTATGGACGACGTGTTCTGAAGCAGCAACAATGACACCTGACTGGACGTCGATACATCTACAAATGACACCTGAATGGACGTCGATACATCTACAAATGACACCTGAATGGACGTCGATACATCACCTCAGTAGCAAACCCTCTTAAAGTGGGCGAACTGTTCGAAAGAACTGCTGTGGTCTGCCATCCCGCGACACTGGGGTACACTTGCCAACTAGCCCTGTCGGTAGTTTCGCTGATATGGTGGCTATGGACATTGAGCCGGACATGCGTCAGAGACCTGCAACGTCAATCAATGTCGTGGTGGAAGAGAATAGCTAAATGCCACGATTGTACTGAACGTCACACATTACAATATTTGCTCCGCGTAAGTCTTTCCAGATGTGGCGCGTGAGTTTGCAGCCCTGGCACCGGATAGGATATCAAAAAGCTGGTAACTGTGAAGAGAGATTGAAGGGATTTTGGGCATAAGAATTGCAAAATGGAATAGTGATACCCCATCTAAACTTTTAGACAAAAATCTAGCTAATATATAAATCCAAATTAGATAGGCTCGAGGCAGAGATGGCAGCCTTTTGTGTTGTCATTTTCTCACAGTTTCCTGTCCGGGCTAGATCAAGGGCTGTCTCCATTTTGTAGAACTACCCCAGTCTTGCACGACGTTTGATCGGCATAAAACTTCCACTCATGATTAGCATGAAGGAGGCGGTAGTGCGCGAAGCCTTACTTCTGAATTTACCTGACATCTCGGAGAGGCTCGAGGGATGATAGATATCTTACGAGAAAGGTGGTATTCTACAAACCGGATTCCGATCCCAAAACCCGATCTCCAGCTACTTCAAGTGAAGTGATTTCTTTGGCTCGTGAAGAACTAAGAACAAGGTATCGGTCTAGACTAACCTTGAAAGTATCATCCGTTAGTCCCGTCCTTCCTGGGAATGAGAAATCCACCGAGGACACGAGGTACAGAGATTTTCCACCATGCTTGTTCGAAATGCGTGTCCACCATCTGGGATTCGAGACGGATGTACGAACTACGATCAGCCACGAAGATTCGTTATGAGTATCGTGCTTGACTTGGTCATCTACGGCCCATCGAGGAGTCTTCCTTTTGCGTTAATTGAGAGGTCTTTGAAGCAGGCATTTCTGATGATATCTTGATGATATATCCTTCAATTGTTCATTGCAAATGCGCCAGTATATCTCCACACGGTTCAGCATCTGCAGGGGCTTCCCAAAGGTAACATGGAAGTCGAGGTCGGCGGAATAACGAATCCAATGATGAAACTGAGCATGTCTGGGTTTGGATTGCATGAATTTCTGTGCAAAGGTACCTCCTACCTAACAGCGGGTTCAAGCACGTCGGTCCGAAAATGGCAAGGCGTTGAAATGAATGGCGGGGGTTGGAAAACATCTATCGCCAACAGCAAGATGCTTCTTCCTTCATGTAGACCGATGAAGGGATTTGACCTGCAGTGAGCCATCATGATGTGTCCTACTGCTCCATCGACAGTCTAGCGGCATGCCTCTGTGCTCCCCAGACTCGGCTCCACGCGACACCAACATCCTTGCGACCCGATGGACTTTTTCTTTGGTCTCACCACCAGACAGAATCTTGTCGTCACGTTTCACTGCAGCCGACTTTGCCATCATCGAGTCCGATAATGCTTCTGCCCTCACCTTCGAGCTGAAGAATTCTCCGCCGTCTTCCCTCTTTCCTTCCTCGCTCCCTGTCACTTTCTTTAATTCCTTCATGCAAGTCATTTCGCAATGAGAGACATACCAATCGAAGTCATAGCAACATGGCCAGCTGGAAACTATCTCAATCCACAGACAAGAGGCAATACTTTGATCATCGTCAATATTATTCTGATGTCCCTTGTTACATTTGTGGTCTTTTTACGACTCTATGTTCGTGTATACCTACTTCGATGGTTTGGTATCGACGATTTGTTCATAATAGTAGCTCTTGTAAGTCTTGGAGAAAGGTGCTCAACCGATTCTATAATCACGCTAAGTAATGCCAGATAGCAACGGCTGGCTTCACGGCGTGCGTGATCTTGGCGAACGTTCAATTCGGCTGGTCCAGACATATTTGGGATATACCTGTCACAGAGATACCTGGTAGGCTGCTTTGCTCGCGTTTGTTGACCCAAGCTGATTTTACATAGCGGCTCTTCAGGTCGGATGGGCGACAAAGATGCTCTATGCGATAGCAGCGTGCTTCACGCGCCAAAGCCTTCTCCTCTTCTACTACCGCCTTGTCCAAGATGGCGGTATGAAGGCATTTCGTCGGGTCGTTCACGTTGCTTCTGTCCACTCAGTACTCACCATGCTTCTTCTGGTGCTTTTGACATTGGTTCAATGCGAGTAAGTACAATGGGTAAGTTTGGCACTTCCAGGCCTAACTGTTCTCGGCCAGTCCAATACGAGCCTTCTGGGTGTGGCCCCGAATGCCACATTCACGTTGTTGGGATGATGGACTTTTGACCGTAGGAGGTGGAATTGCCAATACTGCTGCGGACCTTGTGGTCACCATAATACCCATACCTTTGATAGCCCGACTTGAGCTACCAAGGCGACGACGAATCGGAGCGTTCATCTTTGTTGGAACCGGATTCCTCATTTGTGCAGCCGGAGCGGCAAGAGCCTTTTACACATGGCGCAGTTTGGTTAGCAGCTATGACCAGACCTGGGAGTCTTATGGCATGTTTATGAGTGCTGCCATCGAAATCGACTTGGGCGTGGTGCGTAGCTTTGCTGAAGAGAAGACTGTACACAGGTCAGATGCTAACGTCGAAACATTCAGATTTGCGCCTGTGTACCCGCGCTCCGTATCCTTTTGGTAAAATTTACCAATTCCACAATCTCTGTCATTTCAAGCCACCTCTCACACACCACGCCATTCGGTTCAAGAACGACGAAACACTTGGGAGAAGTTACGAGTTCTTTCTCGGACGCCACAGTCTCCAGTCCAACCAAAGGAGGGGTGCTAGAAATGGTTGCAAAAGGACCCGACATGATGACTGGCCCAGATTCTACATCGGCGACAGCTGTGGCGAGTGCTAGCTTGAAGGAGACAGGCTGCATATTCACACGCGGTTCATCGACATTGAGTGATTCGTCGAGAAGTGGCACACCATACATGTGGGACGAACCCTGGAGTGGCGACAATGCACCGAGGATGACGCTTAATCCCAAGATTGAGGAGGAAGATGCAGATAAGATTGATCTCGACGCCCCCATTGTTACAACCGTTTCTGCCAAAACAGCACACAGAGTGTCAATTACTCCGCAGCGCGCCAACAAGATTCGAGTGAGCACGTCCATGTCAGTGATTAGGTCGTCTAGTAGGACTGGCCTGAAATCAATCGTGGCAGAGGAATCTGGCATCGGTATTCTGCCAGATGTTGCGTCTTCGGGGATAAGTCTTCCATCGGAAAGCAGTACAGAATCCAACGACGATTTGGACTTGCCAATTCAAGGCACGCCTGTCAGCGAATTTTATCCACGAGAAGTTCGTTCATCGGGACCGTACATCGACAACCGACTTTCTTGGCTCCAACTCGACTTTGATTATCCTCCAGAGTTGGACGGGCCTCAGACGATTGATGCGGCACCAGATTTGAAGAGGTTGAGCTGGTTACATTACCGGACCCACGGAGGTTTGTATGAAAACCAGAGTAAAGGCTCAAAGAAAAGGGATAAAAATGCTAGTGTCGAAGTCGGGGAGGATGTCGTGAAACCGTTGGATATGCAAAAAGGGGTGAGGAGGTTGGATAGGATTTGGAGTGCGATCGAAGTGGAACGAGAAATAAGTGATGATGATCAATGTGCTTGATGTTGGATGCCCGTAGTATAAGATTCGTTCAATACCCTGGTGTGCTTTGATTGACAAAGGATTTCTGTCCTACATCTATCTACAAGTGAGCAGATGATGATTCTCATACCAACCTGTCATCCCGACGTCCTGATGGACAGCTCGAAAGCAGCACAAATCAGGCTTCAATTATCGTGCAAACCCTTCGGCGCCGTTGCCAAAGTGAGTGTCCATCTACATATCCTTTAGTGTCTTGCGCTAGAAGCGTCCAAGCTCGTCGGAGAATCTTCGTCATATTCAATTCCCCTCTACTAAATACCACCAACATCACCTCTGCTATGTATTAGTTAAAAGCATACTTGCTACTGCACTCGACATGGTCAATCTAACCGTAGTCGTAAACTGACAATACTGCCATTCCCATCTCATCAAGCACTCTCAAGATTGCTCTACATAGTACGAGATTTCGAAAGTGGCTCGCTCGGCCACCAACCAATTCCCCTCCAACCCCTCGGCTGACCTCGAATCCATCAATTCGAAACCAAAATCAACAACTACTATATTTAGATTACCACAGCCCGAGATTATCATTCCCTTTGCACCGGAGAACCTTTTGGCCCTGGTCATGTCCTTACACAATTCTCTGCATGTCTGGGCGAGCCATTGGACTCAGGGTCTCGCTGACCATTTGTCGTACTCACCCCACAGCATCAATCTACGCATAGGGATTATATTGCAGAACGGCCCATCTTGGCATTAGTCGATGCCTCACATACATGGCCATGTCCAGTGCATCCGTGTAGGCTACTCAATCGGGTGCCGTCGATCACTTTCTTGGATCGTTCTTCTCCAGGTTTCGTCAGCTGTGTTCTGCTGCTGATCATCCTTCACCCCATTCTCTTTTGCCCTTTCACTAGTCATTCGTTTTTTTCGACTTCAGGATGAAGTATTTACTCTCTTTTCTTTCGTTAGCCGTGTTTGTGGCGTGTCATTCGCATGGCCATTTGCAGCAGGTGAAGAGACAGGATACGCCGTGTCCGTGTGACACGGCAAACTCGCAGTGTCCGGCTGGCAGGTTGGATGAAGGCTCGGTATGTCACATCCTAGAAGGAGGAAGATGAGAAATCAAGAATTGTCGTGAGATTGGAAGAAAGCAATAATATGGCGCTGCTTCTTCCAAGTCTTATAGCTTCAAGACCACCATCTATCTCCCTCCTCGTCTCTATGACCCTAACCATCTACAACAACAAACTGACATCTCTCTCCAGCTCTGCGCCTGCATGAACAACGCCCAAATGTTCTGCTGGTACCGCAACAACCGCCAATGCGCCTCCCCAATCCCAAAACAATGCCCGGGTGCCCCCCAAACCGCCGCGGCCCCGGCTCCCACCATCCCGGCAAAACCAAAATACACGCCCCCATACGGCCAAGGCCAAGGCGGTCTCAACTGCGTAGAAATCGGCTACTGTTCTCGAGCGACGAGATCAAAAACGGCAACAACAATCATGGTGAATGGGACGGCAACAGTGATTAGCGTAGCTGTGGGATTGCCGACGGGGGATACGGCCCCGGACCCTTTTGCGCCGCAGGCACCTGCTGCGGATGGGATTTCTTTCACGCAGTTGCCGGGCGCGGCACCGATTGATACGACGCCGCAGATGACGCCGCCGCCGAGGGTGGTGAGGAAGAGGAAGGAAAGGGACGTTGAGGAAGTGAAATCCATGGAGAAGAAATGGTATGGGAATGGGTTGTGAGGATCCCCTATCTGAATGCATGAGGCAGCTGGCGGGACTAGGCAGGCGTTTCGATAACGGCTCGGGGAAAAAATAGTATTACTCTTCCCTATTGGCACCAAGCATGCCGAGATCGCATAGCTTCAATTGAATTGAGATTTCGAGCGTGCGGGCGACTAATAGG
Source organism: Venturia aucupariae (assembly GCA_003693225.1). Classification (NCBI taxonomy): domain Eukaryota; kingdom Fungi; phylum Ascomycota; class Dothideomycetes; order Venturiales; family Venturiaceae; genus Venturia; species Venturia aucupariae. The sequence goes on along the minus strand of QWZN01000031.1, from coordinate 259,916 downwards.
CACTTATCGGAAACACTTGTGAACGGGGAGATTATTCCCGTGCCCTCCAGATCGCTAATACATAACAGCAAGTCGATATCGAAATATGTTAAAACGCTGAAGAGACATATGATTTACGCATCTATCTAGGATGAATCTGTTCGATCAATGCCGCGAGTTTTGCCGCCACCGAGAATGGAGATGCGAGAGGGGGAAAGGAGACGGCCTGAACATGGGATTCAGAATCGGATCAGTATTGGGATTCTGTGGCTTCTTCCTGGGAGGTAGCATACGAATGAGACTCTGTGGAACATGGAACAAACACTTGACCATAACATCGTTCTCTCAACGAGCAGTTTGTAGTACCATTAATCGTACCGCGTCCTTCCACACGGGAAACGATCCGTGCAATTATTTGATAATTCTGAAAAGCCCTACTCCTAGTAGTTCGATGTCAAGACGAGAGCGTTTGAAATCTGGAATTTGCATCGGCGAGGAGTGTTCGGTCCACTGTGTCCATCACCAGTAAAATTCATGTCTATCGTTTCCAACAATAGCCAAACAGACTGAACTGGTCCAAGCTTCTCAAAAGTACCTGACAGTCCTCATTCTTCTTGGGATTTCTTCCTAGCTCTGTGTGAAAAGCCATTTCTTCGGGTCGTCCTTTGCCTTGGCCTTAGCTGCTTTGCTTAGCACATCACTCTTCTTCCCTTTCTTGACGTAAGCCGCCCAATCGGTCTTCTTCGTCTTCTCGCCCAAGCCTTGTATACCATCTCCCTCTTTCCAGCCACTCCACTGATCCATACCATAAAGATGTCTCATCGTAGGTCGTCCGTGTGGACAATTCCAAGGCTTATCAATCTCACCCATATGCCTCACAACTTTTTGCATCTGTTGCTGTGTCAGTGCCTTACCTACCATAATACTAATTCTGCAAGCTCTCATAGCAAACATCTTCCGCACTTTACTGGGTCTCGCATGAGTACCAGCCCCCTCGTTAAGTAAGGCAATGAGCTCCTCGAGATCCTGAGCGTCAAATACGACCTCTCGACTCATGGGAAGGCTGACCAATCGACAACGTTTTCCAACCGGAGTGTCCCCGGAGAGGTCTGTTTCAATGTTAAAGCCGTTCTTAAGCAGCACGTCCCTAAAATTCTGAATGGTCTCTTCTTCGATGGCAGTGAGCTCCAACACGCGCGGATGTACTAGGGGCTGATTTTGTATGATGGTCTCGGTTTGAAACCGTTCGAAGTTGTACTTCTCATCCGAAGCATGCTGATCAATAATGAAAAGCTCGTCATTGCATCGTGAATTTGGAGGCTGGCCCTGTCGTTTCCTACCACCAAAGGGTGCAGCAAGTCGCATCGCAAGAATGAATCCGAGATTGAACTGGCCGATGATGCGCATTTCCTTGAAATCTGATTTGGATACAGTAAGCGATAGCCTTTCCTCGGCGTTACCTGCTTGTGATTCTTCGGAACGGGTCTTCTCAAGGGCCAGAACTGTAGCGGCATTTGTTTGCATTGTTTTGGTCAAGCTGTTTAGAAATTTTTCAATCCGGGCGACAGGGTAACTGATCTTTTGCAACATCTTAAGCGTGGAGTCTTTCTTAACTCTTCGATTCGTTAAAACAGATTTTGCTCGTTTAAGGTTATCGCTGCTTGGTCTCGCCGCTGCCTCCTCTGCAATGGCAATCATCCTCGCCACTCTCGCCTCATCTCTGGCCTTCTTTTCTGCTTCATCCATGTACTCGCCATCAGAGACGTCGTCAGAAGTAAGAAAAAGTGCTGGATTTGCAGGTAGGACCTCGGGCCCATCTTCCAGATCCAGCATTTCCGAGTCCTCGGTCGTGGCAGTCATTGAAGAAGTGGGAACCGTCCTTCGACTGTCACCCGCGAGTGCCCTAGGGGTTTCTCCCTCCTCGTCTTCGTCGATCTGATCTTGGCTTGAACTAGCTTCAGGTCGTGTTCCTGGAGCCGCAAATGATCGCATGCTTTTGACAAACAAAGGGCTTGGCTGAGTAAGCCTTCGCCCATCGAGATCAAATTTTGGCGTATGGATACGTCGTCGCTTTGCTTCTGGTGTTCCCAGCGTTGTTATGGTTGTATGATTGCCTATCGTGACCGTCGCAGTCTCTTGCGGAGTTCGCATTGGTCTCATGCGGTCAAAGGCATTCGGAACCACGCCCGGCGTGAGTTTCTTAGCCGCAATGACAAGAGAAGAAATGCTGTCCTCCGCATCTGATTCCTCGCCAGGTCTTTCTTCTCGACGAGGCGTTTTCGGAAGTAGTGGCACCGTCAATTCTGTGTCGTCGATGATCTCGCTTGCACGCACGAAGGTTGTGGGAAGGCTCCGCGATTCCTGCACAGAAATTCCCAAACGAGCATTGAAGTCTTGAACCGGTCTAGGCAAGTTATGGCTCATTCCAGAGCGAGGCTGTTCAGGCGGCCCCATGACGTTTCCCCGTAATGAACCTTGGAGGTCGTCCTGTTGACCTTCAGTTTCAGCCATTTCACGCCTTCTTTTTGCAGCTGCGGCAGCGATATTGGCACGGTCTACCGAGTTCCTGTCTTCGGTGCCGCGTGTGAGAAAAGGTCGAAGCACGTCACCATCAACGTTTGCAGGCTCGGAACTCGATGATGTTGTATCACTGCTAGCCGGTTCCATTTGACTTGCGACACTGGTCAAGCTTTGATGCTTTGACACCGAAGGACTTTCGAATCTAGGTGACGCTTCTCCGCCAATCGACTTTTCTCGCGTCACAGAGGGCGGCTTGAAAGCAGGAAGCTTCCTATTGCCAAGTGGCGCGGCTTGTGGCACGCTCTGGTCGTGAGCATCAAAAAGGTCAACCAATGAAGCCTTCAACGCTTCTAGCAATGCTGTCTGATCATGTAAAAGAATCGTTCGTTTGTCCGGCGAAACATTGACATCGTAGGCACTCGTATCCATTTTCAGATTGGCGAAAACGAACGGAGATTGTGTGATATTGTATGCCTTGTAGACCTCATTGATGGCCTTCGCTACTTGTGGCAATGCGCATGGCCGCGAGTTCACGAAGAACATTTGACGATCTGGAGTTTGACGGCCTTCTCCCACGACGGGTCGACTGATATGGCCCTGCAGTCGTATGTCTCGCTCCGAAGCCTCGTCTTGAGTGGCCCAATTCTTCGCGCTTTGTGTAGAAGCAGCTGTGGGATTCATCACGAGCTTCAGGTCGAGCGGCAAAAGTGCAAGCATTGTCTTTGCACCGTAGACATTGGAAATATTCTCCCGGGTAGTGGGATTGGCCTTGGTTTGAAAGGCGATGACCTTCTTGCCCTTCGCCGGGTGGTTGCTCACGGTAAATCTCACGCCAGTGCTGATGCAGGTATAGGCATGTAGGAGGCCCAGGACCTTGCCATATTCTCTTTTGATGTTCTTTTCCAACTCCCTCCTGCGCACTGGCAAGTTTTTGAATATGTCTTCCACGGAAACAATCGTGCCTTTTGTACTTGCCACCACCGACTTGCTCTTGATCTTCCCCGAAATCTCGAAATCGAGGCGCGTACCTTTAGGTCCATCACTGGCAGTCGCCGTCACGATATGGAACTTGCTTAAGGCGCAGAGGGAGGAAAGCGCTTCGCCGCGGAAGCCGAAGGTCTGTAGGGAGGAGAGGTCATCGTAGGTGGAGAGTTTGGACGTGTAGTGTTTGAGAGCTGCACACCGTGTTAACCGGGACTTGTTCTCGAAGGAAAGCTCCTCGTGCTATACCAATAGTGTCAAAGTCCTCGGGCGCAATGCCGCTGCCATTGTCCTGCACCTCAATCGACTCGAGGCCGTAGTTTTTGAATCGGATATCAAGCGATGTTGTGCCCGCGTCAAGACTGTTCTCGACCAGTTCTTTCACGACTGAACAGAGGTCGACAATGACCTGTCCGGACTGGATTTGATGCACGGAGCGAGCCTCGATGGGCTTTATAGTGGCCATTTCAGTCCATGTCGAGGTAGAATGGCTGTTGTGATTGCGAACAATTGTCCCTGCCAGTGGCGCGTCGGTCTCATGTGTACAGTCACGAAGTCTGCTGATCATGATCGATTTGTCCTTCCCACTTCAGTTCATTGTATGTAGTTCGACACCTCACGTCAAGGAAACCCTCCTCCATGGCCATTCTGTTGATTTTGGAGCTCTATAAACACCACTCGTCTAGGCATTTCCATACCAAGACTCTGTACGCTTCGGTAAACACCCGCGTAATACTGAGCTGAAGATCGCCCTGAAGCTTACTACAGACAACCCATGATAATCATACCCATCACGATGCCAAACCCGCTGAACCCTTTCTTTTCGACCAGTATTATTGAAAGACTTGGATCCGAATCGGTTATTTACGACCTGTCAAACTCCCATGAAACAACCATCACACTCCCGACAGGCTCGACATGGTCCTCTGGTCTCCATTGGCACGAGTCTCACACCGAATACCTGCGTGTTCTAAGAGGCAGAGTGAGAGTGACACTAGAAGGGGATGATATGATCATCGACGCCAAATCTTCCTCCGAAGCCATTGCTGTGACCGTTCCACGGAGCGCAAGACACGAATGGTGTCGCGCCGATGCGGATTTTGGTGACGATGTGGTCGTGGTGGAATCCACAGATCCATCAGACGGCGACAAACAAGTTTTCTTTTGGTGTGTGAATGGGACTGTTCTGGAAGGCGTGGGCAATATAGAAGCCAGTGGCTCAAAACTTGGGGTGACCGTCCGCAGGTGGTTGCTATGGTGGAGGTTGTGCTTGTTGTTTCGAGAGCTGGATAATTGGCCTGTGATGTTGAATACCGGGATCTGGTCAAAAGCTTTACCTGGTATACGAGACATTGAAGCCTGGTTCACTTGGGTGGTTCTGATCCTGGCGACGTTCCTGGGCGGCTTATGTGGAATGAGAGGCGTGAGGAAGGAGTTTCTACCAGAGGAAGTGTGGGATCGTTGGTACGTGACAAAAACCATGGGCGCACCGATTTACACGCAAGATGATTGAGACCAAGAGATTTCGCCTGATGAGACAGAGACGTGCTGGGAACTGAACAATTGCCATAATGGAATCAACATGCCAAACCGGACGAGAAATCACCGATAAATTCGACAGACTCGGCCGGGTCACTCACGACTTCACCTCAGTAATTTCAACACTTCACTTGGAAATGAGCTAGTACCAGGCATCAATATTTGTTTGTTATTTTGTCTCAACACCTGGACCTTGTTTGTTCTTCCTCTCAACTCTCGACACCTCAACCACAACCACAACCACAAGCATCACAGCCTACTCAATCAAACCGCACGGCACCGAACACAGATACCCGGCTTCTATTTAGCCATGGCATCGCAACGCAACCAGTCGCCAACCATAAAGGCGTCACCTAGCAGTGACCCGACCCAGCCGAAGGACACCGTGATGCAAGACGTACAGCCTGCTCCTACTCCCGAGAGCCTTGAAGACGATCGGTCTCAAACGGCAGCTCTATCTGGTGAGAACCCTTTCGGTACAGGACATTTTATTTATTATTTCATATCCGCCATAAATCAGCTTTACTAACTACGCCTGCTTAGACATTCCAATTCGTGCTACACCTCAACCAGAATGTTCAAGGAGCGACTCGCTCTACGTCCTCGGCCAGCGACCTAAACTCCTACTGACGGCAATCAACGAATTGTCCGCATATGGTATCGACAGCACGATTCCTCTCCCCAAGATAGTGGTCGTCGGTGATCAGTCGGCAGGCAAATCCTCTCTCATTGAGGCAATTTCAGAGATCAAGGTCCCTCGAGACGCAGGATGCTGCACTCGCTGCCCTCTCCAAATCAACCTGAAAAATGATGAGAGTGTGAAAGCCGAATGGGTCTGCAAGGTGACGCTCGTTAAAAAGTTTACGTATTCCCCTGATTCAGAACCTTCAAGCAATTCGCTACATCCTTGGGTAGAGAATGCCAGTCCTAGTACTACCCCGTTCGGCACGGTTCACTCAAAGGACGCGTTGGAGGCGACAATTCGCCGCGCTCAAATTGCCACTTTAAATCCGCAGTGTCCTCCTCATCGGTACATGAGCTCAGATTGTGCCGACAACAATATTCAGGTGCAATTCTCACCTAACATTGTGTCGCTGGAGATCTCGGCGCCCAACGTCCCCAATCTTAGTTTCTACGACCTGCCTGGTGTGATTTCCCAGTCACGCGACGTGAGTACACTTCCAATAGACCTACACAGCGGGGCTTTCAATCGATGTTCCTCTTACCGCCTTATGAGTGTGGCTATCTAGGGACAGTCTCTCAACTCGGATTGGTATCGATACATTTCTGGCGAGTTCTTGAGACGGAATTGCCAAAAATCAATTGATATCGATCTTAATCGAAGCATCATAAGCCATGTTGAGTATATCTCTAGACGGATCCTGAATTGAAAGACCCACTGTACTGAGAACTGCTCACTGACATCTTATACAGGGCAAAAAGGATACTATAAACCTGGTTCGCGAACTTGTCCGCCACTACATCGGGCAGCCCAACACCCTGGTCCTTCTCGCCGTCCCATTTGAAAGCGATATTGACAATTCCAAAGCCTCCGGCCTCCTCAGTGAAGAAAATGCCAACGACAGGACCATTGGCGTCCTCACTAAGCCTGATCGCTTGCAGAGCGACGACCGCGTAGAAGGTTGGTTAGAGGTCCTCCGAGGAGAAGCCTTTGCAAAGGGTCACGGCTATTTTGTGGTGAAACAACCGTCCCAGCAAGAGCTCAAGAAAGGTGTGACGCACGCCGAAGCCCGTGAACAAGAAGCTCTATTTTTCGAATCGGAGGTCTGGACCAGCCGCTTTTCAGGATTTGAAGACCGCTTGGGAACCAGCAAATTGCAGATAGTTCTATCAGAGAAGCTGGCTTCTCTGAATTTAGAGTCCCTACCAAAAATCACGGAGCGCGTAAACGAGAGACTCCAGGAGATTGAGGAGGAGCTGAAGACTTTACCTGATCCTCCAGCAAACGCTTTACATGTTGTAAACAAAGCTCTCGGCGACTTCGTTCATCAGCTTCGGGCTAAGATTGACGGTGACAAGCCTAACGAATTGACCAAGTCCTGGAAACAGGCACGAAAAGCCTTTCTGGACGATATCACCGTTTCCCAACGTCCAACTCTGCTGGTCAATCAGTCCCTGTACAATGCTACAGCCTCAATGCCCAGCTTACCAGCACTGACACCCAGAGCTGTGATAAAGAAACAGCCTGACTTTACAACTCCGTCCAAGCGAAGCCGAACAATCGAATACGTCACGCTCGAAGACAGCGATGAAGAGATGGCCCCGACACCATCAAAACGTACGAAGACGTCAACTTCTTCTATTTTTCGTCCTCCACCCCCTTCTGACCGTGATTCGGTCATAGGACTGAAGGTACGTTTCCGCTTGGACGAAATCCGCAACGTGCTTGATGAGCACAACGCTTCCGGGCTTCCAGGCTCAATCGAGCCCAAGGCCGTCGATATGTTAATTCTCTCGGCGCTTGTCAACTGGGGCGTACCACTTCAGGCGGTTCTGAGAGCGCTCCGCGAAGCTTTGAGTACCCTCCTGGGGACTACTCTTAACGATACGCTCAAGGAGTGGCGTACTACTGCCCTGTATAAAGAGATGATTCGTATTATTGGCACGTTCGTGGAATTGCACGTCGGAGAGCTGGAAGTGAACACTGCAGCACGAACCTTACGCGTAGAGTTAACGAAGCCTATCACAAACGATGTCGAGAGCTTAGACCGAGCAGAGGAGCTTGAATTGGCGCTCTTTCAGACAGCACGCTTCAAGGAGCGCTCTGAAGCGTATTTCACAAAGATTGATGAACAGACTGGCAAGACAACATCAGCAGAGGTTCGCGAGGGGAAGCGCCGAACTGCTGACCAAGCTGCCGTTATCCACAAAGCGATCGGCCCTGACCCTTTCGCGCGCGAGGTCAAGGTTATGTCGAAAATTCGAGCATACTACAAGATTGCCGCCACACGCTTTGTGGACAATATCTGCCAGGCTGTCGAGGCTGACATGTTATTGCGATTAAGAAATGGACTACAAGACGACCTAGAAGAGGGTCTACGCGTGACGGAGCCTGACTGTAAGTTCATCTCGATATCAGATAGAGTCATACTAACACCTACGCAGGTCACGACTATGCCATGAAGCTATTGGACGACGACCCTGTACGAGCTGAGCGTAGAATAAGACTCAAGGAGCAAAAGAAGGGATTGGAAATGGCCGCACAGCGAATCATACAGCTCAAGAAAGACTTGTGCTTGACACTTACATGAAAACCGGAGAGCGTTGTAGTTGCCTATTCGATTTGGCGGTGTTGGGTTGTAAACGGGAGTTCTGGCCGTGTTTGTCTGGCCTTTTTCCTTTTGTTTTCGCACATTCGGTGGAAGCGCAATCGCAGGCCAGAGTGCGTGGATGCACGCATGGCATACTTGGCCTTGAATCGGTTATGGTCCGCAAATTCGCATACTTGTCGTGTAGAAGTTTCGCTTCATCACCTGGAGAGACCCACGCTGTCCTTTCTTCGATTCCAATACTAGTAGCTGAAAACAAATGATCATTCTAAATTATTCGGGATCAATATCAGTAATCGTCTGGGATCTCACGATATATATGCGATTTTATCTCGAGACACAACTGATGTGGTTCTACTCAAGTGATACCTAGCTAGATCTTACTGCAAGTCACCGCATCGCCTTCTCGCGATCTTCCATTACCGTACAACCCAACAACAATGCCGAGATACTTGCCCGCGATTGCAATATAGTAACCAAGCCGTATCGCACGAAAGACTACCAAAGGTGGTTCAATCATTGACTCGTGTTAATCACTGCGCCGTGCGCAGCGTAGCGAGTTGAAAGGAAACCTCGGCTTCTATCATGGACACCATGGGGCAGTGTGCAACCCAGTCCGTCGCATTGGAAGCTCCTGCCGCCCCATTGATTTGATAGCATGTGAAGCTCACACGAGTTGCTATTAACTTGAGCTCTAGATCTCCTCGTCAGTAACGGTTACCTTGTAGATATAGTCTTCCATCCTCAGCCTCCCCTTGACTCTCGTCACTTCCTCATCGTCCTCTCACAGATCCCACTACCTCCCACAGATCCCACTATCTCCAGCCCCAGATTCGAAGACTGGATACCGACATCATGGGTGGCCTCCTCACCTTCCAGCCTTTCAAGGCCTTGTACGCGCTGATTGCTGTGCTTGTCGAAGCCATGAAATTCCCACTATGGATAATTATGTATCTTCCAGCCGCCGGCCGGCCACACAGATCATGGTCCCACCAGCAAGCAATTCGCATGAAGATCGTCAAAGCCTTCCTCAAGCACTCCTCGGCCGTGGAAGTCAAGACACCCCTCTCCCTCGCACCGGGCCCGGAAAAGACTCGATTCGTCACCATTGAGCCTGCCCACTCAAAATACTACAAAGGTCCTTTGGACGATGGGGAGATTAAGCCTGAGAGGATTGGGTGCACTTGGACTCCTAAGCCAGTTGGGAAGGGAGACATTCACAATCCTGACCTGGATGTAGTGCTACACTTCCACGGAGGGGCCTATGTTATTGGAGATGGACGTGATCATGATATTGGATTCCTCGCGAAGACATTCTTGAAGCATGGCAAAGTTACGCACGTTGTCACACCGCAGTATCGTCTCTCAAGCAACCCAAGCGGACGTTTCCCAGCTGCCTTCCAGGATGCCGTCACAGCTTACTCCTACCTCATCCACACCCTCAAGGTCCCAGCAGACCGTATCACCCTCTCCGGAGACTCAGCAGGTGGTAATCTAGCCCTGGCTCTCCTTCGCTATATCGCCGACTTTGGCAAAGAAGTCGATCTCCCATGGCCCGGCTGTATCTGGTTGTGGTCTCCATGGGTCGACATTGAGGCTGGAAGAGATCCCGTCAACATCAATTCCTCTCCCAACCAAACAACCGACTACCTCGGCGGTGGTTTCGGAAAATGGGGCGTCGACACCTTCGCACCAAAGGGTAAAGTCGACACGGCAAATCCATACTTGACACCGCTTGGCAACGCATTTAAGAGCAAGACACCGATGTTTGTGCAAACGGGTGATGCCGAGGTCCTTTACGATGACAACGTGGAGATTGCGAGTCAATTCAAGAAGATTGCGGGGAATAAGGTTGAGCTTGAGGTGAAGGAGGGGATGCCGCACGATATCATCCTTGTGGGACATATTTTGGGTTTCAACAAGGAGGCGGGTGAAGCGGCTACGAAGGCCGGTAAGTTCCTGAGGAGGGAGAGAGCGAGGCTGTAGAGCGTGAACTGGACTTGTATAATTCGGACTGTTTTGATGAATAGCGCTGGAGTAGAGTCTTGGCATTGGTTGTACGATATGCTCTCTGTAGAAATATTGGATCATCTGTGCTGTCATGTTCATTGCAAGGAGCCCGTTGGTTCTTCATGATTATCGCATGAACAGTTCTACCACAGAATTACGGTCTGTTTATCTTCCCGTAATCTAACAACTACTACTAGACTCGTCCAAGCTGTCTTCCGATCTTCGACAAAACAAGCTATAGGTGTACGAGGCTATCTTGTCTTGATCTGGGCAATAAAACCAATATGGCTGCGGAACCTTGCTTTTCAGAGTTAGTAGTGGCGGTGGCAGGAGAGACGGATGCTTTGGGGTGACTTGAAGCTGTCTTTTGGTTCAGGCTGGTGCTGGTGCTGAAGGTTGCTATTTGAGCACTGGTCGTTTGATGAACCCAGCCGATATCGTCACAGGATTCCCCAAGCCACTCTTTAGACCCCGAAAAACATTGGACTGTGGAGCACTAAAGTTGCATCGTGTACTCTTGGATTCGGGTCAAAAGAAACAGCTCAAATACTCACTTGGAATTACATACAGCAAATCTCTCCTACACCTCTCACACCAACACGCACAACCATGGCGACCCTCAATCTCCCACAACGCGCAAGAAAAGGCGGGCCAAAGTCGACAAAAGCAGTTATTTTGGTATGCTGGGTACAATTGAGAGTCCCATGAACCCAGGGCTAACAATTCTCAGGTCGGTGGACCTTCTCGCGGAACTCGATTCAGACCTCTGTCCCTCGATCTTCCCAAGGTATGCGAACACATCACTACGCTACCCCTCCAAAGGACATACCTCCTGACCACCCATAGCCTCTCTTCGAAGTCGCCGGCCACCCTATAATCGAGCACTGCTTCCGAGCTGTCGCCAAAGTCGAGGAGATCAAGGAAGTCTTCATTGTCGGTTACTACGATGAATCGGTCTTCCGGGACTTCATCAGGGACATATCAAAAAGCTTCCCTCACATCAGCGTCAAATACCTCCGAGAATATGAGGCATTGGGTACTGCTGGAGGTCTATACCACTTCCGCGATGCCATCATGAAGGGTCACCCGGACAGGCTCTTTGTGCTCAACGCAGACGTGTGCTGCTCCTTCCCGTTGAATCAGATGCTACAATTGTTTGAGGAAAAGAACGCAGAGGCTGTTCTCATGGGCACAAGAGTCTCACAAGAAGCAGCCACAAATTTTGGTTGCATTGTAAGCGACTCGCATACCAAACGAGTCCTGCATTACGTCGAGAAACCCGAAACTCACATCTCCAACTTGATCAATTGCGGTGTCTACCTCTTCGATACCGAATGTATCTTCCCAGCTATTCGATCTGCCATCAAGCGTCGGACCGAACGACCACGACTGGTCTCGTATCCTTCCTCGGAAAACCTCGATCAAGCATTCTATGACAACGAAGAAGATGGAGAGAAGACAGAGGTCATTCGCTTGGAACAGGACATTCTTGGAGATCTTGCAGACAGTCGCCAATTCTTCGTTCTAGAGACCAAGGACTTCTGGCGCCAGATCAAGACCGCTGGTTCAGCCGTGCCAGCAAACGCTCTCTACCTCACCAAGGCATTCCAGAACCAAGCTGCCGAACTCGCGAAGCCATCAGCGACGATTCTGCCCCCAGTGTTCATCCACCCCACAGCGACCGTCGACCCGACCGCGAAACTGGGACCAAACGTGTCAGTTGGTGCGCGTGCCGTGATCGGTCCTGGTGTCCGTATCAAGGAGGCCATCGTACTCGAAGATGCAGAGATCAAGCACGATGCTTGCATATTGTATTCCATTGTGGGATGGGGCAGCAAAGTCGGTGCATGGGCTCGCGTTGAGGGCACTCCAACTCCGGTCAACAGCCACACGACAACAATCATGAAGGCTGGTGTCAAGGTGCAAAGTGTGACTATTTTGGGCAAGGAGTGCGCTGTAGCCGACGAAGTCAGAGTGCAGAACTGTGTCTGTTTGCCGTACAAGGAGTTGAAGAGGGTACGATTCCACATGCATGTTAAGAAGTTCGCGAGCTGACCATCAAATAGGATGTTGCCAACGAGGTCATCATGTAGGCGTTTGCAACACTGCTCCATCATTACTGTACGTCTTGATATTTTGCGATTGGATGGGCTGGATCGTAACCTAACTACATCGGCCGGGTGCATCCCGCAGCAGGCGTTTTCGAAGGTTAGCAAAAAGCATCGATACCATTGCAACATAGTACTAATAGAAGTACGGGCTGATTGTCGCTCGTATATAAGTACGTCTATTTCACACTTTTGAAGGATGAAGGTTATCCATGTTCCACTGTGCTGTAATCAGTACAAGATACTGCCAGTGATACTGAGTGAGTCTACGTTCTGCGAGGACTCACCTGGCAGGTTCGAGTATGTACCAAAACATCGAGATTGTCAATTTCAAGTCCTTCGAGAATCACCTTCATGTACCTGGCATCTTCACATTCGAGGCGAGGATTGATAGGACTGATCGGATCGTCCCATCCAATCCCTTTTTGATGTCGCAGATTTAACTTGTCTTCAATGCCTGTTGTATATGCAGGGGACTCTCTGGGCACCATGATCAGTCAAACATAAAATTGATATAGTAGTGTAATGATCCGACCATGACCCAACTCGGTCTCCACGGCTGACCACCTAAAAATGACATATTACAACCGTCAGTCCAGATTATGGACATGCGCCCAAAACATCCAATAAACTCCTCGCATTATACCAAAACACTAGTAAATAGATGGACAGATGATTTGGCTCATGGTTATGGTCCCAAGCTTTTTTAGATACATCCGAGAAATATACTGTTTTTGTCCCATGTCCACATATTCACATCATCAGGACAATCTTTCTGAATGTCCAGCGCTTGGTGTATAGCCGTTTTTCGACACGGCCGGGCAGTAAAGAGTGTCCATGTATTCTCGCCACTAGAGGACATCTAGGCCATTATCCGTATCGAGCTTGTGGTGGGTGGGCCCCGTGGTAGTGAGTCTCGTCGTATCGGAATTGCTCTTCAGGGACGCCGTAGCCGGTTTCTGGTTTTCCTTTTCCAGCTGGCTGTGAGCGGTTGAAAGCGGGCAGGTCGACATCATTGTACGGCTCACCGCCAACCTTGTCGTCGCTCAACGTCGTGAATTTTCCGAGTCTCGTGGCTCGCTTCCAGACGATAACGTCGAGGACGAGGGCACATACGGTGGAGACACTGGGGGGGGTGTTAGCGCGTTGCTCCGGGGAGAGGATTGCTATAATAGGTAGGGCAAGGGTTTGTTTGTTGACGTACAATCCACAGCAACCGAAGGCGTAGAGGGCCTTGTAAATCCTGCACACCATGACGCCGGTCTCGTCATTCCAGTCTTCGACTTTGCAGCGGTGTGTCAAGGTCTTGCTGGCCCACCATGAAAGCATGCCGAATGCAGCTCCCCAGAGCATGAACAGACCTCCGTTGATGAACAAGTTGAAGCGAGGATTGAGGCCAAAGCAGCAGTGAAGTACAATCGTCGTGCACAGGGCGATGACAGTCGTCCCCGAGGCTGCGGTGAACTATTGATCCTTGTGTTAGCTACCTACACCCCATGATTGTAAAGATGGAGACAGCCTTGCTCCCCAAAGGCAACGTACAAAAATGAAAGTCCAGGGGATGTGCCAATGGTCGTGTGAAAGGTAGTAGATGAAGTAGACCATGATGGAGCCCACGACGAGGGACGCCAACAGCTGTAGAGCGCGCAGTCCATGGAAAGTGAGTTTGGGGTAAGTATGGGGCGCGACTTTTGTCCCACGCTTCCCGAATGCGACCATGACGACTGGGGTGACGAGGTTGTGTTGAGGCGGAAGAGAGGCTGGAGGGGCTCGGGAAGGGGTATGGAAGAGTGATGCTGAGGTGGCAGTGATTATGGAAAGTGTCTTTGTAGGTAGGTTATGGCTTTCTTCCACTACTCTTCACCCTCGGGGAATACCTACGGGGGATTTATGATGGCGCTGGGGGCATTGGGCATTGGGCATTGGGCATGCTGCTAAGCCCCGCGGGGCGAAGCGCCAGTCGTTTGAGATGAAGCCAGTGCCGGATGGGGGATGGGCTGGGTGTATTAATAGACTACCCACTATGTACTGGCATCTTCCTTTCACTGCCCTCCGAAACATTACTTTCTGGACGCCCTGGGGAAGACAAGACTTCGATTTACTTTGTACTTACTGTGGTACATACCTACCCTTGCGGACATCTTCTGCTCTTGATTGTGGAGCTGATGCTTTTTACGAGACAAGTCCCGCTCAGTCGGTACGCGGTAGTACTACTAGACCACTGCCTTGCACTTTGCTTTTGAGTATTTGTTATATCTATCTGATCATTCGGCTGTCGTTGTTACCACGGCCTAACCAACCCTCTGAAATCTATGTAAAGATACTGGAACTCCATCTCCCATCCCAAGGTACCACCACAGTAGTAGGATTGACGTGCGTGCCGAGTAGGGCAGACTCCATATCGCCCAATATAAATAATCTAAACCCCATCCCAGACACCAACAAACACAAATTCGATGATATTAATCATTTGTGATTATCGACGAGGTGCCACCTCCAAGGTCGCGCACATGTGGAGCACCTGGACATCCTTTCAGGCACCATGGCGCTCTTTCAGCCCTCCACGCCTAGCAATTGCTCTGCTTCGCTGATACCCTTCCCCGACGTTCCTGGCGCAACCATCAGGCTCGTCGAGGCTGCACCCGTGTCCAAAGGCTGGCAGGTCATTCCCGCTGGCTTGTACTCCAACAACCCGACTGTCAGCTCGAGCGGCTTCGACTTCTGCAACGTTACTGTGACCTACACGATTGCAAACAGCCAGAGGAACACCACTGTGCAAGTATGGCTGCCAACAGAGAAGTGGAACCAGCGGATACAAGCAATCGGTGCGCTCCAATTTCTTGACATGTATGTGCACTTACTCCGGCTTTGACTCTGACTTGTCGCAGGTGGAGGTGGATGGAACGCCGGACTCCATGATTCAGGCTTGTCAGGAATGACGGCCGCTGTGATCCAGGGATACGCTGCCATTGGGACCAACGGAGGTTACCCGCCAGGCTTTGGCCCAGAGGCATGGGACGTCCTCAAAGATGGCAAGGTTGACTTGTTAAATTTCCAGCACTATGCCACGACTTCGCTGCGCGATCTATCCATCATTGGGAAAAGTGTGGCCAACAGCTTTTACGGTCAGCCGGCCAAGTACTCGTACTGGAACGGATGTTCGCAAGGTGGAAGGCAGGGCTTCACTCTGGCGCAAAACTATCCCGGTGCTTTCGATGGCATCGTTGCGAGTGCGCCCGTCGTGGATTGGGGACATTTGATGCCCGCTGGCTTTTGGGCTCAAGCAACTATGAACGAAATGGGAGAGTATCCGCGGGCCTGCGAGGTGAAGACGCTTTCTGCTGCAGCCCTCAAAAGCTGCGATGGCAACGATGGCTTAGTCGACGGTCTCATCTCGGATCCAGCTAACTGCAAATTCGATCCGAATACACTAGTCAACACAAAGGCCGACTGTGGCCTACTCACGGACATCAAGATCTCTCCTGCCGCTGTCAAGATTGCCCAAACTGGATGGGGTGGTTTGCGAACTTCAGTGCATCGTTATATGTGGAATGGAAACAATCACGAAGCGGCTCTAGTAACAGAAGGCTCGGTTCCTCTGGTGAGCGGACTCTTCCCTTACCTCAACATCACCACTGGCCTGGCTGATACGGAATGTTTCGACAATGGGACATGTACCGGAAAACCTTTCGATATCACAAGGGACTGGATCAAGTACTTCGTCGTAAAAGATGCACAATACGATGCCTCCAAGATCAAGGTGAAGGAATTTGATGAGTTCTTTGCCAAATCGGTTGAGGAGTATGGTCCCATCATTGGGACCAATTCTCCCGATATGACAGCGTTCGCCAAGGCAGGCGGGAAGGTTTTGACATATCATGGATTGGTAGGTCAAATCTCACACCTTTCGTAAACGGCCGGGGATGCTCACATTCAGCAGGCTGATAGTATCATCACGTCTTGGAATTCAAGAAAGTACCATGATGCCGTCCTAGCCTTCGATCCCAAAGCTCATGACTACTATCGGCTTTTTGAGGCCCCCGGTGTAGGCCATTGTTGGACTGGCACAGGGATATACCCATCCGGGATCTTTGAGAGCCTGTAAGTGTGATGCATCAGGTAGACTTTTGTCTATTAATCAATTACTCACTGTCCTTTAGCATCAAATGGGTGGAACAAGGACAAGTCCCCGATGTTCTCGAAGTCGACATGTCGAGCCCCTTGGGAGCCAAAAAAACGCGAACATTGTGCCCATATCCGCAGAGATCCAAATACAAGGGAAGCGGAGACGCGTATGCTGCAAGCAGCTTTGAATGTGGTGTATAGATTAAAAGTACCAGTTCCAAAAGGTGGCTATTCTGGCTTTACAATAGACCAAGTTATACGACCGCTGCTTGATCTAGGTTCAAAAATACAGGCAAGAGCTATCGTGCAGTTACAGACCGGTCCTCCCCGATCCTGAAGCGGAAGCACTCTCCCTGAACCTTCTCAGAGCTAACGCAGCACAATTTGAGGCTTCCCCGAAGCAACATTGCGAGCCACTGTTAATAGTCGAAGTTCTCATAAATGACTGTCCGTCCTTGCAACCAGTGCAAAAGCTGTGTTCGTAGTGACAGACCTGCACATATGTACCATTTTCCTGCCTCCACGCTTGCGAAATCGTTCTCGTCAGGCCTCCTGAGATGAACGGTAGCGCCGTAGTCTTTGACCGCCTGAATTTTCTGCTCGTGTTGTCTGGTCGGTAAAGATTGTCCCGTGAAAAACAGTGTAGACTCTGCACCCAAAGTTCCGTGCCCTGCAAATGTATCGAGGACGAGATCGATGTCAGTAATACCAATCGTCCAGAACAGTCTCAGTTTGCCGAGATCGATTTTGGAGATTTGACCGAGAAGAGGTGTGATCCCAACGCCTCCTGCAATGAATGGCACGATTCCCTCAGAGTCCGGTGTCTCGATGACGAAATCTCCTCCAAATCCTAGCAATGGTACTTCCAATGCTATTCGTGGGTTCCATTTGGAAAGAAAGGTTGTGACTGGCCCAGATTGCCGGATGGTCAACTCGAATTCGTCCTGTGGCTTGGTTATCGTTCCCAGCAGGGGCGAAGCAACAGTAAATGTACGAATGAAGTCGTCGTTCAAACTTTTTGGGTCGTCATCGCGCATGTGGCTGTATCCGATATCGAGATCTTCGGAGAAGTCCAGTGCAACCCACTGACCGGCTTTGTAAGGCACAGGTTTCGTCATGGCGAACCGGTATCGGGAAATCGTTGGTGTGATGTTCGTGCGCTCCAGTAAATTCACGGTATTGTCCGTCTTCTTGATCTGAGCTGCAATACTTCCTTCGCTTGGCAGTGTCCTCACTGCCGGGTTATAGGGTGAGTACTCACCAGGGATTCCGCGGAATGGTAGTCCTTGCTTAACAAATCTGGCGCCCGTAATTTTGATCTTGACAGCCAGATTTGAACGAGGAAGCAATACTTCCGCGTCTTTTCCTACCAAAACTTCGGTATCTCCAGTCAAGTAGAGGACATCCCCTGTTTCGAAATCAGGAATGACAAGACCAGCTCGCGGCGTGACGATGAGATTCCCAAGAGTCTGATATAATCTATTACCGCTATATTCAGGGAAGATAATCTCAGCGCCGTGTTCGGTGTTTGAGATGACTCTGACGAACCCCGGTGGACCGCCACGATGATTCGCGTCCATATCTTTATTTTCTTGCGAGCTCGAAATGAAGAAAAGGTCAGCCTTCGCAATGAGTGAGATCCCTTTCGGCGTGAGCTTCAGTGAAGTAGATAGCAGCTCTGGGTGCGCGGGAGCTGGCCGGATGTCCTTATGATTCAAGTACTTGGGACAGTTCCCTGAAATTATTAGCGGTCACTCATTCTGAAAACAGTAAGATGTACGCATACCCAAACTCTGCTCAATCTTGACAGCTGCCTGAATTTCTTCGGTTCCCATTTCTCCCTCCCCGCCAACAGCACCAGCAATCATCCTACCAGCAATTTTGACGCGTTTCCTGGTCATGAGATCAATAGTCAGTCCTGCAAATATCTTGCCTTCTCCTTCACTTTGCACAACGTTGCCATCTTTTCTCTTGCTCTTCGGGATAAAAGCTTCTACCACAGGGTCGTAAAGTGCGTCGATATCAGCTCGCATAGCTACGATCCCCCCTCCAAGTGGCTTCGCAAAACCAGGCTCTCCTCCCCATAGAGCGACCCAGGGCCTTAGGTCTGAGTCTAGAGTTCCTATGGCGAGTAAAGGGGCGCTTTGGAGCATGTAAGCCGCTTGTGGTGTCAAAGCATACGAAGTTGGATTGTCATGTTCGGGAACACCGGTCATGTTGTGCATCATCTGCTCGCCTCTATGCCATGACTGGGCGAAGGAGATAGAAGCCATGAGTTATGAGAGGCCCGTGGCTCGGGTGACAGGAAGCTTTAAGCTTTGGAGTTGTCTGGTTGTAGGTTGACAATGCGGTTTTGAATGGTGGCCCTCGATGTTATACGGTTAGCTCACGTGCCAAGATCAGCCCCAGAGATTAGGAAGCGCGTCTGAAGTAGCAATAGGTCCATTGCAGATTGGAGTTGTCCATGGTGAGGGGTGAAATCACGTAAGCCATCGCCATCGAGCTCAATCACAAATTTCGGCCTAGTAATCAGGATCTAGGCTGCGGCAAGCAGTAGCAGCTCGTCATGCCGCGCAATCATCTCGGTTTCGGTTTTGACCATATAGATGGGTTGAAGTCATGTCGAGAAATGGTGGAAGTTGTTGTCGATGCGATGCAATTTGCTTGATATAGGCACGAGGTACCTACCGGTATCTCGTCCCAAGGCAGACAGGCACCATTGTTCGGGCCCACTTCTTTCCCCGCGGTCCGCGAACCTGAATCTTCTTCCGATTATTAATCCTCGAGTGTATACAGTACCACGAACTACAAGACCTCGCCTCTATAACAGGAAGGCTGCTGAACAATCAAGATGGGCCTTCTTGCACGATTAACCGGCGCCGCCATTGCAACAACAACGACCCCGGCACTCGGATGGATGTGGTACACTCGAGCCACCACTTTCGTGCCCTTTCCAGCCTCGTCGCCGGACTTCTCATCGGCAACAGCACGTAGATTCAATCCAGGCAACAATCCTCCGAAATGCAATGATATGGCCGTTCGGACCGTGCCTTTGGATCAACTGAAGACTGCGGACCAAGAGACGTTGACGCGTCAATTTTGTCAAGGTATTTGGTCGGGACCTGGATTTGAGATTCAACGTCGATATCTTGCAAGGAAATATCAGCAGCTGGATGGAAGATGGGATCATCTTTGGGAGAGGGCTGATCTCAGGTCATCGAGGTATAATGTTGGAACGAAAATTGCGGACCATTTTGAGGTTGTGGAACGAACAGATGAGAAGGTATGATGTGTCAATGCGAGATGCTGATACAGACTCACCAAGAATAGGTCGTTGTACGATGCGGTGATTCTCCTCTAAACCAGGAACCAAGACCCTCTGACGGACTCTTTACCATCGAAGTCAACGTAGACGACAAGACAGCCACTTTTCGTCTGAAGAGTATATTCTTCAACTCAACACCGGAAGGAAAGAAGGGTGGTGAACTTCCAGAATGGTTCCACTTTCTACATCGAGAATATGCCAAGTTATGGATGGAGACGAGCGTGCGGAAATTGTTGAAATGATGTATGCGATCCTGTGCGATTGGCACAAGCCCTATAGAGAGCCATGATCCAACGACGGGGACCTTCAAAGGGATCATTGATAGCAGCTTTGGAAGATACTTGAAACATCTATCGACAGTCGATAAGATCAGCTACTGGGCGAAGGATTCGAAAATCAACGCAAGTATCGAATAATTAGCAGCAGGTATGTAATGATAGATAGATGCAGCCGATCGTTAGCTCATCAGAATATGTGTTCCAAGGTTCAAGGTTTTGGCCTTGATCACGTTTCCACAGAAATTGTTTATTCGATAAAACAAAAACGCCTTTTCCATTCATAATCTAAAGGGTATCTCAAGGAACAAAGAATCCGAGAACCATCCCAAAACGCCATGCGAGATGCATGCTGTAAAATAACGCTCAATGCCCCGGCCCATGAACGCCCCTCTAATGCCATCCGAAGCTAAAAGAGCTTAAAGTCCATGCTTTTCAGAACAATCCATGCCATCTTTATCCCAAGTACCAATTTCTTCCATTGTTCAGTTGTAAGAATGAATGAAAGAGAAAATCAAAGAATTGCAATCGTGTAACTATGGGGGAAACCTTCATCCGTATTGCTGAGGGATCCCATCTGAGCGCCATCGCGCCAATATCAAGTGCTTGGGGAAAGGGGGTGTTGAGTTGTAAGGTGTGAGTGGAGAAATCTTCCGATATGAGAATCTCATCTGAGGTCCCGAGCCAAGTAGCCTGGATTCGAAGGCGTCTTCAAATGCCATGGTAACTAGAGGTAGCTGTAGTTGAGTTGCTGTTGCTTGGCCGCCTCGTTGAAGTCTCTAGCCACGACGTGCTGATAAGCAAGGAGATCATCGAGTTCGTTGTGGTTCAGCCGGCGGCCGAGACTGGGAGCGGACCAGGGACGAAGAACGGTATTGAGATACTGGCCGTTTTGGGTGTTATGGGCATTGACTCCGGAGGGATAGTTGGAAGGGAGGGATTCCAAGTGATCAACTGCCTTCTTTACGTCTGCTGGTAAAACCTCCGCGGTGTAGGAGGAACTGCTTGTGCCCTGGTATCGATTCATCACGATGCACCAGAGAAGGCGTCGAGCGAGCTGTCGGTTGTGTGGGGTGAGGATCGCCAGACGAGAGAGCCAAGCCATCAAATTACCTGTGAACTCTTCGAAAGACTTGTAAGAAACAATACCCGGTTCCCTGCTTCGAGTGTTGCGGTCGGGCACGTCCTCGTCTTCGTCGTTAATTCCTGGGCGGATGTATCTATCCACACAATGGTCAGAGTTCACATCTTTCCAATAGTGTTGGACAATGGCCTCATAGTCCGTAGCAGCGGGCTGTGTTGTAATCAGTCACGACTCCCAAGCCACAATAATCCAATCTGGATTTCTAGTTACTTACAATGATAATGGCCGGGAGAGATTGACCACCGAGCACAGCAAGCCGCATAGTCTGTCCTTGCACACCGAGAGGACTATGCGGGAAATCGCTCCAGGTTGGTTCGATGCTGTTGAGGTACCGGTCTCGGAAATCTACCGTCTGATTCGCTCGGAGACCCAGTGCCTTATGGATGGCATGCTTAATCTGTAGGAGGGAATCGTGGGCACTGATCTGAACACGGATTCGATCGCCTTGGCGACGCGGATCGTGAACGTACTCGATGCTGAATTCGACCATCTTTGGGAGGAGATGCACGACGAGGATTTCTTCTTCAGCTTCGGGTATGTCCACGAAGCGCATCTGGATGAGGTTGCAGGAAGAATTGCAGATGCGAATAAGGCGCATTTGATTATCGTCCTCCGGAGCTATACGGATGTTGAAGGCCCTCAGAATAGCATCGGCGATGGTGTTGGGAACGCTGCTGGAGAATGGTACCACGTGTAAGCGGTATGTAGAGTTCTGATGCCAAGTTCCGTCGGAGAACATCAGCTGGAATCCAACGCATTTGGAATTGTGCTGGTGAACTTGATCGCAAGTCGCTGAATAAGGCTGGAGGTAATTCTCGTGATCGGGCCAAGTTGTGTGAGGCATATTGCCACCCCCGGAGTAGGTCTCATGGACTTGGATGGTAGATAGGACAGCCATGGGTTTGGAGGATCGTGATGGTGTGTATACGAGAAAGTATGGACTTGTAGTTGAGCGAGGTAGTCGCGGCTCAAGAGTTGGTTGAAGGAAAGATGGAGAGGAATCGAAGACGGTTGCTTAAATGGACAACGAGGATCGAGCAGTGTTATATCATCTGGGATGTTATGACATTGAGCCATGTGCCCTGATCCCCAACACTAGAGATCTGAGAATGTTATGTTACCTGCGGTGTTATGCTATTGAGCCATTGAGTCATTGAGCTTGTCATCCTGGTAGAGCACAAAAAAGTTCACTGTAGAGGAACCACTCTCATGGCAATAGAACAAGGGCTACAATAGGAAGAATAATTATAATGGAACGATGACCATGGCTCATTGAGAGTCTCCGTCACTAATGGAATAGCCTAGCAGCATCAAGTACGCGCGCCAAAACAGATACACTGTACAGAGGCGGGGTCTGACAGCCACAACAAAAGGAGGCCGTTCAATGATGGTTTCGGATTACCTTTCTAGAAGCCAGATGCACATCTCTAATTGACTTCTATCATTTCAAGATCAACATCGATCATATTCTGACAAGGTACCTCGGACCAATTCGTCAGAATCTTTTCGATGTTGATCTGAAGTTGCATATTTCCTAATGATTTCAATATTCAGACGGACGGGCATGAGATGACGGTCTTTTTCAAAAAGAAGGTGAACGTACACTTCCAGATAAAACGTGGTCGATATTCTTAGCGAAGAATCTTGTCGAAAATGTCAACCTGTTCATTTCCGCTCACAATTCTGGCTCACAAAGCCAGGAAATTTCCATGCTCTTGGTATTACCCAGTTCAAGCATTCTTGATATCGTGACTGCCATTGGCAAGAGCTTTGGGCGCTTTCAATAAGTCTGGTTTGGGCCAACAAGCATATTTGGTTGATGAGCCGAATAACGCATGGCCGGCCTTGCATGACACACATCAATCCTTCGACCTGGGTCTTTGCATCATTATTACCCTCCCTTCATCCCCAGCCTGAAAGACCTTCATGTCCAACTCTTGCTCATAGAACTTCGGTCCCTTTCCGTTCGCGCCTGTAAGAAGCAGACTGCGTCGCAAAGACGGAATGGCGTCAATTATTTCCTTCACGCAAGCCATCAGCCATTTGGCGATTCCTAGACCGCGATAATCCGGCTGAATATACACGTCCGTCAAATAGGCGAGAGTTGAGTAGTCGGTGAGGATGCGAGCGCAGCCGATTTGTTTTTGAGAGGATTGGCCGTTTGCTTGATTTTCGGTAACATAGATTCCAAGTGTGCAGGCGTTTTCAATCATCAGCTCAAGGGTTGAAGGAGATACAGGATTAGCCCAATCAACGTCGTCGCTGGCGAGAGCTTCCTGGAAGAAATCTCGCGAGATGGCTGCCTTGTCGTTGTCGATAATGAATATCCTGTCCGCGATGATCTTGGTCCAGGAGTACTTTGGAACTGACATGGTGAGGATAAGTCTGAAAAACTGAGTTCGACTCAAAAGCAGGTGCGGCCGATGAAGGTTGTGAGGATATTTCGTGGTGTAGTTCTATGCCGGTTGGGTGGAACCAACTAGGATTTTTGGTCCGAACTCCGGCGCTCATGTCCGAATTTTCCAACCTCACTTCATCTCATCTTATTACAACTTGCAATCATTTTCAACTACAGAGCAATGGCCTACATACAACTATAATCTTTGACTTATAAGCCTGGGAGTTATCTTTCTTCAGGATCGACACTTCGCAGTCTTCATCATTCTTTGTCTTTCATACTTCAACCTTTACCGGTGTCGCGATGGATCCGTTGTGCCTGCCAGAGATCTCAGCCATCTCAACGATCACAGAGCCTCACGAGATATTTTTCAACAGTCACTGGTCTGGCGAGGAGTTGGTGCAGATGCAGAGTCCTCTTACGTGTATTTCTCTTCCCCGTTTATCTCCGTAAACCACTGAGACCTAGAACTCGAATATCGAAGACGTAGACCATGTGTTTCTAAAATATGACAGCTGGTATGAAAGAGCAGGGTCTTCATACTTTGCTCGACAGATTAAGACACAGTCATGGCGGTCAAGACTTTGGTTAGGATTTTGTCAACCTTGGGACCGTCCCTCCAATTCCGCCGGAAACTGGATGCAAGACCTTCTCGCTCCCCAGCATGGGACCAACAGAGAATTCAAATACCTTTCTTGATTATAACAGCACGTCGAAGCTGCTTGGCAGTCTGCCCAGAATGTGCTGTGAGAACTTGGCTTCGGGCTACACCAAAAGCGCTGGAAAAGCCGCTTCTATCGAAATAAATGTTGGATCGGTGTCGATGTTCAGAGGCAAAGGTTTCAAGGGTGGAACATGGCAAAACATTCGATTGCGATGTTGTGCGATGCGGAGAGACTGTTATATTTCAATTGGGTTGAATATCTGGCACCAGCGAGGCATAGTAGTGCGATACATACGCCTAGATTGTATGGTCTATTC
This sequence comes from Venturia aucupariae, assembly GCA_003693225.1. Taxonomy (NCBI): domain Eukaryota; kingdom Fungi; phylum Ascomycota; class Dothideomycetes; order Venturiales; family Venturiaceae; genus Venturia; species Venturia aucupariae. Next base: position 235,241 of record QWZN01000031.1, on the reverse strand, counting down.
CTGCGTATGCCTTGGCCTCTTCCGGGAGCGTCTACCACTCATAACCTTGCTGGGATTTTTTTTTTCGCCAAGCCGTGGGTTCAATTACCGTATGCGCAACAACATTCTTTTCACTTTTACCTGCATTTTTCACCATTCGATTGTGTTTTCTCTCTCTATCATTATCATCGCTCCAACGTAACCATGAATGGTCTCGACGCTCACGCCGCTCACACTGCGCTCACTCTGATTATTAGTCAACTGCGCCAAAAATCAGAACTACCACAGCAGAATCTAGACCCAAGGCTCACGCCGCTCACACTGCGCTCACTCTGATTATTAGTCAACTGCGCCAAAAATCAGAACTACCACAGCAGAATCTAGAACCAAGCAACCCGTCAAGACAGGGTTGTCGATGTTCGCTATGCTGTTCATGCCGAGCTTTACCTACGAGATACCCGGAAAGTAGTAGTCATAGTTATCGTGACATTGGTTAGGTATGAAGAAATTACGCTCCAAAGAGTCGTCTTCGGCTCAATCGGCGCAAATGGCGCGGAACAAAGCGGCTTCTACCAAGAAGACATTTCGAATGAACGTCATTAACAGATTGTTTTCAATTGCCAAACGAGAATAAAGATGAAGAGCTGTGCGTTTCAAGGCAATGATAGCGATGTTCATAGGGAACAGAGATATTGTTTGGTGTTCACAAGTGTTATAATTCAATTGGGTTGAAATCCTGCCACCTTCAAGGCATAATAGTGCGACCATACGACACGCAGTTTGAGAGTTAGTGTATGCATTGGCCATCTTTCGGGAGCGCCTACCACTCATAACCTTGAGGGTCCTTTTTTTGCCAAAGCGCCAAGGGCTGGTGTTCAACCCAGGGTATGCGCACCACATTCCCTTCATTCGAGCATCTTTTTATGTCTCCTACCACTTTGTTGTAAAAATGAATAGTCTCGACGCTCACGCCCCTCACTTTGAAAGTTGCGTTGCATCATCCTGTCTTCTCTTGAATGAAGGTCAACTACGATCACTCACGCTCATCCATCGAGTGGGGAAGGGAATTACATTTTAGCATCCGCAATATTCTTTCCGCCCGTATCTCATTCTATAAGCTCCCCAGTGGATGTGTCTTCAAACCGGCTCTTACTTTAGGAAGCACGAGAGTCGGAGCACTCTTGTACACATCTCTCACAGTACCATGATACCCTCGTTGGGCCACCATCAGCAATTACCTCGCTGCTCCCACCGTCACTCACTCTGCATCATCTGCAGGTCTCGCGGTCATAGATTGCCTGAGGAGTCACCGAATGCAGGATCTCAAGGACACAGCAAAAACTCTAAGGGTTGCAACTCAGAAACAAGACATCTCTGCGTGGGGGCACACTATTGAAGCCACATTTACTGGAAGCATCGCTCCCTGTTGGCTATATATGTATGTATGGATATCATATTTCTTTACATGCCCCATGGTAACAGCTCATGGCCTATGCCCGTATTCTTCACTGTCCCGAACTCTCGCCCAGCTTTGTCTTGCCATAAGCACCACCCATCCTCTTCCGCATCTCCAAGGCCCTCTTATAAGGCGGTGCGGTCGGCGGCTGGACAGGATCTAGCACCTTTCTGTCAGCAGGAAGCGCATAAGAGGCATCCGAGTCAAAACCACTCAAGTCTCCACAAGCCAAGAACGGCGCAATCCATCGAATGTTCTGCGCCTCGTCTTCATCATCGGATCCCAGCTCTACCTCGGTGACACCATCTGCTCTCTTTGTTCGTGACGGTTGTGTTCGAGCCTTCTCCATGCCGGTATCTGGTTTTAGCTTTATGCCGCCACCTAATGGATTCTCAAGCGAAGCTTTGAACCCCTTTGGTGGGTTGAAATCCGTGCAAACAACGAACGCTTCCACACTGCTTGCTCGTGAAGACCTGGGCTTCGCAACGGTGACTTGACCAAACATGATGCGTAGCTGGTGATACAGGACATCCACGTCCTTTGCCCTGAAGATCTTAGCTACGAACTTGCCTCCCGGCTTCAGCACACAGAGCGCCAGATTCAGCGCCGCCCACAGAAGTTGCGACTGGACATAGATATCCAAATCGTGAAGACCAGTAACATCGGGCGCACCATCACTCAACACAAGATCAACCCGATTCTGCGCTTCCACATCGTCGTCCCTAAACGTCTCCGGATCCAACGCCTTCAACAAAATTGGAATAGTAGCCGGATGCGTAATATCCGCCTTGATCGTCGTGATACCCTCCAACGGACTCATCGGCTGCAAATCCACCGCCACAATCCTCACATTCTCCCCCGGTTTCCTTACCCTAGTCTCCGCTGGCGTCTGACTCCTGACACCGAAAATCTCCATTCGATCTCTTGCGACTTGATCTTCCCATGCTTCCCGACCGAAGGATTCGCCCTTGATAAGAGTGCGAGAGAGAACTTGCGACCAAGATCCGGGGGCGGCGCAGAGGTCGACGACGCGGGTTACGCCTTCGAAGAGGTTGAATTGTTCGTCTAGTTGAAGGAGTTTGAAGGCAGAGCGGGCGCGCCAGCCTTGTTCTTTTGCGAGGCGGTAATAGGCATCTCGCTTGTCTTTGGAGGATTTGCCCATAGTGGTACTTTGTGGGATTTTGGTCGTGATATGGATGTTCGCAGAGCCGGCAAGGGGTGCGCAGGCGGGATCAGTGTAATTCCTCGGATGTGAACAATGCTTTAGGTAGTCTTCGCGATATATCGATGATTTTCCGTTGATGTACTACAGTATGATATGGAGTCGGATGTTATCTCTATCAAAATTGATGAGGTCGTGAAGACTCGGCTAGAACTGCCTTGCCAGCTTTTGCGGAGCTCTCCCCCCCCCGCAAAACTAAAAAGTTTCTAGATATTCTTAACATTTTATCAAGACCTACAACCACATTCCCTCCCACGCCCAATTGCCCCACCATGGCTTCCGAAAAGACCCCAAACACGAAGAAACGAAAGTCGCCCTCTAAAATTGCCAAAGCCGAAAGAAACCAAGTTGCCCATAAACGCCGCAAGATTGAGGCAGCCTCAAAGAAATCGAAGAAAGCACCCAAAACTGTAGCACCCGCACCCGTCAAACAGGTTGTCCGTTTAGACGACTTGCAATGGAACGCTGTGGGAATTCCAGACCAAATGGGCGATTACGAGGGGTTATTAGGATTAGAAGAAGTGGAAGGAGTCGAGGTTGTGAAAGACAGGGATTCGGGAAGAGTTGAATACAAAGCGGCGGGGAGCTTCGAACCTGCGAAAAAGGTGGACAAATACTCGAAAGAAAAAGACGACGTGTTCAGTGCATTGGAGACAGCGATCAGCGCCAGTGCGTCTGAGGAGGAGTGGGGGGGAATCAGCGACGGCGAGGCGGAAGCAGTGGCGGAAGTGAAGTCCAAATCAGTGCTTAAGCAACCACGGGACAAGAAGAAGGATCCTTGGAAGAGAGAGTTGCGGACTGCGGAAAAAGAGTCCGAGCGGTTGGAAAGGCAGTCGATAGCTGCGGAAAATGGGCACCAGGTTGATGAACAGGAAGCGAAGCGCGATGAAATCGACGATACGATACAAAAAGAACAGGATGCCTTCGCGAGCGAAGGGATGCCGGTTATGCAATGGACCGGGGAGAAAACCGCTGCGGCAGAAGCTTTCCTTCATGCCAGGTCGCTGGATAATATGCCAACAGATGATGAATTGGGCTTAGGGGACGAGGAAGAAGCGGATGAATCAAAAGATGATTCGGAGTTAGACGAAACAGTTGACGAAGGCGGTGTAGAAGAGATAGAAAAACACTGCGAAGAGGAAGATGAATCAGCAAAAGATGAGGTCTCAGAAGCCGAGTCCCACTCAAACGATGAATCGGTGTCAGAAGGAAAGGCGAATGGAGATGCTGCCAAATTCAATTCCAAATCGGAAGATGCGCCATTTGCTGGATTGGACGATGCGCCGTTTGCTGGACTGGACGATGAGAACTTGGACGAGGGCGCGGACACATCAGACTGGCAAGAATTGAACCTTGCGCCAGAGACTCTCTCATCATTATCAAAACTTGGATTCTCTTCCCCAACTCCTATTCAAGTATCTTCCATACCCGAGATTATGGCAGGACACGACGTTGTGGGCAAAGCTTCCACGGGATCCGGAAAAACGCTGGCCTTCGGTATACCAATTCTCGAACACTTTCTACAACATGCGCCGCCAGAAACTTCCGAGAAGAAGAAAAACCATGCGCCAACGGCATTGGTATTGGCTCCGACTCGAGAATTGGCCGTTCAGATCAGCAAGCATCTTGGAGCACTTTGCTCGCAAGAAATCTTTCCTTCTGGTCCAAGGGTAACTACTATCACGGGCGGTCTTTCGATACTCAAACAACAACGTCAGTTAGCGATCGCTGACATTGTCGTTGCGACTCCAGGGCGTCTCTGGGACGTGATGAGCTCGAGCATCGGCATCGTTGCCAAGCTAAAGCAGGTACGATTTTTGGTCATAGACGAAGCCGATCGTCTGCTCGACAAAGGTAAATTCGAAGAGCTTGAACAGATTCTGACCGCTCTCGATCGAATCGAAGTAGAGGAGGGGGACGAGAAAACTGCACAGGCGCAAAAGCAGGACAGGCCAGAACGCCAAACTCTTGTGTTCTCTGCCACATTGCACAAAGGCTTGATGCAGAAGTTGGCTGGCAAAGCAAAGGCTAGCAACACGATGGAACAGGAAGAGAGCATGGACTTCTTGCTGAAGAAATTGAAGTTCCGAGAAGAGAAGCCGAAGTTCATCGACGCGAATCCAAATTCGCAGATGGCTACGGGATTGAAGGAAGGTCTGATTGAGTGCGCGGGCATCGAGAAGGTAAATCCTTCCAAGACTTGGTTAAGCTGATGGTGATCACTGACCCGCTTTTTAGGATCTTTATTTGTACGCTCTGCTATTGCTACATCCAAAGACGCGAACACTGGTCTTCACGAACTCTGTCTCCGCCGTCCGCCGCATTCTTCCTTTCCTCCAGAACCTCGGCCAGCCAGCTCAAGGGCTACATTCGAATATGCCACAAAAATCACGTCTACGTGCCATCGAAAGATTCACGACATCCCCCTCGGCTGTCCTAATTGCGACAGACGTTGCCGCACGTGGTCTTGATATCCCTGGTGTCCAGCTGGTCATCCACTACCATCTCCCACGGACAGCAGATATGTACGTCCATCGCTCCGGACGTACAGCTCGTGCCGAAAAGAAAGGAAGCAGCATCATCATCTGCGCACCTGAAGAAGTCATGAGTGTTCGTCGTCTGATCAGTAAGGTCCACTCGAGCCGTGCACCAGCTGCCGGTGCCAAGCGCTTCATCCAGTCCCTGGATATTGACCGTCGGGTCGTTGCTCGATTGAAGCCTCGCGCCATCATTGCGAAAAAGATCGCCGATGTTGCCATCGCGAAGGAGAAAGGAAACGTCACCGATCAGGTCTTCCTCGAGGCCGCGGCAGACCTCGGCATCGACTATGATAGCGAAGAATTCGAAGCTGGCGGTGGAGGTGGAAGACAAGGGCGAGGTAACCAGAGAAAAAAGCAGGAACGAAAGGACAAAGCTGTCTCCAAGGCTCAGATGGGTGCTTGGAAAGCGGAACTGAGAGCGCTGCTGAAAGAGAGGGTCAATGTCGGTGTCAGTGAAAGATACATCACTGGTAGTACCGTTGATATCGATGCGCTGTTAAGAGGAGAGGAGGGCGAATTCCTGGGTTCTGTGGATGGTCTTCAGATGGAGGAATAATTTTCGCGTCGTCTGCATTACTAGATCCCGGTCACTTTCTGGAAGCTATTGATTACATGCTGTTTCTGTCATCTCATCATTGACGAGGCTGACCATGCTACGAAGGTCACGGGATAGTGGGCTCGTCAACATGTCCGCTTCTGCATTTTTGAATGGTGTCTGAACCGAAGTCTCGTGGCTCGCCATTCATGTCGCAAGATCTCTGGAAACGTGGACGTTCGACACTGACCTGAGTCTTGGAGGGTCGTGTTTACACAACCAGTAGTTTCCGGTGGCGAAGGGCAGAGTGCAGCGCGCTTCGGCGGGCATGAGTTGGCAAAACTTTCTGTGTCTGTGGGATATTGCACAGGTCACGAGACTTGATCAAGAAAGGGGTGAGCGGTTCACAAATTGAAGAATGTTTGACGCAGGGGAATCTTGTTGGTTGGATACGGGATAGTAGGTCTTGCGACTCAAGATGTCCGTCCACATTGCCATTCAATGTCCCTCATGACCAGGATCCACTCATCTTTGACTACCTTTCCATGCCAGTTTTCCAGGAAATCAATGAATGAATCGAGATTGGCTCGAACTTGGTTGAGTTGTACGATGCTGATTTTCGGTGGGCCTGCCGTGATATCTGGTGGTGGAGTTGCTATGTTAAAGATGATGGAATAGAGGTCAGACACATAGGATGAGGCCTTTGTCTTGATTCCCTAAATATCAAGGGTATTGGCGAGCCTCTTCTTGGCCCGGTAATATTGCATGGTACGTTCTGGCGGGGGCTGTCCATGCGGTGCTGGCGATTTTGGTGGAGGCTTGTCCGTTCGACATCTTGATAACACGTCGGCGGCGTTGAAATGGTCGGGGTTGTATATAGTGGTATATCTGTAATCACAGATGCCACACTCATTGACGATCAAGTTTGGTCTAAGAGCCTGGTTCATCGGATCTCCGTAACACTGGAGTATGGTTAGTTGGTAAGGTGTGGACGAGTTGGAGAGTAGATCATTACCCATGTTCCTAGAAAGCAGCAGGTCTCGCACATTGCAAATCGTTGTGCGTTCATTGTTGACGTTTGTGTATCATGCTTGCTAAGGGCTGAAGGTTTGTTGTGAGTGTTTGTTGGTGAGGGGGTGCCCAACCGTCAGAAGGTCGCCCATAGTGGCAGAATTTGAAGGTTCGAAGCTGCGTCGTTCATTCTCGTTGTTGTAGAAGGCGTGGGCAATCCTGGCAGGAACCTACCTCTGTGGATGACCACCAGCCATTCTTCTCCGTACAACACGTTTAACCAGCGATTGGGGTCACTACGTTGCTGGCAGTTCGATTCAGAATGTCTCCGGGAAATTCAATTCTATCCATCTATCCAAAAAGGGGCGCAAACTCAAATTATCTGCCGCGACCACCCTCCCATTCCCCAGATCACTTTCCCAAACTTCTTACACCAGACGCCCTCCTCCTCCTCTGAGACCTCACGGGCGACGTTACAACAATCTCTGGAACCGGCTTCACTTCAATATCCTTCTCTAGATTCCCCAGCAATTTCTCAGCATCCAAAAGACACCTGTAGCCCTCCTCAGCAACCTGATACTCATGTCTAAGTACATCTTCATACTCCCTATGCTCCCTCACAAACGTCCCTTCGGAGCGCAGATCATCACCCCGCCTGTGCTCATCCTTCCACAACTTCCAGCATGCCTCCAAGCACATGGCCTGGGAAGTCAAGCGTTCTCTCGCTACATTAAAGTGCCGAAGGCGTTCCGCCATTATTGCTTGCAGTGGTGTTTGACCCTCTTGGACTTGGAGAAAAGATACATCCAGATTGTCAAGGGTGGGTCTACTGTTTGCCGTCTCGTCATGTGGAGCTATTATCTTTGCCTCTAGTAAAGCGTCATCGAGAATCTGATCAATCTCAGCTTGACGTGAACAATATTCTTCGCGGCGTGAAGCGAGGTCATGATCGATATCCCGCTTTCTTTGTTTCAAATCCTCACGTACCTCTTCCAAGGCCTGCACGGCGCAATGGAGTGAATCAGTAGCGCGTCTACTCTGTGCTGTCTGTGTCTTCGGCATCCCGCGTAATCTAGAGTTCAGCTCCCGTACCTGTCGCGTTGTTTCTACCTCACGTTCACTGAGGAGGTCTTTCTGGGCCTCTGATGTTTGCTCCCAGACGATGAGGTCGCGGCGCATGAGGAGGGATACCTCAAGGAGGCTTGTCAAATGGGGGTTAAGGATTAACGCCGTGGAAGTGAATCTAGTACGTCTTGCACCATTGAGCTTGATGTTTACAATATGCGGGTGGGAGGGTAGTAATGGATCGCGTTCATCAGGAGTGCTTTGACAATTGTCTTTTCGTGAAAGGCCAAGGCAGGGGAACATATTTCCCAGGACTTGCAGGGCTGAGATTGGCATTGTTTGAATTTGTTATTGTTGCGAGTTGGATGATGGTGAGAGGTTGGGGTGTCTGGCAATAGACACAATACTCACTTAGCATCCTTATACACGGCAGTGCCGAGTTTATCAATGAGGTGCCCAACAGCTTCGAACATGGAGCTTGTCTTCCTGGTCGTGTGCTTGCTGATGTAGTCTTTGTTGAGGTACATTGTCTTTGCTGTATTGTACTGTACCTTCACAAGCTGTCCGTCCCTTGTTTGCATGTCAAGACCGTCCGCGTGGATGAAGTACAAGTCTCATGTACCAAAGTGGTGAGTGACAGTGTTTAGACTGCGTGCGAGATGGGAGTGTTTGATGATACAGAACGACAATGGATGGAGGGAGACCCCACCCTGGTAGAGGGGGGGACTCGAATCTCTCCGGGTCCCCCCTCCGGAGGCCGATCAACACCACGAGTCAAGCTTCTGGTGCATGCCTAGGCCCTGCACGAGTAAGCCGGCCTCAGGCATGCACCTGCACCTCGCCGTATTCCCTGTTACATGTGCGGCAGAAGAAACCACACCCGTACCCCCTCTCCCCTCTCACTATTACCCTCTCACGACTAGCAGGTAGATACCTCCTACCTAGAATACTTCCCAGGACAGCCAACGCAACGGCCCAACGCCATTCTCGGCTCATGCTTGCTTTGCATGCAAGGGAAACACTGGTGCCACAGGTGTTGGACTGTCAGAGATGGGAGCGAGGCACAGGCACGGGAAGAGGTATCAGATCAGAACAGAAACTCGGTTTCAGTCCGAATCTGGCCCGTAGCATACTGGCCGGGCATGGTACCATCGCCCACCGTCTGTCGCACAGCCTTGTGTGCTTCCAAGATGCGCAGTCAGCCTTTGACACCACCGTTTGGGACGCTTCATCCTGCACTCTCGTCATGGATCCGCCATGGCTGCGCCAACTTCAACCTAGTCTCTACCATCTGCATCGCCGGCTTCAGCTGTCGCCGACTTCCACCTCCGGTACTTGATAATGATGGCGTCTAACCCATGCCCATGCCTCTGGCTAATTCTCGTCGTCTCCCTCCTGCCTTTCTATTCTCGTCTTCTCTCGTTACTCTACATCTCGGGTGTCCAGCGTTCGTTGCTCGAGGCGGTTGAATTCAACCATGGCTCCGAATCCGCAGTCGGTATGGCTAACGTTCAGATCCTACTGCTGTATAGCGGCTGACTGGTAACCGCAGCTTTCCACTGGGAGCGCAGCCCAAGGACCTCCCAAACCCACAGGAAACGGCCCCTATACCCCACAGATATGGCAATTCGGAGGCAATCCAAAGGTCAATCCGGATCTATACATTTGTGCCGTATTCCTGGTATTATACGTGCTGTCTGCAGCAATACACATGACGATATTTCAACTCAATAAGAGAAGATCGCATCTCTTTGCGCTGTCAGCAATGACATTTGGTGGGTTCCAATCCTTCATCACGTGCAAAAAAAACCCTCCAACAACGGAACTCTGGCTAACGATTGGTCAGGTTTCAGCATGTGCCGGATATGTACGTTCACTCTTCGCTTGACTTGGTCTGTCAAGCAAACAAACGCCAGTATCGCATTGGCAAGTAATATCTTCGTGGCCGCCGGAACACCCATCCTGTACATCATCAACCTCGTCTTTGCTCATCGAATAATCCGAGCTCAGCATCCAAAACTGGGATGGCACAAATCCCTCTCTCTGCTTGCTCGTGCTGTCGTGGTTTCCGTGATTGGTGCTCTCATTCTTTTAATCTTCGCTGGTATCACCATGTCATTCACCTTGAACACTGCTCTACGAGAGAAATGTCGAGATATCCAACTCTTCGGAACGACATTCTACACATTCATCGCCTTTCTTCCAATTCTAATGGTACTGATCGGTCTCGTTCTCCCCAAGCGAATCCGCACAGAAAAGTTTGGGCAAGGAAGATTCCGAACAAAAATCATGGTCCTCCTCACATCAACTCTCCTCCTGACCCTACGCGCAGTCTGGGGCACAACAGCAGCCTGGCTAACACCAGTCCCTCGGATGCAGTCTATCCCATGGTACTATAGCAAACCTGCCTTCTACTGCGTCCAACTTCTCCCGGAATTACTGGTCGTCTACCTTTACGCCTTCGTCCGCGTCGATCGCCGCTTTTTTACACCAACAGGCCAACGAAATAGTTACCTCCAACTCCCAGGCATAACAAATCCTGGATCCTCTGCCGCCCTCGTCGGCGTCAAAGAGCCAGAAACAGCATACCACGGCTACCACATCGCATCAGAAACCTACAAAAACGATTCCAATGAAAAGTCAAACCCAAGTACAAATTCCAATTCTCAAGCCACAAACTCCCTCACCTCATCGATCTACCAACCAATCCGTATTTTCTCGGAGGAAGAACTTTTCTCGGAAACGGCCACGCTGGCGAGTACTCTGAATCCGAATATGAGGAGTAGCTTTTTCTTCAATGAGGATCAAGACAAATTTGAACTGGTTAGTGGCGACGCGGATAGTTTCTATCAGTATTCGGCGAGTGGGAGTAGGGCGAATGGGGATACGCGGAACGGAGAGACGAGACAGGGACGTGAGAGTACGCAGTCGAGGTGGAGTTTGCAGAGTACGCAGGAGACCCGCGGGGCGGAGGAGCGGCATGAAGCTGGTGGAAAAAGTTGAGAGAGCGTTTCTTTGCTTGGAGTTTTGGAGTTTCTGGGTGGGGGAGCCGATGATACATCCGTCGGACGGTTTGACCAATTTGTTCTTCGACAAACGGTACATGGCGCTAGCGGTGTGATATTTCTGAGGTTGCCTACTTTCATCGGGATGATGAAGATGGATGATGATACCCACGCTCTTTTGCACATAGCGCTTTTGATGTTGGTGAGTAGCATGACTGACAGGGAAGCGCCGGAAGATTAGTACACTCCATTACCTGAAAGCATTACCACGGGGTGTGTGTAGTAATTGCCAACGGGGATACACAAAACGTATATGATCACTTCCCTATATGCGAACATGGCTGGCTGTAGCTGAAACCTGGCAGAGGAAAGAAGGTGAACAAGGCCATTCCCTTATCACGGTGTGGGATCTTTCAAAAGTCCATCCAGTAATCATAAAGGATGAAGGATTCCGAGGCTACCGATGTACACAGAGAGCGTGCAGTAGATTGTCATCGGCTCAGTCGTGGGAATTATTTTGTGCATTCCAGTCAGCGACAAACATACATGGGCAAATTCAATTCAGGTTTTACGCTGCTCGAAAGTATAGTGACTGAGGGGTGAACGCGGATGCTCCACTGGATAACGTGAAAGTAGATTCTGAGGATCGATCACGTGATCTTACGCGACAATCTCATCTTTGGCTGGTGTCTCAACAATCACATACCGTTCTCCTTCACACCTGTGAGAGATGACTGTCGCTGAGTCGTTTACTCTCAGCCTCAACGCCAATTGCTTGACAATCGCCGCCATATTACCATTAGTATTCCCCCAACTGTAGTGGGACGCCGGACGCCCTGCATCTTACAAAAACCATCCCGGCCCCCATACATCAGCGGATGAAGGTCGTTCTCAGCCACGGCCAACTATTAGACTTGTCTTTGTGGAGGCTATTGGCGAAGACATGGCCACCCCCAAAGGTGATTGATACAGTGTCAAACGAGCTTCATTGTGGTGAAATGTAACTGGCATTTCACGAATTCCTACTGATATTCACTCGTACGATCCTTTATCCGAGTTCTTGAGGGCGGGTCTCTTGTGTGGAAAGGTGCGTTCGTAGAGAAGCTGTTCTGAGGAGAGAAGCTTCCTTCCCAGATCATGAAGAAGAAAGGTGAGGTGCCGCCCGCCGCGTATGTAAAATGGAAGGTTTGTCTTCAGGGCCTCACTTTTCACTTCTGTCTCTCCCATCACACCCAATTTCAGTCCTTACAATCATCAATTTTCCTTCTGCTGTAACAGCGATTCCCATATTTCCAATCTACCTTTCAATATCCCGACAATGAGCGCTCAACAACAACAACGACAACCTGTCGTAGGCGCCGAGCCAGGTCCCATCGACCCACAAGACGTCGTGGATTGGACCGAACAATTATCAAGGGCAATCAGGTATCTTTGTACTATCAAACACCATGTATGACTACTTAGGTAGCTAGGTATTCCTTCCATAAGGTGAGGAAGATAAGAATAACATTATATTGAAGATATTTAACTAGTTATAAGCCCGGCGTAGCATCTAGGGTACGCCTTCAACAATAATAATAAATAATAATAACTATAGTACCCGTTCGTCAGGACAAACGGCTAATAATAAAGAAAACTACCCGTAGTTTTTCTTTCTTCTTTCTTTCAATATAACAATCCGGAAGCAACAAAACCTCCTTAATAATTAGGTACTTTAGCTTATAAAGCTAAGTCTAACGTCTCACTCTAGGACTTCAACCTCTCTTAGTAATTTCCCGGAACGCATAATATTCTGTAAATATCTATTTTTAAAATCTAACCCCTTCTAGGGTAATTAAATTATCTCCGATAGAAACGGGACTTCAAGGCTCTAGCTAATAATAAGGGACTTCTACCCCTTTTTTCCGCTATACGAACCTCCGTAAATCCTATAGGAGCTCTCGAAACAATACTAATAAAACCCTAAATACTAATATTTCCTACCCCTAGAACCGACGGCACTATTACTATAGCTACTTTAAATAATTTTAATCTACGGCTTACTATCTTCTAATATAAAGATAAGGAATACGAGAAATAATAAACTCGGATCTAAAAATATAAGAAGCTTTTCTATTAGTATATTTACTCGTCTATTTTCCCTCAAATTGCAGGTCTTGATCCTACCGCTACCTAGGAATATCTTCGTACCACGTTCGAAATTAAGGATATAATAGCCCGTTCTATACTTTATAATAAACTTCGTGAAATTCGTCTCAAGAATCATAATAGTATTTAGGAATACGTTACCGAGTTAACTAATATCGTTATCGATCTTAGTACTCTCGGTATTAAAATTAACTCTAATAGATAAATAGACTATCTACTCTCGGGTCTAATAGAGAAGTACAATTCCGTTACCGAACGAATCTACTTTAATAATAGTATAGGAAAAAGTATAGATTATACTTAAGCAATCTTAATACTACTTACCTATAAGTCTATTCTTAAAAACCGTAAGACTAGCGATAACGAGCCAAGAACGCCAAAAAAGGATAAAACGAAGAATAAAAAGGACGACGATAATACCCTAGGACGCTACCCTCTCTATAGGAACTATATAAAAAGACACCCAGGCGGGGATGAGGAATACTAGTTTCTTTATCCTAAGTTAAATCCGTAGAAAAATAGTAAAAAAGGCTCGGAATATAATAAACCAAAGGTAAAATTAGAGAAAAAGGAAAAGACTAATAAGTAAACAAAGTCTACTAAGGAAGGCAAAAAGGATAGTAAAGGGAAGAAGAGATTAGCTACTATAGCTTTACTTAATATCTCTAGCTTTCGTAATAAACTTTAGAAGAAAGAAATTTAATCTAATCCTAAAGTCTCTAGTATACCCTTGATATAGCTATAGAAGCTATAAGTAACCCCGTAACTTAAACACGACTAGGACAATATAATCGAACGATATACCTACCTCGCTAAACAAGGTGACGTTTATAGGAACGCTTGGTATATAGATACTAGGTATAATATATATATTACTAACGATAAATCTTTATTCGTCGAGTTTACAAAATTCGATCTAAATATTAAAACAGCGGATAGTTTACGAAGCCTACCTATATAGGGTAGTAGTACGATCTGCTTTAATATTATAAATACCTTAGGTAAGGTTATAGAACTCACGCTATTAGAAGTAGTTTTTATACCAATAGTAGTATACAATCTCCTAGCCTTTTAGACTTTCCTAGATAAAGCTAACCTTACTATATATATCACGTCGAAAGACGCCCGTTTCTTTAACGAGGACAGGGACGAAGTCTACTATTATTCTACTAATAACGGTCTTTACCGTCTTAGTATATACGCGAAGGACGAATATAGAACTAATATACCTTTCGCGGCTATTATCAATTTCGACGATCTAGTATAGAAGTAGTATAGACGACTCGGCTACCTTAGTATCGAATTAATACGTAAGCTTCTTAAGACCGGAACTAGTATTAACCTTACTAATAAATAGTTAAGCGCTAAGGTAAAAGTACTATATCTAGTTTACGCAACGACAAAAGCAATTATTAAAATCCCTCGCAGTCTAGCTAAAAAGAAGTATAACAACTTAGGTAATCTTATCTATATTAATATCTAGGGCCCGTACCCTATTATAGGCTATAACGGAACTAAGTATATCCTATTCGTCACGGACGATGCGATACGTTAGACTTAGGAAGCCAGGTTGAAATCAAAATCTAAAGTAACCGAGGCACTTATACGACTCTATAGGAGGATCGAGAAAGTTGAGAATATTATAATCAAAAGGTATAGGACCGATAACGAGTTCGTTACTAACGTCCTTTAACTTTTCTACTTATAATAAGGTATCGAGTATATCCCGATAGTACCGTACGCCTATTATCAGAATAGCGTAGCCGAAAGAACGAACCGTACTATTAGAGATAAGGCCGTAGCAATAGTATAAGACGCTAGTCTAGTAAGTCCTAGAATTATAAAAATTATCTCTAAATCTAGAAAATAACTACTTCGCTCTATAATAGTAATAGAAAAGCTATAGCCCGAAGCGATTATATACTCGACTCGATAAAAGAATATATTTATAATAAAATCTTACTAATATATAATATCTCCGTTCGAACTAATAAAGGGACAAAAACTAGATTTTTCTTACGATCGAATCTAGGCTAGTAGAGTCTACGTTATATATACTTACGACGTACGAACGGGCTCCGAATTCACGAAGCTTTATATACTACGGGCGTGGATCGGTTACTTTATAGGAATCGAAGCTAATAATATTATCCAAGTTTAGAATACCGAAAAAGAAAAGGTCTATCGAGTATCTATACCCCGGGTTGAAGATAGTAAGGGACTAGATAATTTATAAAGTAACGACTCTACTAACGATCGATAACTACTACCTATTATCTCTAAAAACTTAAGAGACGTCGAAACGGATTCCGAATCAGAATATAACTCCGGACCTAAAAACGACTCTAAATCTAAAGATAATAATAAATATCTAGGCTAATAGCGTTCTCGATACTTCGTAGTAGTAGCCGTAACGCTAAATTAAACCTAAAGTAATCTAGACGATTTAGACGACGAATTTCTCGGTCTAGGTCCCCTTAGTAATTTCTAAGGTCTAAAAAGAAGTATAAAGAAAAAACGTTAAACTACTTTAAAATTAAAGTACTTTATAACGGCGAAAACAACCAGCCGAAAATACCTAAGTACTAAATATATCGTAGAATCTAACCTTAAAAAGGACGAAGACGACCTTAAATAGGACGAAGACGATCTTAACTAAGACGAAGAGGATCTCGACTAAAATAAAGATACTAGAGACGCGGAGGATTTAGATCGTATTTCCGAATTAGATTTAGAGAACATTTCTAACAAGCCGGTAGCTTCTAATAATAAGGATTTAGAGGATTTTTTTAGAGACGATAACGATATCCTTAAAGAGATTCGTAAAGAAATAAGTACGGCTAACGAGGGAGCGGGTAATAATAACGACAAAGTCCCTAATAGAGATTAGCTCTATATAAGCTACCAACGTACTAATAGGACAACCTATATTAGTAGTCTATATATAACGTGTATTAAATAAAACTTATTCTACGAAAAGGCAATCTTAATAGACGAAAGATACACGTTTTGCTTAATAAGAGGTTTATTATATAACTCTTTTCGTCTATATTCGGTATATACTCGAGGACGCCGGAAATGTTTCGAAAAACTAGTACCCTTTGCGGTACCCTTTGTAGACCGGTGCTAGTTCTATTAACGAATAAGGAGAAAATACGATAGTAAGAAGCTATATACTACGTGCGTTAAATAAAAAAACGGGGTTTAGCTTAGATAAACGTAAAACTACCGATATTATATTTACTCCGCGGGCCCCTTCTCTACTATCTCTATACCTACGACTATAGACGTCGATAATTCCGAGTCTAATTCTAAAATTAAAGACCGATATATTAAGTGCATCTCACGACAAAATAAAGGGCTAAGATTTAGGAAGTACTTAACTCTAGGTCTATATAAAACGTATATCGAAGACTAAGAAGGAAACTATCGTTACGTATAACCCGACGGCACTTATATTACTTACTACGTATCTACGTACACAATTATTAACGGGGAAGTATTACTAAAACAGGAATATAAAGAAGATCCCTCTTATTTCAATAATAAAAAACTTAGGTACCGCCTGTCACGTAGCAAAAAGAAACCGAAGGCTAGACCCGATAAAGATAAGTAGTCTAACTCTATTAATAACGACTCCGATCTTTATATAGAACCTCCCTAGTCTTACTAAATAGAACTTCCAGACCTAGAAATAGTAAAATCTACGGCGCGTGAAAGGCTTAGTAGTTTCTATAACTCTATACTTATAAGTACTATCGACCTACTTACTATCCTATTACTATAATCCTACCGAGAAGCTGTTAATAGACCTGAAGGAAAGGAATAGAAGGTAGTATACGACGTTAAATAGATAGAATTGGTTGAAAATAGTACTTTTTAAGAAATGGATTTACTAAAGGATAAGAAGGTTATTAGTACGTAATAGAATTAGAAGAAGAAAATTAGTACTAATAGAAAGCTTAAAAAATATAAGATAAGAGTTATAGCTCGCGGCGATAGATAATAATACGGTATTAACTTTACGGAGGTCTTTATATTAGTAGTTAAACCAATAACCTATAGACTTCTTTTTATCCTTATATTTTAACTCGGATAGTCTAAAGTACAATGGGACGTAGTAGTTGCTTTTCTTAATACCGATCTAGATAAAGAAATTTACGTCCAGGTACTATAGGGATACTACCTACTAAAAGGAAGAGTATTACGACTTCGAAAGGCAATTTACGGACTTAAACAATCTCCTCGATAATAGTATACGAAGTTTAAAAAAGAAATAGAATAACTCGGTTGGGTTACGTCCTAATATAACCCCTATCTATTTATTTATTACAGTAAAAAGATATTCCTAGTTATTTATATCGACGATATGATTGTCTTCTCGGTAAACCTATATAATATTAACGATTTTAAACACGATCTCTTTAAAGTATTTCGAATGACGAGTAAGGACACGTATATATACTTTCTAGGAATATATATTAAAGGAAACGAGTACTAGGCTAAACTTTACTAGAAAATATATATTAATTAAACGCTCTAGAGGTATAATCTTCAGGATATACCTACCTATAGTATACTAATAAGTAAGGTACCTAGTAATAATACAGGAGAAAAGATGTTACAAGAGTTTTAGAAGGACTATCTTTCTAAAGTTAGGTTACTTATATACCCTACTCAAATTATAAGGTAGGATATCGCTTTTACTACGTTAGTAGTTAGGAGATTCAGCTCAAATCCAAATTAAGAATATATAGACGCAGTTAATAGAATCTACGGATATCTAAAGGGCACGGCTAAGTAGGGTATTATTATTATAAAGTCCGAGCTAGTCCTTTTAGGATACGTCAATAGCGACTTTACAGCCTATCTATCTATATCAAGATCAGTTAGTAGCTAGGTAGTTACCCTTGGAAACGCCCCCTTTTTATAGTCGTCGCAACGATAAAGATTAGTAACCCTCTCTATAATAGAAGCTGAGTATATTACAGCCTATAAATTAGTAAAGGAGATAGTCTAGCTTAAGAGCCTAATTAACGAGCTTAATATTAATAAACTAAAAATTAAAGGCCCTATAATAATATATATTAATAACAAGTTAGCTATTAAGTTAACTAAGAATACGGAATTTCACGGACGAACTAAATATATTAATATTCGATACCATTTTCTTAGGGAACTAGTTTAAGATAGAACCCTAGATCTATAATATATTAAAATAAGTAGAAATATTGCGGATCCCCTTATAAAGCCCCTTAATAAGATACTACTTAAAAAGTACCTTTAAGCAGTCAGGATATTTAACTAAGTACTATTTTTAGGGGGAGATATAGTATCCGATACTTCGGGATTAGATAAATCGTACTTAGAGGAGTCTTCGGATATAGAGAGTAACTCGGATAAGATAGATAAATTAGACTTAGAGGAGTTTTCGGACAATAATATAACGGATAGCTTAGAAGAGGAGGACTTAGACTTAAATAGGGATAGTAATTAATATTATAATAATATAAGATTTAGGAGGAGAATTATTAAGGGTAATTAGGTATCTTTATACTATTAAACACTATATATAACTACTTAGGTAGCTAGGTATTCCTTCTATAAGGTGAGGAAGATAAGAATAATATTATATTAAAGATATTTAACTAATTATTAAGGGCAATCAGGTATCTTTATACTATTAAATACTATATATAACTACTTAGGTAGCTAGGTATTCCTTCTATAAGGTAAGGAAGATAAGAATAATATTATATTAAAGATATTTAACTAGTTATAAGCCCGGCGTAGTATCTAGGGCACGCCTTTAATAATAATAATAAATAATAATAACTATAGCACCCGTTCGTCAGGATAAACGGCTAATAATAAAGAAAACTACCCGTAGTTTTTCTTTCTTCTTTCTTTTAATATAATAATCCGGAAGTAATAAAACCTCCTTAATAATTAGGTACTTTAGCTTATAAAGCTAAGTCTAACGTCTTACTCTAGGACTTTAACCTCTCTTAGTAATTTCCCGGAACGTATAATATTCTATAAATATCTATTTTTAAAATCTAACCCCTTCTAGGGTAATTAAATCATCTCCGATAGAAACGGGACTTTAAGGCTCTAGCTAATAATAAGGGACTTCTACCCCTTTTTTCCGCTATACGAACCTCCGCAAATCCTATAGGAGCTCTCGAAATAATACTAATAAAACCCTAAATACTAATATTTCCTACCCCTAGAACCGACGGTACTATTACTATAGCTACTTTAAATAATTTTAATCTACGGCTTACTATCTTCTAATATAAAGATAAGGAATACGAGAAATAACAAACTCGGATCTAAAAATATAAGAAGCTTTTCTATTAGTATATTTACTCGTCTATTTTCCCTCAAATTATAGGTCTTAATCCTGCCGCTACCTAGGAATATCTTCGTACCACGTTCGAAATTAAGGATATAATAGCCCGTTCTATACTTTATAACAAACTTCGTGAAATTCGTCTCAAGAATTATAATAGTATTTAGGAATACGTTACCGAGTTAACTAATATCGTTATCGATCTTAGTACTCTCGGTATTAAAATTAACTCTAATAGATAAATAGACTATCTACTCTCGGGTCTAATAGAGAAGTATAATTCCGTTACCGAACGAATCTACTTTAATAATAGTATAGGAAAAAGTATAGATTATACTTAAGTAATCTTAATACTGCTTACCTATAAGTCTATTCTTAAAAACCGTAAGACTAGCGATAACGAGCTAAGAACGCCAAAAAAGGATAAAACGAAGAATAAAAAGGACGACGATGATACCCTAGGACGCTACCCTCTCTATAGGAACTATATAAAAAGATACCTAGGCGGGGATAAGGAATACTAGTTTCTTTATCCTAAGTTAAATCCGTAGAAAAATAGTAAAAAAGGCTCGGAACATAATAAACCAAAGGTAAAATCAGAGAAAAAGGAAAAGACTAATAAGTAAATAAAGTCTACTAAGGAAGGTAAAAAGGATAGTAAAGGGAAGAAGAGATTAGCTACTATAGCTTTACTTAATATCTCTAGCTTTCGCAATAAACTTTAGAAGAAAGAAATTTAATCTAATCCTAAAGTCTCTAGTATACCCTCGATATAGCTATAGAAGCTATAAGTAACCCCGTAACTTAAATATAACTAGGATAATATAATCGAACGATATACCTACCTTACTAAACAAGGTAACGTTCATAGGAACGCTTAGTATATAGATACTAGGTATAATATATATATTACTAACGACAAATCTTTATTCGTCGAGTTTATAAAATTCGATCTAAATATTAAAACAGCGGATAGTTTACGAAGCCTACCTATATAGGGTAGTAGTACGATCTACTTTGATATTATAAATACCTTAGGTAAGGTTATAGAACTTACGCTATTAGAAGTAGTTTTTGTACTAATAGTAGTATATAATCTTCTAGCCTTTTAGACTTTCCTAGACAAAGCTAACCTTACTATATATATCACGTCGAAAGACGCCCGTTTCTTTAATAAGGATAGGGACGAAGTCTACTATTATTCTACTAATAACGGTCTTTACCGTCTTAGTATATACGCGAAGGACGAATATAGAACTAATATACCTTTCGCGGCTATTATCAATTTCGACGATCTAGTATAGAAGTAGTATAGATAACTCGGCTACCTTAGTATCGAATTAATACGTAAGCTTCTTAAGACCGGAACTAGTATCAACCTTACTAATAAATAGTTAAGCGCTAAGGTAAAAGTACTATATCTAGTTTACGCAACGACAAAAGCAATTATCAAAATCCCTCGCAGTCTAGCTAAAAAGAAGTATAATAACTTAGGTAATCTTATCTATATTAATATCTAGGGCCCGTACCCTATTATAGGCTATAACGGAACTAAGTATATCCTATTCGTCACGGACGATACGACACGTTAGACTTAGGAAGCTAGGTTGAAATTAAAATCTAAAGCAACCGAGGCACTTATACGACTCTATAGGAGGATCGAGAAAGTTGAGAATATTACGATTAAAAGGTATAGGACTAATAACGAGTTCGTTACTAACGTCCTTTAACTTTTCTACTTATAATAAGGTATCGAGTATATCCCGATAGCACCGTACGCCTATTATTAGAATAGCGTAGCCGAAAGAACGAACTATACTATTAGAGATAAGGCCGTAGTAATAGTATAAGACGCTAGTCTAGTAGGTCCTAGAATTATAAAAATTATCTCTAAATCTAGAAAATAACTGCTTCGCTCTATAATAGTAATAGAAAAGCTATAGCCTGAAGCGATTATATACTCGACTCGACAAAAGAATATATTTATAATAAAATCTTACTAATATATAATATCTCCGTTCGAACTAATAAAGGGACAAAAACTAGATTTTTCTTACGATCGAATCTAGGCTAGTAGAGTCTACGTTATATATACTTACGATATACGAACGGGCTCCGAATTTACGAAGCTTTATATACTACGGGCGTAGATCGGTTACTTTATAGGAATCGAAGCTAATAATATTATCCGAGTTTAGAATACCGAAAAAGAAAAGGTCTATCGAGTATCTATACCCCGGGTTAAAGATAGTAAGGGACTAGATAATTTATAAAGTAACGACTCTACTAACGATCGATAACTACTACCTATTATCTCTAAAAACTTAAGAGACGTCGAAACGGATTCTAAATCAGAATATAACTCCGGACCTAAAAACGACTCTAAATTTAAAGATAATAATAAATATCTAGGCTAATAGCATTCTCGATACTTCGTAGTAGTAGCCGTAACGCTAAATTAAACCTAAAGTAATCTAGATGATTTAGACGACGAATTTCTCGGTCTAGGTCCCCTTAGTAATTTCTAAGGTCTAAAAAGAAGTATAAAGAAAAAACGTTAAACTACTTTAAAATTAAAGTACTTTACAACGGCGAAAATAACCAGCCGAAAATACCTAAGTACTAAATATATCGTAGAATCTAACCTTAAATAGGACGAAGACGACCTTAAATAGGACGAAGACGATCTTAATTAGGACGAAGAGGATCTCGACTAAAATAAAGATACTAGAGACGCGGAGGATTCAGATCGTATTTCCGAATTAGATTTAAAGAACGTTTCTAATAAGCCGGTAGCTTCTAATAATAAGGATTTAGAGGATTTTTTTAGAGACGATAACGATATCCTTAAAGAGATTCGTAAAGAAATAAGTACGGCTAACGAGGGAGCGGGTAATAATAACGACGAAGTCCCTAATAGAGATTAGCTCTATATAAGCTACTAACGTACTAATAGGACAACCTATATTAGTAGTCTATATATAACGTATATTAAATAAAACTTATTCTACGAAAAGGCAATCTTAATAGACGAAAGATACACGTTTTACTTAATAAGGGGTTTATTATATAACTCTTTTCGTCTATATTCGGTATATACTCGAGGACGCCGGAAATATTTCGAAAAACTAGTACCCTTTACGGTACCCTTTATAGACCGGTACTAGTTCTATTAACGAATAAGGAGAAAATACGATAGTAAGAAGCTATATACTATATATATTAAATAAAAAAACGGGGTTTAGCTTAGACAAACGTAAAACTACCGATATTATACTTACTCCGCGGGCCCCTTCTCTACTATCTCTATACCCACGACTATAGACGTCGATAATTCCGAGTCTAATTCCGAAATTAAAGACCGATATATTAAGTATATCTTACGATAAAATAAAGGGCTAAGATTTAGGAAGTACTTAACTCCAGGTCTATATAAGACGTATATCGAAGACTAAGAAGGAAACTATCGTTACGTATAACCCGACAGTACTTATATTACTTACTACGTATCTACGTACACAATTATCAACGGGGAAGTGTTACTAAAACAGGAATATAAAGAAGATCCCTCTTGTTTTAATAATAAAAAACTTAGATACCGCCTATTACGTAGTAAAAAGAAACCGAAGGCTAGACCCGATAAAGATAAGTAGTCTAACTCTATTAATAACGACTCCGATCTTTATATAGAACCTCCCCAGTCTCACCAAATGGAACTTCTAGACCTAGAAATAGTAAAATCCGCGGCGCGTAAAAGGCTTAGCAGTTTCTATAACTCTATATTTATAAGTACTATCGACCTACTTACTATCCTATTACTACAATCCTACCGAGAAGCTATTAATAGACCTAAAGGAAAGGAATAGAAGGTAGTACACGACGTTAAATAGACAGAATTGGTTGAAAATAGTACTTTTCAAGAAATAGATTTGCTAAAGGATAAGAAGGTTATTAGTACGCAATAGAATTGGAAGAAGAAAATTAGTACTAATAGAAAGCTTAAAAAATATAAGATAAGAGTTATAGCTCGCGGCGATAGATAATAATACAGTATTAACTTCACGGAGGTCTTTATATTAGTAGTTAAACCAATAACCTATAGACTTCTTTTTATCCTTACATTTCAACTCGGATAGTCCAAAGTATAATAGGACGTAGTAGTTGCTTTTCTTAATACCGATCTAGATAAAGAAATTTACGTCTAGGTACTATAGGGATACTACCTACTAAAAGGAAGAGTATTACGACTTCGAAAGGCAATTTACGGACTTAAACAATCTCCTCGATAATAGTATACGAAGTTTAAAAAAGAAATAGAATAACTCGGTTAGGTCACGTCCTAATATAACCCCTACCTATTTATTTATTATAGTAAAAAGATATTCCTAGTTATTTATATCGACGATATAATTATCTTCTCGGTAAACCTATACGATATTAACGATTTTAAACACGATCTCTTCAAAGTATTTCGAATGACGAGTGAGGACACGTATATATACTTTCTAAGAATATATATTAAAGGAAACGAGTACTAGGCTAAACTTTACCAGAAAATATATATCAATTAAACGCTCTAGAGGTATAACCTTCAGGATATACCTACCTATAGTATACTAATAAGTAAGGCACCTAGTAACAACACAGGAGAAAAGATATTATAAGAGTTTTAGAAGGACTATCTTTCTAAAGTTAGGTCACTTATATACCCTACTCAAATTATAAGGTAGGATATCGCTTTTACTACGTTAGTAGTTGGGAGATTCAGCTTAAATCCAAATTAAGAATATATAGACGCAGTTAATAGAATCTACGGATATCTAAAGGGTACGGCTAAGTAGGGTATTATTATTATAAAGTCCGAGCTAGTCCTTTTAGGATACGTCGATAGTAACTTTACAGCCTATCTATCTATATTAAGATTAGTTAGTAGCTAGGTAGTTACCCTTAGAAACGCCCCCTTTTCATAGTCGTCGCAACGATAAAGATTAGTAACCCTCTCTATAATAGAAGCTGAGTATATTATAGCCTATAAATTAGTAAAGAAGATAGTCTAGCTTAAGGGCCTAATTAACGAGCTTAATATTAATAAACTAAAAATTAAAGGCCCTATAATAATATATATTAACAATAAGTCAGCCATCAAGTTAACCAAGAATACGGAATTTTATAGACGAACTAAATATATTAATATTCGATACTATTTTCTTAGGGAACTAGTTCAAGATAGAACCCTAGATCTATAATATATTAAAATAAGTAGAAATATTGCGGATCCCCTTACAAAGCCCCTTAATAAGATACTACTTAAAAAGTACCTTTAAGCAGTCGGGATATTTGACTAAGTACTATTTTTAGGGGGAGATATAGTATCCGATACTTCGGGATTAGATAAATCGCACTTAGAGGAGTCTTTAGATATAGAGAGTAACTCGGATAAGACGGATAAATTAGACTTAGAGGAGTTTTCGGACAATAATATAATAGATAGCTTAGAAGAGGAGGACTTAGACTTAGATAGGGATAGTAATTAATATCATAATAATACAAGATTTAGGGGGAGAATTATTAAGGGTAATCAGGTATCTTTGTACTATCAAACACCATATATAACTACTTAGGTAGCTAGGTATTCCTTCTATAAGGTGAGGAAGATAAGAATAACATTACATTGAAGATATTCAACTCGAACACATCAATGCGGCCCTCGCCGATAATTCCCAGCTGTTTGCCTCAGGACCCACCAACGCTCGTCCATGGGACTCCTCTTTCTTCGGATGCTTCAGCCCTATCGGTCTCTGCTGCATGACCTATTTCCTCCCATGCATCACCTTCGGCAAGACCTATCATCGCATCCATAAAGACGGTAACATGATAGGCTACAAGCCAATCAACACCTGCGTATGTCTCGTTCCCTAAACTCAAGATACGGTCTAGGAAAAAGTCGAAAGCCGAGAAAACTAACATACAATCTCCCTCAGTGCCTCCTCTTCTGTTGCACAACAGTCTTCAATCTCCATTTCGCCCCAATAGCCTTTCAAAGCGCCGATATCCGCAAGAAGTACGGCCTTCGGGGTTCTTGCCTTGGGGGCATTGCGAAGGCCTGCTGCTGTCCTCTTTGCACACTCGTTCAAGCTGAGAAGGAGACGAAGATTCGTGAGGCGGAGAATCGGGCTGTGGATGGACAATATTCTCAAGCCGAGACCATGTCGTATACTCCTAATGCCTAGACTAGTCTCCTGGTGGTGGTGGTGTTGTGTATGGAACTGATGAGACGAGACGCTGATTCAGCATTGGGGGTCACCGATCTTATTGGGAAGGGGTGGATGATGTATCAATGAGATGAGGATGGGAGGCGATGAAGTCTTGGTGAGTTTGGGATTGTTGTTGTTGAATCGAGCAGTCCAGTGTACTTCAAACACGTTGCATGTTCTCTGAATACTCGGCGCAGTGCAAGTGATCATATAAAAAGCCGTGTGCGACAATGACTGTGGCACTGGAGACTCAGCACTGCCAAATGGTAAAAATTCACCTTCAGAATCAATACATCGATAAGGTTGAACAGTAAACAGATCCAATTTCCAAACTTTTTGTGTTCACCCGGTAAAGAAAATCTAGTGGTTGTCGATGCGACCGAACTATGTAATTCAAACCCCAATCTTCCTTTTAGCCTCTTCATGATGATCGAGCCCTTCCAATGCCTTCGCAATCGCATCTTTGTCGACGGGAGTCCTTCCACCGATGGGGTGGTACTCTTGCGTCCAACCATCCCAATGAGCCATCTCCTGGTCGCACAAGTCACCGTCTTCTTCCCTCTTCATTTTCTTGCCCTTCACGCGCAGAGTATCCTGACAGATGTCAAGCTGCCAGCCTTGCCAATAACTTAGCTCGCTCTCACTGATACGGAAATCATCGTTGAAGACCCAGCCCTCCCAATTGGCCATCTCACGCTTGTACTCCTGGGAGCTCTTCCTGTTTCTCTTGTTGTTGTTGGTGGTGGCGGTCTTTGGTCGCAAAGGCTTTCCGTAGCCTTCGGGTCGGATGAGCTGTCTCTGTGCCTCGTATACAATGGTTTTATCTCCGTCTAACTTGTTCGTCAGTTTCAGCTCCCCATGTGCGCCAATCTCTTCTCTCCAATCGACGTGGGATCCGGCGGTGCCTTCAAGAGGTGCTAGTCTTCGGATAATCCGGTTCGCATCGCGCACGTTTGAGAAGAGCTCCAGGTTTTCAGATTCTGCAGATGGACGGGTCACCTTCCGAGTGATAAGGAAGCCCCACTGCTCCTTCTTTTTGGGGGCGGGCCTCTTAGGAGTCGGCTTTTTCGACATCAGTTTGGGTGGTACGGCGTCTATCATTCTCGAAGTTGGAATGATGATACGCGTCACATTGTTGGCATTTTTGCGCTTGCGGCTTGCTGGTTGCGATGCGGATGCCTGGGATTGCTGGGCATGCAGAGTCGATCCAGTCAAGATCGGTCGTGGCACGGTCCCCGTACCTGAAGCCGGCTCAGATGCTATCGGCGTGGTTGAGGCTGAAGGGGGCGAGGAGAAGACTATGGTGGGACTTGAGATAGGGGCTTCCGGAACAGGTAGTGTGGATCTTATGGGGTTTGGTACCGTAGAAGGGGGTGATTCTGGCAAGGCTGAAGAGTCCGCAGGCCTAATTGTATTGGACGAAGTATCATCTGACGCCCTTGAAACGATGGGTCGCTTTCGCTGCTTTCAGGTGTACCTTCAGTCACCGTCCCTCATATTGACCTGCACTGAGGTTATCGTAAAGGCGGGGACATGAGGGGCTGCCAAAGATATCAAAGTAATAAGGAAAGGAGATGAAACTTACGGAGGTGGTTACCAAGAGACCGAGTACCGACAAGGCTGAAATCTACGCATGTACTATGAATTGACCAGAGGGGATAATCTCTATCCAAGCTTCGCCCGGAGCGCGGACCCACTTCCCGAAGAACAACTCCGACGCGTCGCGTCTTCAAGACGGACAAGGCTGAAGAGATATCAGATATCACAGCAATATCACTCCTCCTCCACAATCATATACTACCAGCCATTCTTTAATCTTTCTTGCCTCAGGCAATCAATTGACCCAAGCACAGATCTTAATTCTGCGAGACCTCGCTCCTTTTTGCAGTTGCAACGAGCATAGGTACACGCGTATCCGATATCAACAACTTCTTTCATCCTCCCGTCAGCCTTGGACGTTACCTTTAGCAAGGACGAGTATTTTACCATCTTTTATCAAGTTCCAAGCTCTTCCTTCGCTATCAGAACAGTCGACATCGCATCCTCCATCGGTTGCACGCGTTCAACCTCCAACATCCCTCAAGCAGACGCGTCATTCACGCGTCCTGCCTAATCTCTACGCGATTCCAATTCTCTCACCCCATCTCTCCGCAATCCCAACGTTCCTTGACCGCAACTCGAAATGAAATTGCACAAGAACGAAGTCCCACTATGGATGAGAAAGGAAAAGAGGCAAAGAAGACGCGACGCCAGAAAAGCCAAGCTTTCGGAAATAGACGCTCCAAAGATGTCAGCCAAAGAGTCTCGAGCAATGCAGGAGGCGAGAGCCCGGGCCCTTGAAATCGCCGCCGAAGCCGCAGAAATCGCCGCTGAAGAGGCAAAAAACCTGGGAAGAGCGGCACGACGAAAGGCAAAGGAAGAGGAGAAGAGAGAAAAGGATCGCGTTGCCTCTGCCCAAAGCCAGACGCCGAAGAAGGAGCAGAGACTTACCAAGAACGATGTAAGTCAGACCCCGATCTCCAAGTTTGAAGGATGTGAAGCTCATGAATTTGTTCTCTAGATCCCCCTTTCGTCGCATCTGTATCGACAACGACAAAGATTGCATCGAATGCTACTGTTGAGCATGTTGAATTATGATTCTCCGCGTTTGGAGAATGATTCGGATGTGGAGGAACCTGGGAACTACGACTCGGGCTGCACCTCAGACTTAGATTAGACCATACACAGAGGGGTCCACCAAGCACTTCATATCCGCGACTGGATCTGCACAGTAGAGAAGGGGATTGACGGCTTTTCTGTCTTTAAATAATTGCTATCAACTCTAATGAGAAGTTCGAAAGATCCTGGCGAGATGTCTGTTTGAGATTTTTGGGAATCGAGGGTCCTAAGTCAATACATCAGTTGAGTGACACAGTCCGAAAAAAGCCCTCATCTTTGATGTACAAGCCAAAAAGAGGAAACCAACAAACCACAGACCATAGTCAGCCTTGAACTGGGCTTGTCTCATCCGGAAAATTAAGATTACCCAATGCTCCACCTCCAAGACAATTACCATTGCAACCCTTCATCCTCACTCCTCCATAGAAAAAACGCGTCCTGACTTCAGCAAAGCCAACCCCTACTCCTCCTCTGTCCCCTTCGTCCTAACAACCCAAGTCCTCCTGCTAATAACCTCTACAGCAAGCAAATAACTAAGCCAGTTCTCAAAAGTTCGACTAGGATATCTCTCCTTGCCAAGTCCCGCCCTCTCCCTAACACTCACACCTCCGAACAACTCATTTCCAATCGCCAAATCCACCGCCTGAGCATGAGTCGTCGGAATCCTCCTGTCCCTCGTTGCAAGCAAGATATCAGTGATGGTTTTGACACCGAGCATATCTCGGACCGCTGTACCGAGTTTTAGAGTCGGCGTGAACAGGTTTGCGATCTTGATGGAGAAATCTATGGCGCCCTCCAGAGCCTTGATGATGATACCGCCGGGACCGAATTCAGGCACGTGGCCGTAAATGTCTCCGCTGCCAATTTTAGGATTGGTGGTGTTGCGAAGGTGGTCTTTGAGTTGTATTATCTCGTCGTCGAGGTTCGGGATGAGTGTTTGTAAACCATCCTCGGCCTGCACCCCCTCAAGGATATAGAGGAGAACGAGGTCGGCGCAAACCTCATTTGGCTCGACGGATCTTGTGAGGAGGCTAGGGATACGGAAGAGCGTTTTCTCAACGATGTTGCCTGCCGTGCGGAAGAAATTGAATTTTTGTCGGCCGACATCGTAATGGCACCCTGGGAACCACTTTTCATGTATGGCAAATTCCGGCCTTGACTTTTCAAATTCTTTTGCTGGATCTCTCTTTGCGCGACAGGGCGCGAACGCCCAGAGGCGATCTTGCATCGAGCAGGCGTGAACAACTTTCTCTACCTCAGCCGAAACATTCTGGTCGTAGAATTCGGGATAATCGAGACCAATACCAGCGTCGATTCTGGGAATACCCAAGGAACCAACTGTATCGATGATGCCCATGAATTTGATAGGGCTCACGCGTCTACTGGCGGCGTCGTAGAGGTTCCACGATGCCTTTTCGCGGAACTGGATCATCTTAGCGCTGGTTGGAACATCTTCTTCGTCTCGTGAGCGGTACATCTGATAGACCTCTTCACAAAGGGATTTGGTAGCCTCAGCTGTGTCTCGTCGCTTGATGATACCGCAGTTGTTGATCATCCCCGCTACACACCTAACCGTGTAACTCCCCCTCGAATGCCCAAACAGCCAAAGTTCCGTCTCAGCATCGAAATGTTCGACAATGTACTGGTAAGCTTCGAGACATTCTTTGCCGATATCGCTGCCGGTCGCTCCGTTGAAGAGGTAGGCGAGGAATGTATCGCCTAGACCGCAGCCATCGAAGTATCTTGCTTTCACCTTTCGTGAAGGATCGCTGACTTCGAGAGGGGGAATTGGGTCTGAGGCTGTTCTTCTGTTGAGCACTGGGGTCATATCAATGCCTATCTTGGCTGCTATCATGGAGATGTTTGTTATCGTGCCTGTCTCGCGGCCACACCAAGTTCCGTCACACAGTACGGCCAACTTTTTTGGCTTGTTGCTTGCTTTGGCGGCCATGTTGGAATTCGCGATCGAATTGTATCTGGGTGGGTGGCAACAGTCTTTGAATGATAGCAAGTCCATGTGAGTGGTGATGCGTCGTTGATCGTCCCAAGGATGTGTCAGGAGCCTGAGGACGGGATCATGGCGACGGGGAGAGCTGGAAAGGGTGTTTCCTTCGCAAACAGACAGTGTGAGCAAAGCCAGGAACGCCTTTCTTGGTCGCGCGGGGCCAATGACCAGGATTCGGGAGGTAACTTCCGTCCTTTGTTTCTTTCACGCTCTGAGAGAAGGAAGCAGTCACCGGCCACACAATTGCTCGACCTTTAGCCTCGAGGTAACTTGCTGAGGATACAGAGGATGGGGGGCATGTGAAGATTCCACAGCTCCAGCCAGCTGAGGCCGCGAGCATATCACTGAAATAGGGCCAAGACATTTGTCACCGCTCGTTGACCAGGCTGTTCAGCCTTCAAGCCACACATCCTTGGTAAGGAGGACTGCCCTGATCATCATGAATTGCGTTACAAACAGGATGGAGGGGGAACCCATCGTGCAAGATGAGCACCTTAAGGATTTCAACTGACGAAGAGAGGGTTTCTGAGGAGCTCAGACCAACAGACATGCGCTCGACATCGATCAAGCTTTTTGATTATGACCATATTCCCAACATGATTCTTTCCACTCTACTGCAGTAGAAACATCTGCTCAACTCGTAATTGAGACGGGGCTGAGCTGACGGAGATTCAGACCCCACAAGTTGGGCTTGAGGCCGTTCACTCCGATTCGCAAGCTGATCAAATGTTTTGCGCCAACATCTTACTGCGTACAGTGAAACTCACTGGCCGATTTCTTCGTCCAGTACAGCCCACACCGCTCGCTGTTCCCTCTTCCAAAGCTCGTCAACTGGAGTTTGAGAGGCAGCTTCATGTGAAAGTAGGATTTCCGGTGTGCCATCCAGCTCTTCTCTACCCAAGTCCGTGAGCATTGTGCCCACCTTCTCCTTCATGCTTTTGACCTTGTCAATCTCGTCCTTCTTTTTCTGAATCTGCCTCTCCATCATCATGATCAGACTCTCCCTTGCCTGGTGCGGTCTATACTCGTTTATAAGATGGAGCGCGTTTTCAAATAGCCTTCTGAGATGCTCGACCTTCACTTCGTATAGATTCGGATTAACTGAGAGTATTCCCATGAGCTCTATGAAGGACAGAAGGATACTGCGGGCCAGTTGTTTCAGATATCGCGCTCGTTCGTGCGTCCACTGGCTCTCATCAGCGGCCAGAGGTATAGGGTCGGGGTAGAGCTGCGGAATGCCCATATCTGATAAAGGCTTAAGGAAATGAAGGTTCTTGACTGGTGTTAGCTACATTGTACGAATCCTCAACAAATTATGCGGACCGTTTTGGTGTCACCGAAGTTCAGGACAATGCCATCCTCCGGCGGTTCTGGCGGTACTAGACATCGCAACTCTGGTGGTAGTTCAAGTAAAATAGCGGCTTTGGTTGTCGCATCACCAATATCATGGCCATGAACTTCTTTGAGGTCCTTCAGTCGTTGTAGATTCTTCTCGGTGAATTGATGGTAGTAAGGCGGTGGTCGTGGGAGCTGAAAGTTCTCGTACAGGGTCTCGGTTTGCTCAACTTCCTCCTCTTTCTCTTCTTGCGGTGCGTCGGCCATGTTTATGGTGTTTGTAGTTGTTAGGTGGATGCTACACTACTACAGGTGTTCAGGTTGCATGCGGGATGCTCTGGGATGGCCGTAGGGGCACGGGGGGTTACCCGCTAATGCTTAGCGAGTCTCAGGCGGTCGCCAGGCGAAACAGTGATCACAGACGTGGACACGACGATGTGAATTCCATGACCACTCAGTACTCCTCTTGCCACTCTATGTCCAGGTAAGCTTCGACAGACACCATGGGCTTCGTACAGACAGTTCAACGATTCTGGCAAGTTCGTATTATACTGCTACCGTCCATTCACTGCTTCAACAACTGACACATCTTTATAGAGATCCAATGCCGCAGACTACGTTGGATTGGGAGTAATTCTGGGAGCCTATGTGCTCGTAAGAGACATCTCCAACTATTCTCCTTTCCTACACTGACATCTTGTAGATACAATTCTTCATGGAGCCGTTTCATCGCATGTTTACCTTGAACAATGTGGCCATTCAGTACCCTCATGCACTCGTTGAGCGAGTTCCAATTTGTGCGGATAATCGTCAAGAGCTGGGAACTTGGAGACTAACATGTTATAGTCTGGCTATTCGCATACAGCATCGGAATTCCTCTCGTCTCTATCCTATTATTCATCCTAATAACCAAACGAGACGGCCACAAGACGAATGTCACGATCCTAGGCCTCTTCATATCGCTATTCCTCACATCCTTTATAACCGATGTTATTAAGAACGCCGTAGGACGACCACGGCCAGATCTGATAGCCAGGTGCAAGCCCGAGAAGGGTACACCAGCGGACAAACTGGTCACATGGCGAGTCTGCACAGAAACAGACTCACATACACTTCATGACGGATGGAGGAGCTTTCCAAGCGGACACAGCAGTTTCGCCTTTGCTGGCCTCGGATTTCTGTCCTTATTCCTGGCAGGCCAATTGCGTTCGCTGCGCCCAAGAACCGATTTGGCCCGAGGTCTTCTGGCTCTAGCACCACTTCTAGGCGCAGCATTGATCGCCATATCTCGATGCGAGGACTACAGACACGATGTTTATGATGTTACAATTGGCAGTATTCTCGGCTTCTTGGTGGCACATTTCTCCTACAGAAGATACTATCCTGCTCTGCGAAGTTCGAGATGCGATCAGCCATATACTGTCGGGTCAGAATCTATTTCTGGAAAGAGGAAGAGTAAGGCCAGGGACGAGGAGGAAATGGTGGATACGGTAAGAGACTTCGAGATTGGAGACGAAGAGACGGATGATGAGGGCGAGAGACTGCCGTTGAAAACTTCGATTTCGCGATGAGTACTTACGTGTTCAAATAGTTCGGTTTAGCAAAGATACCCAAGCGCGGCCTTCGTTTTCCATAGCAATGCATCATCTGGAGGATCTTGCTTTCCATACTTTGATGGCTTCTCCACAATTTGGTGATCTACAGGCTCGACCTGGTTGGAGGAATCACGTCCCCGTTAAATCAATATATTCGCTGCAATTAATACTGCTCCCGGACCTTAGACCGTAGCTTATCCCGTCTGTATCTTTAGGTTCTTCTTTAGGGCGAAGGTGAGGAATTTGGTATAACTAACCTTCTTTTTGCCGTTGCCATCAGGCTTACGATGTTCCTCCCACCGCCCACGTTATTCCTGCTCTCGCTTTTCCTCGCAGTATTCCGAATCGATGGCGCGCAACTTGCCTTCCCGGGCGCTTCGGGCTTCGGTGCCTACGCCAAAGGCGGCCGCGAAGGAAACAGCTGCATCGTCTCAAACCTCTCCGACACAGGTCCTGGTTCCCTCCGTGACTGTCTAAAAGAGCCAAACCGCGTCATCACCTTTACCGTCGGCGGCGTAATCCGAAGCAAAGACCGCTTCGTCATCCCCAAATCTACCACCATCCTCGGTCAAACCGCTCCCTCGCCCGGCATCACCACCTATGGTAACGGCTGGTCTGCTTCTGGCGCAGATGACTCCATTATCCGATATATTAGGGTGAGAATGGGGAAGGGGGGGAGCAAAGGTAAAGATGCTATGGGCATAGCGAATGGGAAGAATATCATTTTTGATCATGTCTCTGTGGCTTGGGGAAAGGACGAGACGTTTAGCATCAATGGGGAGGGGGCTGTGAACATTACAATTATGAATTGCATTATTGGGCAGGGATTGCAGGATCATAGTGCTGGTGAGTTTTTGGCTTTTCCCTTTGTGCGTGGTGGGATGGGAAAGGGAGAGGGAGGAAGTATTGCCTGATGTTGAAAATATGGAGGAACATGAGACTGTAGAAGAGTTGATGCTTTGCTGCGAACGCGATGAGGATGGCGCAGAAGGGCTGACTCGAGCCGGTGAAGTGAAGGAGATTGAAAGCTGATCTCGACCTCGAATAGGTGGCTTAGTCCAAACAAAAGGTGGCGTCTCTCTGTTTCGCAACCTATACGTCGACAACAAGACCCGCAATCCAAAGGTCAAAGGCAAAAACGACTTCCGCAATAACGTCATTTACAACTGGGGAGGAGGTGGTGGATATATAGCCGGTGGTGATAGCGAGGGAGAATCGAACGTCATCATACAAGGCAACTACTTCATCGCTGGTCCATCAACTGGCGGTACACCGCCTTTCGTGAGGGGAAATGAGAGATTTCACGCTTTTGTGAACGATAACTGGTTCGATGGCGATAAAGATGGCATTCTCAATGGCAAGATGATTGCAGATGGTGATGCGAAAGCGTACGGGGGTATGGCTTTGGTCAAGAGGGATTACGGATACCCTGGACCGGAGACACTGCTGAGTGCCAGAGACGCGGTGGATGTTGTATTGAGGGAAGCTGGGGCTAGTAATTTTCGGGACGCGATTGATGATAGGATGGTTGAGGAGGTTAGAAGCTGGGGGAAGGTGGGGCAAATCGTTACGAGAGAAAGTGATCCGCCTATGGTGGGATTGTTGGAGAAGGGGGTTTCTGGGTCGCAGTTGGGTAAAAGGGAGAGGGAGGGGTTGGTGGATAGTGATGGAGATGGAATTCCGGATTTTGTAGAAAGAGAAAGGGGATGGGACATTGAGAAGCATGATAGTATGACGGTTGGAGAAAGAGGATATACGAGATTAGAAGAGTGGGCTAATTCGTTGGTAGATGGAAGTGAGCTCTTTACGTGAAGTTGTCGTGGATTTAATGTGCTGCCGATTGTTGTTGAGCATAGGTTATTGCGGTGGACTTCGATAGTGAAGTGATACTGCACGCGATCCTGCCGAGAGGGTGTGGGATCCTAAGGACACGGAGCCTGGCAGCCATGCTGAGACTTGCTGGATATCGGGAAGCCGACGATTGCCGAGTCTCCCAGAAGGTCATAGCATGGAGATGATATTCGCATGCAAAGTGCTTCGCAACGATGTCCTGGAACTTGTTGTAGCCATTCGCATGCTGCACGTCAGGAACACCCCTTGTTCATAAGTCTCAATTTTTATGCCAAACGAGGCAAAAGTTAAAGGTTGGCCTGGAAGAATAAGACGCGGGACTTGCACGAGGCCGGTTCCGAGCTATGATCGGACAATATAGCATGACATGTCCAGGTCTGGTAGAAAGCCATGTGCCACCAGATCTGTGTCAGTCGCGTTGCAGCCAGCTACGTGGAGAGATCTGAGACATAAAACATTTGAGCCTCAGTGATATCGCGCTTGGACTTGACATCAAACCAAACACTTAGCTTGGTTTGGTGCGTGAGAGACGATGTTCCTTTGGGAATGGCATACTCGAACAGAAGGATGTAGTTTCCCATGTCGATTTGCATTCTGCAACATCAGCGATCAAGCCACATCCTGTTGCCTTGGGTCTTGGGAGAAGCGCTGCGAGATCAATGGATCTGGGTATATCAGGCTAGGTTCAGTCTCCATTATAGGTTCGATACGACTATGTCGCCGGTTGCATGATGTGTCGTTCCTAGACTTATCGGTTCGTTCGTCCAAAACAGGCGTGCTGGCAACCCTTTTATGCCGACCTGAAGGTATTGCACAGCCATGGCTGAGAGATCAGGGAAACCAATTCCATCTTCTGCAACGGTGTGAGTCTGTCCGTCGACCAAACAAACTCGAGGATGCGCAAGCTCCGGGAAGCCATGTGGCTTACGTCCGTTAGTCCCGGCCCGTCAAGAGAATATAAGACTCGAACCAACATCTGTGGAGGATTCATACACAAACTCGAACTCTAATCCGTAATCCTTACTCGGCACTGGCTGTCCGGAATCATCCATTCACTTTACCAGTTTAATCCAGTTTTATTCAGTCCAACCCAGCAAATCCTAATTCCAATCCGCAATTATGCTTTACACCACCATCATCTCTTTCGCCCTCTTCGGTGCGGCCTTCGCTGTTCCCGTCACCAAGCGTGACCTGCAGATTATCCAAACCAGTATCCAAGCCGTCGGCACTGCCATCACTGCTCTCGATGACTCCATCAAGGCCATCCAGGGTCCAGCTGATGCGATGAAAGTCCTCGGCATGTCTATGATGGTCAACCAAGCCCTCACAGACGCAACAGCCAAGATCACTGCCAGCCAGCCCATCACCTTGACCGAAACTCTTACTCTCCAACAGTCTGCTCAGACTTTGTCCACAACCGCGGGCTCCACCGTCACTGACCTCATTGCCAAGAAGGCTATCATCCAACAGGCTGGTGCATCGGCTGCCACACTTCAGAACTTGATGCAGCAGAAGACCGCTTCTGATGCTTTGGCCAAGGCTGTTGTTGCTAAGGTTCCAGCCAATGTGCAGAGCATTGCGCAGCAACAGACTGCTATGATTAGCACGTCATTGGATAAGGGTATTGCGGCGTTCAAGTAACCGAGCAAGTCGAAGGCTTGGCTATCAAATTAAACCAGGGAGGAAGAGTGGGGATAAGAAATGGGGGAAGGGGTTATCGTTTGAAATCAAAGCTCAATATGTTCGCGTTTTCCTGGCTATATTCAGCAATGCAGTCCTAATCTATTGTCGATAATATTAAGTTTATTTTCCCTACAGCTCATGCCCTCGAGGGCAAGGAATCTGGAGACTCGTAATCGTTTTGATATGTCCAAATGTGAGGATTTTGTGTTGCTCGGACACAGACGAGACTTCGAAACAAAACAAGACAAATGCGAGGTCGTGGGTGCTACTCGGGAGACGTTGAAATCCCATTACTTGCGTGAGATCCATCTGCATTGGCATTGATGAAAAGATCATGAGCGTGATAGAAGCACAGACGAAGGGATGTTGTAGTCAATGAATGTTGAAGAAAGAAGAGAAATCGTGGTTCGGTTGAAGATGACAAGGGACAGCTAGCGTGGTGTAGAAAATGAAGCTAACCGCTCTCGATCAGGCCAAGGCTCTGGATGAGGCTGCAAAGTCATAATGGAAAACCACTTTGACGGCTCGCCAGCGTGAGTCAGAAGTCCACCTCTTGTGTTCTCAGCCATTTACTATCTTGTCCTCGTCAATGGATAGATATCTCTGCGACCGCCCTCATCCTGTGGAAATATCTTCAGCTTCACTTCACGAAGTCAGGAGTTGGAACTGAATTGAAGAATTGCAGGATCAAAGATCTTTTTACTTTTCGGAAAGGATCTAGGCATTGCGAATATTTTATTTGCCCTGACTGTGCATAGTAACATATGATCAACGACGTCGAAGCGCAACAGAAATGCTTGAATGGAGTCTAGTAGAACACAGCAGAGTCACTCGAGAAGCTTCCTGTCGAGAGTGAAATTTAGCCTTCACTATATCAGGTTTCATTTGGAAGAATCCGACAGACATGATCATGATACAGCGAGGCCGCTGACAGCAGGCCGTGACGGCACTCGGACGGAGGCCGTGACGGCACTCGGACAGAGGCCTGGAGGAAAAGCAGTCCGCTAATGGGCGATTGGAGAATCTGATAGCACAGTAGGGCCGCCGATTTTCTGCCTCTTGGCGAAGACATTCTATACCCGTTCATCACACCCAACTCGAGATCAATATTGATTAATTTCTGGCAAACTCGACGTTGAGGATTACCATAAACTTATCGATATCGACCTTAAGTTGAAGGACTTGAAACCCAACAGTACTATCTTCGGTCTCAAGATACTGTAGGGGCACGGAATTGAAGACAACGTGTCCTAGCAATTCGAAAAAGGATGGCCGGATGAATAAGCAGGGGGGTGGGCGCCAGGATGGTCGGCCGGGCGGGTTGCTGAGGTTGAATAAAACTAGGAAGATGTTAAAAGCGAAATGTATCAAACACAAAGACGATCGAGAGCAAAAGCAAGATCATATTGCTGCCTTGCTGCCAATGTGAGTTCTCGATGAATGCAACTGACCGATCGCCGTTATTACGGCTCAGAATCATCCTCGAAGGCAAAGTCCAAGTATAAGCATTCCTAGGAGAAGGGAGTATTCGCAGCATGATGAGCCCTCGCCCTATCTCACCTCGGGTTCCATTTCCTGATAAACTCCACTCCGAACCACTTCCTTTCCGCAAAAGTGCTGGGATCGGAAACAGCCATCCCAAAGCCAAGTCAATTGGAGACTTCTTGAAGAGAACAAATCCAACTCCATCTGTCCGAGCTAGCCACGCGCGTAGAGCCTCTCATGTGCGCCAAAGGTTATGTGACATGCCGAGGGGTCAAGTCTTAATACTCACCCGAAGCCTCCTCCAATGCCATCTCCTTCTCCCATTTTTCTCTCCACTCCTTCTCCTTGTTGTCCGCATTCATCAGTTTCCCCATCTCCTCTCTGATCATCTTCAGCCCTGGCCATTGCAACGCCATATGCACTTCTTCTCTTTTGATCTTCTCCTGCTTCATACCATCCTCTTCATACTCAAATACAGATCGGTGGCGGATCACCAGCTTCGGCTCCAGATTTTCCCAAAGTAGTCGGATCGGGAATGGCTCTATCTTCAGGAACCAATCTTTTGGAAGGCGTGATTGCAGCTGCTGAAAGTGTTCTACGTAAAGACGTGGGTAGACTCGATGATCGGAGGGGCCGACGAAGGATAGCGTTGGTGCAAGCGGGAGGAGTTTGAAGCAATCGACTGCATACTTCATCTTCACCCGGTCATCCATCGTTACCTGGCGTGTTTGTTAGGAATATCTCCAGATGCTGTTGGAAAGGCTACATACGACTAGAACATCAACCTTCTTGTTGAGGTTGTTGCGAGGGCAGTTTGCAAGCAGTGGGCTCACAATAAGCACAAGCTGTCCAGACTCGAAATTCTCAGTGTCTGAACTCAGGGTGTAAAATTTGCCTCTTGGATATTGCTTTTCTGAAACCTCCACCTCGAGGTACTTTTTGGCCTCTCTCTCTGCCTTGAACCTAGCAGCTTTGGAGGCCTGTTTCCTCATCTTTTCTTCCTTGGATATCTTGGAAGCGAAACCGACAAGTGGTTCTTCGGTCTCAAACCAGTCTGCCTCAGTACCCTGTGCCGGCATTGGCACGTTCTTTTTCATGGTGATGACTCTCTTGGACGTCAAGTCATTCGACTTTGCTGACTGCAATTCAATGGCAGTATCGCTCCTCTCCTGCGCGATTTTTGCTTTCTTCGCTGTCTATCCTTTCTCCAGCTTCTTGGGTTTCTCGGTCTTCTCTGGCTTTCCCGTCTTCTTTGATGTCTTTACGTCCTTGAATATCTTCTTTTGCATAGCCATAATGTCTTCCCTTACCGCCGGCTCGGAATCAGTGTATGCTACTTTAAGCTGGCGCGGACATAGCTCTCCGTGGTCTTTTGCGATCCCTGTCGCCTCGACCAACGCGCCAAATGGCACCTTCAGAGGGCTTCCTCCCAGTCTTAAGTATGAACCCGGAGGTATCGAGATAGTACGATAACTGGTGGCTTTTGTGAGTAGGACCTGAGGCCTATCGGCTTTGACCGCTTGCGGTCCACATCCACGGGGTACTGGAAATCAATCTCGTCGCTGTGATCGATGTCTTCATCTTCGTCATCATTGTCTGTTCGGGTCGTGTATGTGTAAGGTGCGATGGAGTAGTATTTAATTTTGGCGCTCTGATATACCACCGCATTTGTAGCCGATGTTGTAACCTTGGTCAAGTCAGCGCCAGTATCATGATGCGAGAAGGATACTTACAAGTGCCACATAAACCATCTTGTTCGTATTGTGTCCGTTGAGTACCAACACAATCTGACCTTTGGCAAGTTGCAAATCGTAGTCGGAGTTGTCCAGCGTCGCAAGCGCTTCGTCTTTCAAGACAAAAAGGTTGCATACCTGGCTCATGCTGTCTTCGGCTGCCGATGAATCGCACGTTGGCGATGGATTTGCGTTCTTCCTCAAGATCGCCACTTTTTGGTCCTCAATTTGTTCTTGTTTCGATGTGTTAGCCTTCGATAAATCCGTCGAATCACGTGTTTAATTCGCCGAATGCCTTGCGATGTTTCTCAAGACAGGTTTCAATCCTAGCGCCAGTAAGGTCACAGACTGTGATGAGGTTATTCCCAGGAATCTCGCAGTGACAGGCCACACTAGTTACAGCAGCGCGGTCTTTGCAGGCCACCCTACTGAGCGGATCGCTTGAATGCAGCATTCTCTATCACTTCGAGAGATTCTACAGCATTGGGCTACTTCTTCTTGTCAGCACCCCGAAGCTAGACAACAAACCAAGCGATAAATTTCTGACATTCTGCACACCATGCTCGCTATCTTACCAGCTTCCTTCCACAAAGGCCGTATATATAATTTCCCTTTATTTCAATTAAACAGCAAACGTCCGTGAATCGCAAAGGAAAAGAAAACTCCCGCAATGCTCGCAGCGACCGGTTTGATGGTGGAAAAAAAAGAAACCGACAAATTGCTCGTCCATCCCTCAACCCAGGTATCGTGTAAAGTCGTGACGATCATTCTTTTCTTCAACCCACCCACCAACTACATCCTTTCAATCAAACGTCCTCTTCCTCGGCAATAGCAACGAGATGGTCGTACTCCAGACCTCCAAGGAACTCGCCAACAGCAGTGGCGACCTCATCAGCTCGTTCCCTAGCTTCCACTTCTTTCTTAACTCTCGATCTTTCTCTTTCTCTCGCGGCCTCGATGGCGGCAAGTTCTTCGCTCCGGACACATTGAGATTTAATCGCAGGTTTCTGTGCACAAACGGGGCAGTGATATATACTCGTACAGAAAGAGCAGGGACACGGTGCTGGAGTGTTTGGTGCTGTGAGACAGAACTGCCATGTTATCAGCATTCGCACGAAAAGATGTAGAAGAGAAAGAGAACAACCTACCTCGCAGACCAACACATTACACTCCCCGCACTCCCTCATAGCAACGTTGCATCTACCCCTGATGTCACCAACAGGTCTATCCTGTTGGCAGAAAAAGGCGCCGCAGCCCTGCCACTGAACAGGATGACAGCCACCGGGTTGCGCGGGTAACAAAAAGCGCTTTCGATGTTCTTCCATACTTGCCGCACTGGCTCCATCGTGCATCGTTGCCACCGAAGTACGGTCCTGCAGCCCAGAAAGCGACACCGAACGTTGCCGGGGTGTTGCCGATGGGCCTGGGACAGATCTAGGAGGCAGCGTTGCGAGAGTGGCGGTCATATCGAAATCCGTTATCGAACTAGGTCGATTCGAGGGAGCACCAGGAACTGACGGAACAGATGGGACAAGTAAACATTGAGAACTCTCCGCCGAACTAGACGCGCTCGAAATAATTCTCGCCATCTGGCCGCCCGTTTCAGCGCCCAAATCTTCCCACTCATCACCTGGCATTGGCGTACTCGTTCCGCTTTCGTTGGCCTTGAACTTCGGAATCCGGAGCCTGTCCCATGCCTCCCTTCGCTCTCGTGGAACATCGACTGGTGGATTACGCATAAAATCTCTTTCGGTCTCCAAATCTCTATACCCACATTTTCGGACTTTGAGACCGCGGAAATCGTGCTCCTTGCACAATGGTCGGTCACAGCCGCGACAAGCAACCTTCCACCGGAATGACTTGTAGCATTCTTGACAGAGACTGCGCGGACAGGTATTGCTCTGCAATTCAAGACTGTCCTGTAAGAGGTAAGGCAGAACATCAATGTTTTCGCCAATAATCTCCTCGTACAGGCGCATATTCTTGAGCTTTGCAACGTTATCCGGTGGCACAAGTGGGTGTATGAAATCTGGATCTTCGTATTCTCGTTTCTTGGGAAGCGGAACAGCACGATATCGATCAGAGCCCGCACCACCAAGTCTAGGCCCGAGGAAGTTGACACCACCTCCGCCAGAAAATGCTGGCTCGAGACAACACCAATGCATGTTGAGTTTGAGAGGCATAGGCGGCGGTGGAATATTCGAGCCGTTTCCGAAAGTCATTGCCATTGTGTCTGGATCATCCGAGTCCGAATCATCTGGCAATTCATTCATCATATTTGGCGATCGGGTGGCTCCTGGTGCCCACCAATATCGATTCCGCTGCCGGTTTCCTGCAGGACGACGAGGCTGCGGCGAATGATGAGTAGAGACAGAAAGCATCTGATCAGCATAGCCTTGCCCATACATTGGAGAGCCGTCGTAAAACGTTGGCATGGCCGTAGATTGGCGTGGTTTTGTCCTTGAACGAGGAATGGGCCTGTTGAAAGCGCAGCTGCCGCAAAGCGTTTTCCTGCATCCCATACAGTGCATCTTGATGCTACACGTCTCGCACCGTTCCAGTATGTCGTCTCCGCACTGCTGACATTTGACATCCTCCACGAAAGTCTTGTGACTTTGCCTCAAATGCGCTGGGAGGTATTTCCCTTCTCCTTTGGCCGAATCCTTCTCTGTACCCAAAGCCTCGCCATCGTGTCCGAGCTCATTATCTTCCCATAGTCTACCATCCGGTCTATGCTCTTGCGATGCCGGTTTCTCTCCAGATAAACCGATCCTGTTCCCCGAGCGCCATAGCCGATCAAATGGCACCCAAACTTCAAGTGTCCCGGGCGTGGCTCGCGTCCCGTGGTAGTCTTTCCTCCTGTAACATCGAGCACCAGGCGTAGGGCACCACGCTGTATCCGTCCAAATACCCAGCTGGTGGCAAATATCGATCAATTCATGTGTAGGTTCCGAATCCGAGTCCCTTCTCATCAGTGAGCTCGGCAGATAGGGCCGCCGCCGGTGATGCCGACATCGATAAGTGTATAGGCTCTTCAGGGCCAGTTTCTCCGCCCACGGATTGTGATGGGGGTTGTTCAATTGTAGAAATGGCACGATATGGTATTTGATAGACACATTCTTGCAGCCACGAACGGAGAGATGCTCCAAGGTCGCTTTCCTTTTGTTCAAAACATCTGAGACCAGGGCGACGCCGGAGACGGCAGTATTGCAAAGATCCAAACTCTTCAGTATCGTCGCTTGTGGTACAATTTTCTGTATGAGTAACCCATCGAGCGCATACTGTTTTGATTGTCTCTCTTTCGAGTCGGGAGTCTCGATGCCCGGTGAGCCCAGAATGACGGTAGGCTGAGGCAGGCGAAAGGACAATGTCCTCCACGCCAGCGGGTATCTTTGTAGAAAATTGCGCAGGTATACGGAGGTGTGCGATAGATCGAGGATGGATCTGGTAGGCAGCTGGGCGAGAAGAGATTCGAGAATGGGTGGATGGCCCGACAGTACGCGTTCGAACTGGGATAATTCTCGCTCAGGACGGACAGGGCATGCGACCTCCTCTTTCCCTGCTCCCGCAGTCGAGGGCGGTACGGAGTTCCAGAATGGCGAAAGTTCGGTCGACGAACCTATCATCGTTGTGGCCATTGAGTGCTGAGATGCAGAGGCACCGCCGTTGGTGTTGGGGGCGATTGTGGTCGCGATCCCGTCCGTGGTGTAGCAGAAGTGAAGTTGGATGCGTTTCGCCAGCTCAGAGCCCTTCAGACAATCTTCTCTGCGCAGAATGCATGGGACCATATGCTGCACTCTGTTGGGGTGAGAGGGACTTCAGTTGCGTTGGTCGTGTGCTGTTCGGGCGGCGACTCGCGATTCGCTTACTAGGTACCTAGCACTGGCACTGGCTCGACTGGCTAGGCGATCGATTGAGAGGTGACTTCAGAAGAAACCAACCTGAACCTTACATAAGAGAGAAGCATAAAGGGAGAAGGGATGCATTGGGTATCTCCGTCAATTAACTGCAACACAGCCTTGTTTATCTGTACCGCCTTGGAGCCTCGACTGCCTATTCTATCGCCGCTCACTATCATCGCCTACAACGTAACCTCGCGCCACTCCACTTCTGCCTTGCTCCACCACTGACCCTCCAGCCTCGTCTGCTTCCTCGTAAGCAGCCGAAAAGTCGCTTCCTAGGCCTTGCCATGTCCGTGCCGTCCGCAAATACTCCGCTCCAGGCGATAACATTCCTCCAACATGGGCCAAATCTCCATTTGCACGTTTGATCAACGTCTTGCTAGAGGCCGATGTAGCCTGCTGATCCGCTTCAATCTGTACCTGGCGATTCGCCGTGTGCATGGGTCGAGAGTGCGAAACATAGCGACCAGTTCGCAGGTCAAACTCGGGAGCCTCAGATTCAGATTCAGAACCCATTTCTCCGTTCAAGTCTGCTTCCCGTGTTGTAGGCTTCTTGCGTTGAATGATACCCTTCGCCAGAGTGCCATCAAAGTCAGCCTCCCAGTCGCCTGTCCATATTCGCTCTCCGTCGTCCTTTAAAGCCAATTCAAGCTCGAAAGGAGTGATCAAAGGCCGATAGAATTCTTTGCTCTCCACCAACGAACTCTCCCAGCACCCAATGACGACCCACCCGCCGATTTCGGAAAAATTGGCAATTTTCGCGGCGTTGATCTTTCCTACCACGAATGTATAGCTTTTCTTCCCAGCTGCTGCAATCTGC
The DNA here is from genome assembly GCA_003693225.1 of Venturia aucupariae. Classification (NCBI taxonomy): domain Eukaryota; kingdom Fungi; phylum Ascomycota; class Dothideomycetes; order Venturiales; family Venturiaceae; genus Venturia; species Venturia aucupariae. Next base: position 190,604 of record QWZN01000031.1, on the reverse strand, counting down.
TTCTTGACGTGCTCCAGAATTTGGAGGTAGTTTTTGACCGACAGCGTGTTGATAAGGATGCCATAAATGGAGACCGTCGAGAGTGATGTAAGCAGCGCATACCGACGCCGAAGAGCCAGTTTCGAAGAAGCGAGAACAGCCTTTCCTGCCCGGCCAGGTGTGTCTGCAGGGTAACTATGGATGTTTCCGACGCGCGAAGAGAGTGTCAGTAACAGCGCAGTTGGGGGCTGTCCGACGTGGAACAATTGATAATGTTGTAAACTCGCAATGTCCTTCGGCATAGTTCTATTCGGCAGCATCGAAGAAGGATCGTGTACAACCTCTGTAGCGAAAACCTCCGAGTATCCTTCGGCTGTCAGTGCCTCATGTATCCGCAGTATGTGAGAGGCATACGGTATATCAGCCATCAACAAGATCTTCCCGTCCTTGTCTTGATACGTATCTCGAAACACATCAACAACCTCCTGTATATCCAACGGTCTCTCAGTGAAAACATAAATCACCGGTAACCTTGCCGTGGTCGATAGACAAGACCGTCCATAATGCACAACAACCTCCGCTTCCACATGCTCAGCCGCAATCTCATCCACACAGCACGCTCCGTATGAGGTATCTCCAAGTATGCAAAGCTTCTCCTGCTCCTCCTCTTGACCGTTCAAAGACAACTTTGACACATCCACGGCTACAGCCTGCCCATTCGTCTCTTGCCCGTTGACCCGGACATCTTTTTGTTCAATAACGCCCTCACTCTTCCTCGCCTTTCTCAACCCAAGCGCCAACTCTCTATACACCCTCGGCGCATCCACGAGCATCTGGTCCGGGAACTGCAACGCGATGCGCCTCCATCTCCCCTTCCTGATCTCGCGAATCGTGCGCCCAATCTCATATGTAATATATAACTGTTCCTCGGAGAGCTTGACGACATTGGAAGAATCGAGGGGTTCGGTGGGGTCTTCGAAGACGTGGGACTCGGGCGTGGACAGTACGGGCGCTGTGGTGGGGTGAGTTGTGGCCATATTCGAATGTAGGAACCTTTTCGAGGGGATCGCTTTAGGGCATGTAGTCAGATGATTCTTGAGCGAAAAGAAGTGCCAGTGTGAGATGGGAAATGTTGCTTTGCGAAGAATATTTTTTTGTTGCCCAATTCGGTTGTCCGATCTTGAGGTTATTCGAGCGAGGAATCCCTGGCAGATTGAGAATCGTAGTCACCAGAAATTCAGCAATCATTTATTTTTAAGTAAGCGTGTTGTGTTAGATAGTGAACTCTTGGTGGACGCAAATGCGTTGTGGAGCAATTTGTCCCTAGCCGATGACGGCGGCTATTTTCTGATAAATTTCCGAATCCAAATAGAGCCTCTTTGTAAGGTGTTCTTGTGCAAATACTTTGCTTCGAAATCTGGCTACAAGTGTTTCCAGCAGCAGCCGAAACCAATATTATACCGAGATGGAATACCCCCAAAACGCCAGACAAAAGGCCCAAACATTTGCAAATAGACCGAGTTGAACACGAGCTCTCCAATTCATCAACTATTCAAGGGACGTCCATCGACGACCCACTGCCCATATTTGTTCTTCGTGACATTACTGTTCCCAGTTGTCCAAATACCCTTCCTCGCGGGCCTGTCTGTATCCATCCCACTGGGATATATAGCCTCCATCTTTTTCCTGCCCTCGCTTTTCGCCTTGTCCGTCCTCATCCTCTCTTTCTCAAAAAAGACATACGCGGCGTAGTATACAGGATTCGTGTTCCCCGCGTCAGGTCCCTTCATATTTCGGAAGCGTTGTAGCTGCACAGATTGTATCGTTTTAGTTTGTGTATGGTACTGGGACATCAGTGTCCGGAGGAAGGAGGCTTGCGGTTCTGAGGATTTCTGTAAATACGCATTGATCTTTCGGCGAATGTCGTCGCAGGTGTCGTAGACAGGAACCGAGTCGCTGTATACCCCATCAAGGGTTATAGCCGCGTGAGCTGTAGCAATGTCGGCTGCGGATGGAATGGCGGTCGTACTCGTTGCGCTTGGTACAGGAGATGCAGATCGAGCGCTCACTGTCGACGCACTCCTTTCACTTCTGACTTTCTTCGAGATTGGAATTGGCATTCCCATCGACTCGTATTTTTGAAAGTATCGTAGCGAACTTGTATAGGTCTCGCTACCAGCTCCCTTCTGGGGTCCATTCTGGCCCATGAAACGGTAATAAGCCGGCGTGCTTACTCCAATCAAGTTCGCAAACTCGGTAACTTTCGAGCCCGACTCAATTAGGCCGCGAATCTTGTGGCGGACTTGGTCACAATCATGAGTAGGTCGAATGAGGCCGCCGAGGCCGCCGTCTTGCTCCGAGTCGTCTTCGAGAATGCTCATGTAGCGTTTCTTCCCGTTCGCTGGAGAGAGCCCTCGAGGCGTATTCGCGGACGATTCGGCTAGCGGAGGTCGGTATTTGGCCAGCGTAGAGAGTATCTTTGGATCATGTGCTCTCTAGAGGAAATGGAAAGTGAGCTACACGCGATTGTGGTCACGGTTTCCAGTCGACTCACATCTGCTGGTATTTCGAGCTTTGCTAGTGCATCACCGGGTAACGAGGGAACGAAATATCGATTTTTATCGAGGGCCACCGATGTGACCTGCCACTGTCCTGTGAGGTGGTTGAACTGATACAATACCATTATGATGCAAAAGTCCTGCAGCAAGACGAACAGAAGTTGGATGGATAGACGGAAAGGGATCGAGATGGATTCGGACAACAAACTGAAAGAAACGAGGGATTTGGACGACGCGTTGTATCACTCGACTCACGTCACATTTGCCCAAAGCTTTCAAACTCCTTTTCCCTACTTGTGGCGTCGTCTGTGTAGAACCATGTGTTGCCTTTGAAGTGTTCGTAGACGGGAGTTGACTATTGGTGCGCAGAGATAAGACCATGATGCACGTCGTTTTTACCTTGTGTAAGTACGTCTGTGGCATAGTCGAGGTATCGACTGCTCGTGTCAGGGTTCGGTGGTTGAGGGTACAAGTACGTACCCACAACCCCCTCCTACCAGATATCGGGCATCCTGTCTCGGGCTCGGTCTCGCGGTCTACGATGATAGTGGTTTCGGTGGGCAAGGGATGCTCATGGGAGCGAAGCCTTGGTTCTCGGCTCACCCAATGGAAGCAGTGGTCACGGCGGCACAGTTGTGATCCCGCAAGCTGCCGTTCCAATGGGTGTGCACTCCCGTCCTCTCCGCCAAGGAACATCGGTGCGCGCCCTTCCAATCAACTTCCAACGAGAATGCCACTACTACCTCAGTACATACTGTGTACTTTGATAAACAGTAGTATGAGATCCGCGATATTAATTACATAGCAATATCAATGTGGTCAGACTTGGGTAGTTGCACAGCGTATATTTAATTACCGCTATAGGGTTGGTTAGCGATGGCTTCAATGAAGCAAGACTTCGTTGTACCTGGGGAGGAAAACACAAGTCTCCCAAACATAGCAGCTGACTTCACACACACCACCCAGGCATTGTCGGCGGCCTCTAGCTGGGGAAGTTGAGGACCGTAAGAGAGTTCAAGTTGCTTGCTATGCTAAGCAGAATTCTCGTCGTCGCCTCGGTGTTGGGAAAGGGCCTGGCGATGTCCCCTCGAGGTTCTTCGATTTTGACAGCCCAAGATAGAGTGCCGATTTTAAACTGTCGAATGGCAGCAACCGCCGATATTGCTCAACTCAGGTCCTGGCAGACAGACCACGTCTTAATTAGCAGATTGGCCTGCCATCTGTCCAGGCTTTATCCTTTTAAACACGACTTCGCGGATATAATTGCGTCACCCCCGGCTTGATATATGTACAGCCCATGTCGATGCAATCTTTGACCAGACATTGGCTTCCATTAGCATTGGGTAAAGAACGATCCTGGCCAATAATGATGGTAGATTCCATTCCTTGACAGGTGCCGATGCTGAGTACTGTGATATCAATACTTCGTACTGCGGCACAAGTGATTGATACTATTGCGCCTCTGCGAAACTCGAAAGCCCGATCTCACCTCTCTCGAACCCGCTGCCTTGTATCCGCTGCCAGTCCTTTTTGCCCATAGGTACATGATGATATACACTCGTTTCGTGATTGCAACGCTGCTGTCCCTTCACGTCACTGCAGCGCCAGCAGACAGTACGTCCCATCCCACAAGCATCACAAGTCATGAGTCGACGTCTGACGCTGAACAGTCTCGCCGGGTGTAGGAGACGGCCAACGTGTGGAAAAGAGAGGCGATGTCGGATGGAAAGACGCACAGTTGTCCTCTCCTCAATCTGCGGGATCCAACAATGTCGCTGGGAAAGTCGGTTCGCTGTCTGCGACTACGAAAGATGGCACGGTATTCTGCCGACGATTCCCAGATACCATCAGCACCGACAGCCTGGGTGTGCGAGTTTTCGCAAGCAACGCACGCGTGGAATTGACGTGCTGGACGAGTGCTGCCATGGAAGGGCCCGCAGGACGTGTCAATCAGAACGGGCTTTGGGTCAAGACCAAGCTCGGGTGCTACGTCAACGATGCAGATATCAATCCTCGCACAAAACAAAACTTCCAACTGCGATTGGAACAGTGTCCAGTTCAGACACACTACGTCGGAACTTTACAGGCACAATACAAACGACAGGATTGTTACAGCTGTCCCAGCTTGGACTGCCCGAGCCAGAATCTTGGAATGGGTCCAATTGTTGATCTGGACTGTTCCACCGAAGGGGCTGCGGTGGGGGGTAGCAAGTAAGTGGCTGTTGTGCACTACAAGTACAAGGGAAAACGGCACTGACTGTGAACGCCAGAGGATGGTACAAGCAAGTCGACAAGAACTGCTTTTATCCAAGCGGAGTGTTCGTAAACACAGGATTTATGGGTATGTGCTTGTGCTTGTGCTTGTTGTCTTGACATGGTCGTGGTGCAGGCTAACCAGTAACAGGAACCAAACCGCAGAATTGTGTACGATAAATGTCGGCATATCTCCTTTCGCATCTTGTATCTAGCTCAACTGCTATGATTGTAAAAACATTAGCCGTCTCTTCCCGGTGGACTAGCATATAGACCTAATCATTCACGATCCTAATCGCAAAAAAATTACCATCGATAGTCACGAACAAGTCAGCGACAAGCTCTAGATCTGTAGTGACAGTGTGAGCTCCATATCATTTACATTGAAGAGTTTGGAGGTTTGGACAAGGTAATTGCCAGAAGGGTTCTTAGTCACATTGGTCTCGGATCAAATACGCTTCACTAATAATCCCAGCCCCAGCTTGCACCTAGACGACTATGGCCGCCATCTATCTGTAGCCACGCGACCGAATATTCAGTAACGACTGCGAAGCTCAGTAACACTGTCCGTAGATGAGGCCTTGCAAAGACTCTCAAATCCGTTACTTGCTTGTTGTAGAGGCAACCATAAAACCAGCAATTGCCACAGCACAATCATGTTATTCTCACAACGAAAACAAGAAGAACAACAACAACATTCATTACTGCTCAGAGCACTCATCGACGCCGACAACAATAGCGACACAGTTTTACCGAATCAATCGATATCAACAAACAACACCCTCTCCCGCTCCTCCACTACTCGATCCTGCCAGCTACCAACAACAGCACCTGCATCTCAACTCCGTAAACCACGACGACCATGTATGGGCCCCCAAAACGCTGGAGAGTAACGTGCTCTTCAGCAGTCATTCTTCTTTTAGCTGGGTCATTCCTAGCGCTAGCGATCGTCGCCTGCAGATTCGCTTCGGCGAGCGAGACAATCCACCTCTTCCGAATCATAGACCCAGAAACCGAAATCCGAGTCGGCTACTTCGGCATCTGCACATCCATAGCCAATAAATTCACCTGTTCCTTCACGGCACCCCTTCAACAAAGCGCCCACATCACAATGGCCCTCGCCGTGCGTCGCAAAGTGTTCATGCCCTGGTTCATGGCTACTGCCGGAGGACTGTTTGCTGTGGGGTACTTTGGCACGCTTAAATCCCAGTGGGCGACAGAATGCCGCAAAAGCGTCCTCACGTGCGACAGGTATACTCGCTTGGCCTGCGGAATGGCCTGTTGGGTTCAGGTGTGTGCGATTCTGGTGTTGTGGTTCGGGAGGCAGGGTATCCTAGAGGCTCTTGAATACGCAGGTGATGGGACCAAGGTGGAGGCTGGACGGGGCATGTTGGTGGTCCACGTCATTGTGTTGGTCTTCTACTTCTTTCTTTACCTCATCAACTGGTCCGTTACCTGTAGTAACCGCTTCATGACGTCCATATCTGGGTCCTTCTTCAGAAGAGATCCTCAATATAAGGAGGACATGTATGCTGATTGAAGAAAGAGTGGACATAAGAGACGATTCGATGGAACTTTATTAGACAAGGGTCTATGTTACTACTATACCTCCGGATTTTCATGGAGGAAGGCATTTATTGAGCGGCATTTCGGAGCAAGGCGTGGATACTACTTTGGTAATACGATTTGTGTCCTCCGGGGTTATTGATTACTCTTGCGATTTTGTACTTGCAATTCTTGTACCAAGCTTTACCATCAATGTTTAATGTTAAATCCACTTGAGCCTACCCCGTGTTCAAGGTAGGTACGTACTAAGGGACACGATCATACGTCTCGTTCACCAGGACGTCCATTAGTTCAATATCCGCACCTGGTCGAATGCCCCAGGGTGGAATGCCATTAGATATCTGTCCAGGGACCCCGCAAAATGTCAATCGTTCGAAGAAGAAGAAAAGAATGTTCTCATACATTAACAGTTCACATATCGCCAAGCACAAGAAAGAGAAAGAACAATGAAATATAGTAAGCCATAGGTACCTTACCAACTCTTACTACTTTTTCAACCATGGGCTTGTTCCCGGCCTCTTGGAAACGAAGCGAGACGAGACTGCCATATAAATCGCTCATTCCTAGATCGCCCTCGGGCAGACGATCCAAGCATACTTTTCTCCCCAATAATGTAGGAATAGGATAATACTTTCCGAAAGAATAATATGCAAACAAAACAGCGGCGCCATCACGGTCACATCTTTGCTCATTGTTCATCATTTCATCTGACTATTTGTAAGTGGGGGATGTCACTCCATCGAATTTCACCAACAGCCTTATCGCACATCTCCATTTATAGTCTCTGTAGGTTATGGAAGACACTCATTCGTGAGGGAGCCTGGCTCAATCAGAGTATCTCAGAACATCCCACCGATACTCCATCCACTATTCGTAACGCCCCCATTCTTTCTCGACTTCTAGTTTTCTCTTTGCGTATCGTAAGCTCTTGGCGGATACGAATGTTGTCGTCTACTTGTACTGCGCACCCTGCTCAAAGCCCCGCCCGCTGGCCTCACTGAATTTCCCTTGTTATTCCGGGGCTTGTCCTTCTGATACACAGTTGAGTCGTCGGATATGGCTTCAACCAAGTTTCCAGTCTCAGGCGCAACTTTGGATCCTCTCGTTTCGCGAGGACGACAGGATTGATCCTTAACCGAAGACGAAGTGAGTCTACGACGTCTCCTAGCGCGCAAGCTCTCCATCGGAGCTACGAAACCGGTGTCAGCCGTGTTGGGCACGTAGGTTCTCGAAACTTGAAGCCTTGGAGAATATCGGCCTGCCCGAGGTTCTCCAACTCGGAGCGACGTAGTGACCAAGCTCACAATCTCCTTGATTCCCCATGGCTGTGGCTAAAAATGATGCAAAGAACACGACGGCGCTTAAATCGGCATTGTAACTTTATCCATCGTTGTCGATACGAGTACCATCCACTGTCCACCCTGCTGTCCTGAACAAGGATATTACTTTGCGTCGCACGACCTCAGGGTCCCACGCGTGCTTCTTCCACTTCTTTCGTTTCCTGACCGAGAGAGATTGTGGTGCTACAAATGGCATAGTGCACTAAGCCATGCGCTCTCAATAATGAGGCCGTGGTCAAACTCTTTGTTCAAAATTGGAACTAGAATTGGACCTTCAGCTGCCTTCTGCAATGCGGATTCCCTCTCAAGGCAAAGCACCCATGATGTCAATTCGCAAAGATTGAAGACGTTGAGAAGTTTATGCAAATGAAATTGTCTTCGCAGTTTCAGCTCCTGAAACGTATCAGTGCTTCCCGCTTGAAATCAATGACGAGAGTGGGATATGTCAAGCGAACAAAAGCCGTTAGCCACTACCTCAGCTTTTCAATGTCCAATGCCCTCGCCAATTCATGCAGTACGAGTTGAGTCAAACTCCCAGATCTGGGTAGATTGCGACCTCCAAGCGTCTGCCATTGACGCGCGATCAAATTGGACCGGCCCTACAGCAAATCATCATCCGGTTCCTTGCCATCGTCTGGTAGAGCGTACCGTTCCCACATCTTTCGTAATCGTCCCCCGTTGTCAGTAATTCGGTGGCTGAAGGGCAAAGTTGATTCAAGCTCGGCGGAGTTGGACGCAATTCTTTGCTGATTAGTGTCGAGGGATCCAGCTGAGAGTCTAATGTCTCATCAGACCTTGAAGTGCTTTGTTCAAGGCAGGGTCTGAGGAACTCACTTGTGTCGTGGCGTGAGCCTTTTCCATTTTGCATCTGTTGCAGTAAACTCACCACGAAGAGTGCAACACAAATCAATCCGAGGCGCCACAGCTGGCTGAAATACTACTTCCTATCCTGGAAGATGGAACGCTAAATGGAGGGGCGTGCAAAGGTTCGCGCGGTTCAATTTAGCGCACGTCGAACTTGTTCGATTCTTGCTTCACCAGGCTCGTATTCCCACCTTCAGGTAATGCAGACAGATTTCTGCCCATGGCATTGGCCGCATCTCCAATTGAGTCTCGGGCATTTGAGTCCTTTTCTGGATGGAGAATATTTTCGAGGCTCCAATTTTTCAAGACGTCCATCTCCAACTGGTCATGTGTCGGAGTCCGCGAATCCATTCGTGGACGTAGAATAGGCAACATTTCATGCGCAACCCACGCTATCATTGCTGCGTTGTCGGTACACAAGTCTATTGGAGGAATGATTATGTCTAGATGTGCCAAAGAAGGCTGGCTTTTGAAGACGTGGCGCAAGTACTGATTCGCGGCCACGCCACCTGAGATCACGAGCGCATTGGATATTTGGCTGGTCGGCATGATCTTGTGGGTCATGCGTTCTTTCTCAACCTGCAATGACACGCGACTGGCCAGATGCTCGAAAGCGATACGCATGACTTCCCTAGCCAGACATCGAGCTTCTTGTTCAGACATTGGAATCCTCCTACGCTGTTTGCCCAACCTGCCATCAACCCATCCATTTTCAGCCACTCTGGTAGCGGACGTGACCAATCCTGTATAGCTGAACTGCATAGATCTGCTTTTCTGTCCACCTCGCGTTGCAAGCAAGGGTACTGGGAGTTGCCACCCGTACTGACTCTGGAAAGCCCGCGAGCCCCGACCACGGCTCAAGGCGGTTTCGTCGTAGGCATGTGGACCAGGGACAGGAAATGCAAAGGACTCCAGTAGTTTGCCGTAGGATACATCTGTGGAGGAGTCTAGCAAAGATTGCGGTAGTATGCTTCGAGCACACTTATCCAGGCAATCTCCAATGGCGATGTCGTCAGTATTGGCCAGGATATGGTGGTTCGCAATGCCGGTGGAATGAAGGAGTAGAGTGTGACCACCAGATATCAATAAGGTGAGGAATGGAAAGGCAGGCTGTGATTCAACATTTTGCTCATTACGAGGAATGGATTGTTTCAAAGCAGCGCACAGCCTTGGGGTGAGAGCATGTGCTTGCATATGATGTACTCCAATTAATGGCACACTCCTGCAAAACTGCCATTAGATGTGATCACTCGCGGAAGAGTTGTAAGTACCATGCCACTGCCAGTCCCTTGGCCGTATCAAGTCCAGCCATCAAGCTGGAGCGCATCCCCGGACCTCTAGTCACCGCAACAATCTCGGGCTTTTCGACACGGAGCCCGCTGGGCAAGGACAACTGATGCAATTCCGATACATCCTTTCGGGCTGGAGGGAGACTATCAAGGGCTGTCCGAACAAGCGCAGAGAGATGTTTTCGATGAGACTCGAGAGCTACGAGGGGATGTATGCCGCCGTAGGCTAGGTTGTTGGACGTGATCTTTTCACTGAACAGGAGCTCTGCATGTTGTGTATGGTTTTCAGAGGTCTGCTTGACGTTGAGAATGGCGACAGCTGTCTTGAGGGCATTAGATATTGTAGATGTATGAGGTCTGGCGCAGTGTGAAAAGAGTACGTACATCATCGCACGACGTCTCTATAGCCAGAATAGTCAAGCAACGCCGCTGTGAAATGCCCAGCCACGCTCTGGGTCGAGAGGGTTGGGAATATACAGAGAGGAGGCTGTAGTACGAAGCACAACGGCGTGCTAGCATGAAGGAATGGGAACGAAGCTGCCAGGGCTCAATGATGTCGGATGTGGAAGATATCAGGAAATACCTGGTACTATGGCAGTACCTATATGGAGACTTGGGGTTATTTTTCTTGGTGTAGGTAGCTTGCATACCTGCTGCGAACTCTACATACTCGCTGTGGAACCACCAAAATCGGTAGTTATATAATTCAAGATCAACAGAGATAGATTTTTAACGAACTCCATGAGCATCACATAAGATTGCCAGGAAACCATCGACATTGGTCTATAGTTGAATACATTGAAAGTCCATGGTATGGTATGTTCATGTGCAGACATGTGCGAGGGGACGGCCTGGTTGATTAGGTAGGTAGGGGCTCAACTCAGGAGAGCCCCCTAAACTTTGTCCAATGACGTGCATCAATCGTGACAGCCATTTGGACACCGCACACCACCACCACACCTGCTCCTATACTGTAACACTCCCATGTCCGACTCTCTTCCCTCCACAGTGGCTCCATCATGGCCGATGTCAGCAAGAGATCAGATGGGCCCACGCCCGAATCTGACGCTGGCTTCGACTACACCCAGCTGCCGGATTTCGACAATGACTTTATAGACGAGCTGGACATGCTCGCTTTCGCCAAAGCCCTTGCTGCCCCAGACACCTCGCCCTCACAAGAGGATCTCACGTCCCCGAATGCCGTCCACAGCTCCAATCTCTTCATCACAGCCCTCAACGATTGGCGCCCTGTCCGCCAACGCGTACGCCGAAGGAAGAAGAAACGCACTCCGCGGCGTGGGAAAGACGAGACAAGAGAAGGATTTGTGTACGCCCTTCTGAAATGGCCTCTTCTATTCGGTATATTCGGTTGGATTACCTTTCTCGGCGTTTCTTACCTTTTCACTCGCGTGTACATCTTTCTCTACGAGCACTGGATCACATGGCGAGGGCGGCGGAATCGTCTCCGTCGCGAGTTGCGTAGTCAGACCACGTACGAGGACTGGATCGAGGCCGCAAAAGACCTGGACAAGTTCTTGGGCAATGACAAGTGGAAGACATTGGACGAATATGCATACTACGACAGCAAGACCGTTCGTCGTGTCTTGTCGCATATGTCCAAATTCCGGAAACAGGCCGAGATTGAAGAGAAGAATCCTGCGTCCGAATCACACGCAATTGATGAGCTGCGAAGTCTGGTTGAATGTATTAAGAATAATTTTGTCGGCTTGGAGAATCCGCGCCTGTACAGCGAGACCTACTATGGCACCAAGGACTTGGTCCAGGCATTTGTCAACGAGATGGAAACATCGCTGACGCTGCTACTTCGCACCACTCGGCTTGACACCGAGAGCAAGCGGCTCCTGTTCAAGCATCTGCACACCAACTTTGGCCGGACTGCTTTGTGCCTCAGCGGTGGAGCTACGTTTGCATACTACCACTTTGGTGTTGCAAAAGCACTGCTCGATGCGAACTTGTTGCCAGACGTCATTACTGGAACATCTGGCGGCGCGTTGGTGGCTGCTTTGCTGGCCACGAGAACCGACGATGAGCTGAAGAAACTTCTCGTCCCAGCTCTCGCAAAGCGCATCACTGCTTGTTCCGACAGCACTATGACATGGCTGGTGAGGTGGTGGAAGACCGGTGCGCGTTTTGATAGTGTTGACTGGGCGCGTCGAGGTTCCTGGTTCTGCCGCGGAAGCATGACCTTTCGTGAAGCATATCAACGAACTGGACGTATTTTGAATGTCTCATGTGTACCATCAGATCCCCACTCGCCGACGATCTTGGCAAATTACTTGACTTCCCCTGATTGTGTGATCTGGTCAGCTATCATCGCCTCGGCTGCCGTGCCTGGAATCCTAAATCCTGTAGTTCTGATGAAAAAGAAGAAGGACGGAACTTTGGAGCCGTACAGCTTCGGCCATAAATGGAAAGATGGATCATTGCGAACCGATATACCATTGAAAGCGTTAAACTTGCACTTCAACGTCAACTTCACGATTGTCAGCCAGGTCAACCCTCACATCAATCTCTTTTTCTTCTCATCACGAGGCAGTGTGGGTCGACCAGTCACCCATCGTCGCGGTAGAGGTTGGCGAGGTGGTTTCCTGGGATCCGCAACCGAACAATATCTCAAACTCGATCTGACCAAGTGGCTGAAGGTGTTACGGCATCTCGAGCTCCTTCCGAGGCCAATGGGTCAGGATTGGAGCGAGATTTGGCTTCAAAGGTTCTCTGGCACCATCACGATCTGGCCTAAAAGCGTACCGAGTGACTTTGTACATATTCTTACGGATCCCACGCCAAAGAGATTGGCAAGGATGATTCGTCAGGGTCAACTGTCCACTTGGCCTAAACTCAACTTCATCGGCAACCGGATGAAAATCGAAAGGTTGATCGAGGCAGGGAGACGCGCTACAAGGCCAGGATGGACGCCAGAGGGTGGTCTTGCGAACATCCTTTCCGAAGACGACATCAAAGGCCTGCTTCGTGAAGCCAAATCTAACAATGGAGCTATAGCACCACAATCTTTTGCTGCAACACCCACTGGCGACTCTGAGAGTGAGGGTCTACAAATGTCTCCCTCAAAGTCTTCCAGTCGAAGGAGAGCAAAGGACAGGCCTCTTCCGCGAACCCCAGAAGCGCCTTCCACACCTCGTCCGGAATCCCCATCCATCAGCTCAAAATTCACAGGATGGTGGAATAGGTCGCGGACGAGTATTGGAGAAAGGCCGAATTCAATGTATGAATTGAGGCCTAAAGCCAAGATGGCAGTCTATGATCGCGTCTCGTCTCCGCGCCCGCGCAATCACGGAAATGAGGACTACACTAGACGGGGTAGCTTGGTTGACGAACTCAGCCGGCAAAGTCAGGTTTTCTTCGACGACGACGATTTTGAAGCCACGGGCACGGAGAGTGAAGGCGTTGTGGAAGAAACGGATGATGAGGGTGAGATGGATTTGAATACTCGGTACGATGGCGAGGACGAGGGGGATATCAGTGTCTCTGAGGTCGAGGATCAGGGGTGGGATGCCGAGGAACATGAGGATCTTGCGGAGTTGAGAGAGACCAGAAGGGAAGATAGAGCAGCGGAGGAGAGTTTGGGACCGACTATTGTTGGGTAAGTCGGTGTGCAACCTCCTCCTTCCTGCGCGATCTCTTATGGCTCTGTCTCTCTACTTTACTCTTAGCATTCAGCGAGTGGCGTGTGTCCTTGCTGCATCTATTTTTAGCGCCGTGTGTAGTCATTGTGTTCGGATCAAGTCTCGTTGGAGTCGATGCTCTTCCTTACTTTGAGCCTGGTTCACGTCTTTGGGTGACAATTCATCAACTAACTCTCGTGCCCGATGTGTATGTAGGTCCAACTTTCCTCCGCTTGCAGCGACCTCGTCGGACTCTTCTACCATCAGAGCCAATACCTCCCGTCCTATCGCCTCTCGTCGCAACACTTCTTTTAGAAATCTGATGGGGAAACTGAAGAGTGGAAGCAAGAAAATGAAGTGAAAAAGGGAAGGTCTAAGTTTGGCGTGAAGGATAAAATTGTATTGCATCGATGGAGTTAGATTTGGGGTTTGATGATTGTGCTAAGCTATAATGAAACTACCGTAGTACAACGTCTGAGTCGATGATTGTGTAAAGATGGTTGGGGAAATTGCATGATACATATTTAGGTTTCATGGTTGAAAACGGTATTTGGGAGATAGATTTCGCTACGACTTGTTTCCAGTCTGGTTTCAACTTTGTTCGTTTGATTCACTTATCTCTCCCGTCTTCCAATAGCTGATACAAATCACCGGATGCACTTCAAGATCGATGGCGCTAACTCCCTAGCAAGCGTACAAATCGTCAACGCCAGCAGGTTATCAATACTCATCTTTGATTGGGAGATATTCTTTAAAGTACATGTTAGATGAATGGAAAGGGACATCATATGGAGTTAGGGAACGTTAACATCAATGGTACTTCGGTATTGGGAACACTCGGGAAGCCACTGCGCAGGCAGTCAGGATATCATAAGCATTCCCTATCGGTCGATTTGGCGGTGTGAACACGCCGGCCCGAGAGGTTAGTCTGTGGCACTTGTCCCCATCGACTGGCGTATGAGTGTCACAAGGTGCCTCTTTGAGCTCGAACGGATTGGTCGATCTCGCCGCTGCTACCTGCTGTCGTGCTCGTTTTCAGGAGGGTTGGGTCGTGTAAGGACAGGTATCCTGGTTTCTGGATTAGATGTTGGTGGTGTCAGGAGTACTTCGGGAAGCCGAGTCAGAGCAACCAAATTCGATGAAGGCGTTTCAATGCTTGGACAAACGGCGGACCTTCGATGAGATTCTAGAAGGTCTCCTTTGCCGTTCTTGAGAAAACCGAATTGGGCTTCTCCACAATCCATCAGCCTTCCCCAAGTGAAGTGTAGATGTCGGGGTAGTGAGCTACATGCGAAGATTTGAGACCTCCGTAGCATGCAGGCAGGGTTTGGCAGCAGGAATGAAGAGAAATGCGTCTCGAAGTCGCTCTGCCTCCAGCGTTCCACGACTCTTCTTTCCGGCTTCCATGGGCGGAGCTAAGCTGAGCTTTTCGTGGTTTGAGTTCCACGAGGCAAGCCATGTATTCTTGGGAGATTCGATTGTCATTGGGGTTCATGGTTGTACAATGAATAGCCATGGCGGCGAACTGGGTGCCAGTGTGCTATATAACGTGGCGTCCGTATTTGACCGGGATCTGGCACGTTGCACGGCTCGTCTCATGTGGACTCGCCGACGGGGGTGAGGGGACGGGAAGAATCTGGAATCGACATCGACTTCTCAGCCATGTGGGTGTGGGTGTGGGCGTGGGTGTGGGTGCCAGCCAGCCAGTAGTAGTGAGGGCCACCGCCCACCAGTAGTAGTGAGGGAGGAGTGGTACCTAATTGCATCCCTAAGGTATAGGTCACTCAGTACTAAGCAAGCCCCGGCCACACGTGTTAGCACGCGGCTAAGTAGTCGAGAATTCCTTCTGGAAGCTCCGTCTGCCTGCCTTGGAACAAAATGGCATCCCACTTGTGATTCCAACCGTTATTATCCCACCTGCACTCACGAAATCCAGCCCGGCCTCACTGATCAAGAGGCACCGAAGTGTGAAACTGCAGCGCCGTGCTTTGCTTGACCCCGGTTCAATACGCTTCCCATTATTGCCATCTATCTTGCCGCCAGAAGCGCTGACCCAGAAACATCACAGCACCACCTGCCAGACAATGTCGTGGGTCTCGTCGTAGAGACCACCAGACGGGAATATGGGCAATTCAAACGGAAAGCCCGTCATCTTCACCGACCAGGTCAACCTCAATCACTTTCGACTGCTGCGAGTCGTCGGGAAGGGAGCCTTTGGCAAGGTCCGCATTGTCGAGCGCAAGGACAATGGCGACCAGTTCGCCCTCAAATACATTCGCAAGGATGAAGGTGAGTTGCCATTGTCACTGTGTTTTCCCAGTGCTGCCATGCTGATGCCGTGTAACAGTTGTACGATCAGAGAGTGTACGAAACATCATACGCGAGCGACGGATGTTGGAGCATCTGCGGCATCCTTTCCTCTGCAATTTGCGCTACAGCTTCCAGGACATTGAGTACCTGTATGTGCCTTGCGTGGCCAGGAATCGGCCGAAATAATCGCTAACCATGACAGATACCTCGTGGTAGACCTCATGACCGGCGGCGACCTTCGATTCCACATATCACGCAAGACCTTTACCGAAGACGCTGTGCAGTTCTGGATAGCATCTCTTGGATGTGCGCTGCGATATATACACACACAGGGCATAGTACATCGGGACGTAAAACCAGACAACGTGCTACTGGACAAAGATGGACATGTGCATCTAGCTGACTTTGTAAGATCCAGGTTGATGTATGAAGGCGGAGCAATTGCTGACAGAAGACAGAATGTTGCCTCGGATTTCAAACCCGAGAAGCCTTTGACGAGCAAGTCTGGAACGCTGGCATATCTCGCGCCAGAGGTGTACGAGGGCAAAGGCTATTCGTCAGAAGTCGACTGGTGGTCACTGGGAGTACTATTCTACGAATGTATCTACAACAAGGTATGATGGAGCCAATCATTAGCTCAGTGCCCTCCCCCACTCACAGAAACAGCGACCGTTCGAGGGAAACAACCATGAAGCACTCGCGCAGAAAATTATAAGAGCGGATCCTACATTCCCAGTCACAAATCCACCTGTGAGCATGCCGTGTCTGCATGCCATAAGCTCTTTGCTGGAGAAGGACAAACGCCAGCGGATTGGTGCAGCTGGGTTCGATACTTTCGAAGACAACCCTTTTTTCCGCCCGATAGATTTTGAGGCTTTGGAACGGAAAGAGATCGAGCCTGTCTTCCTGCCATCCACCGAGAAGACCAATTTTGATGCCACTTACGACTTGGAAGAGCTTCTGCTCGAAGAGGCACCACTAGAAGCAAGAGCGCGGAGGCAGAAACCTCGGGAGCAGTTGAAGGACGATGCAACTGAGCAAGAGATCCGTGCCGAGGAACTCCACAGGATGATTGAGACATTATTCGAGCCGTTTGATTACAGGACAGTGCCAATTGAAGACAGGCTACCGGATCTCGGTGCTGCTACACCGACCTCGAATATCTCACCTATAGAACAATCCCGACCGATCCCGACTTCAAATCCGTCAAATACGGAGGAAACCCTACGAATATCCACACCAGTTGGAAACAGGTCACGCTCATCAACAGCATCCCCAAATGGCTCACCTCCACTCCCAACCATCAACAACTTTGACCTGCACTTTAACAGCGAAGCAATTCCTCGTTCAATACCGGACGAATACCACCATTACCTCAAGGACGCGAATTCACGCGTAGAATACACAGAGCCGCCTGCGAAGCCGAGCTCCAACAAACGCAGAAGAGGTGTGACGCGGAATACTAGCGCTGGCGGCGGTACCCAGAACGTTTTACATGAAGCTGGCAGCTGGACAGAACTTGGCGCAAACGGCAACAACAACTCTGGAACAGTGTCGAGTGGTGACGAAAGGGACTCGAAAAGGCCGTCTGGCATGCTGGGTTTCTTATCGCGTAAGAAAGGGCGCGAACGGAGTCCAAAGGCGCGTGAAAGAGGTGTGCTAGGCAAGGAGGGTGCTAGAGTGATTATCAGCAATTCTTGAAGGACAATGGATTTCTGGACTTGGAAGGAACAGTATCGCGAACAACCCTCCGACTACGGCATTGTCTACAATGGCCAAGCCGGCGGCAGGATGACCGCGGCCGTCACTCACCCTTCGTGCTGTCTTGGAAGGGAGTAAGCATTGAATATGCGGCACAAATGGACAGAACCACACGGCGAAACAATCGTCTCGCCATGGAAGCTTTCTTGCCTCTGGCAGTTCAGCTTGGGATCCTATCATTGTTCGTAGGCGGTTCGAGGAGGAAATCGTCATCCGACGTACGAGTAATGGACCATGTATAGATTATTAGATGGTATGCGGGTGGATGTTAGGCGAGCGCAAGGAGATGTCTGGGTTTGGGCGACGAGGATTCATGTCTTGTTTTGGTTATTTGCATCAATACCGGACCACCACTCTTTGGGTGGATTAGTACTTGTAATCTTTACGAATTCTCTATTCACCTTGGGTTGATTGACGGATTCATTGTGGGTGCTTGTGGGCATCTTCTTGCGTATTCATTGATGGGGTTGTTTTGGGGGTGAGAAGAAGCACCAGCAATATCGTTTCACTCTTCAAAACCTTCGTTGATTACACGTCGTTGAGAGCCAAGTTCGCCATCATATGCCATGCTGGGATCCATTTCCAGCAGCGATGAGAAATCGGGCTTTCCTTTCTCTCTGTCAATCTTCGAACATCGATCTTAAATCGCAAGGACTGCCCCATAGCTATATTCGATGCGGGAGTGAATCGAGAGATGAAGAATCTTAGATCTACCTTCAGACTGCATTTGTTTGCTACAGTGGTCAGCCTCTTTGAACACTAGGTGAGTAGCAGGGAGCGGGAGAGACACATACTGTGGTATGAAAACGATATAGACCTACCCATCACACTAGGGATCTCACCACGTAAGCACACATATATCGACTTGATATCAACATTCTCGGATGTATTCTCGGTAAAAGACACACGCTCCTTACAACAGCAGTTTGCAGGATGAACTGAGTACTCCATGTGGTATCAAGGAACAAAGGTCAGCAAGCATGGCGCAAATCGGCCTTCGTTCTCTGGCCGATTTGAGAATACCAGGACGGCCTGAGCGACCTCTCACCCTCGATGGTAAGCCCTTGAGCGTGATCGACGAAAGCACATACGACAAAAATTCTGATGCCTTGGAGTTGACAGCCGCAATCGGAGTGGCAACTGTTCTTCACAACTGGTGTCCCGAAGCCCTTTTCGCTCTCCTAGACATCGAGAGCTGGTTCTCCTTCACCTGGATCTTGGCACTTGATCAAGGTGCCGAAAACGAGTCAAAGATCGAAATCGGCCGGATCCGGAATCAAATCACGATGGGTACACTTGGTAGGGACGAACATTGGAAGGTGATGATAACCTTTGATATTACACCTCTCGAAGATAATCCGTCTGGCGGTCTCTGGATACCGAATACCAAGGAAACCATGCTCGGAAACAAAGGTGTTGACGATGCGGCAAAAGTCGAGAAAATGGGAGTTTTTTACGTCAAAGATCTGATGCTCAACCGAAGATGGCTCACGGGGAAAAATATGCGGCATGAATTTTTCATCGAATCTCCAAATATCGGCATGGATCCCTGGGATGACGGATTGCGCATGAATCCACACTGGCTATACGAAACTCTCGATCTTGCGAAATGTACGACTTGTCAATCTGCTGCTGAGCCTGGAAAGCCTTTGAATCGGTGTGGCAGATGCGGAACCGCCTCTTACTGCTCTGGTAGCTGTCAACAGAAAGATTGGTCGGTGCATAAGGCTGTTTGCTCAATGAGCATGGAGGATAGAGGGAAGGCTCTTCATTACCGTAGAATCTTGTGCAACTGGCTAGTGCCATCGCATTCGTATGACCTCGTAATCGCATATTAGTAATGGCCGCAATGAAGCCGAAGACTTCATCTTCTTATTCGACTATATAGATAGACTTATAAACTGCCTTAACGCTTCAAACCCCTCTAAAACCGCCCAAAATGGCTCAATCTTCTATTTACAGGCCTCGTATGTGTTAGATCGTGTGTACGTACTTAAAATTGGTGTCCTATACCATTATTAACGGTCTAGTTACTACTTATGACTTCGTCTCCTCACGCTATTTCTCTCGCAATAAGACCTACTAACTGGCTATCCGTCGTACAACTAATAAACTAGCGCATCGGCGCAGAATATATAGTAGGATTGCGCTATTAGATAGCGAGGGTATCCACCGTAGCTGGTTGAGAGAGGATTACCGTATAAGGATCGCTAGCGAATTGAGGAGGGGTAAAAAGGTAACTTGTATAGTAACTAAGGTATTAAATAAGCCTTAGTTTCGTGTAGATCGTTACTTACATGGTATAACACGGAGATTAGACTACGGAGACGTAGAATGGCGCGTTGTTGAGAGTAACAGAGAGGGAGAAGGTAACGGAGAGAGAGAGAGAGAGAGGGTAACGGTTTAGTTTGAAGTTGGTAATAGAGAGAGAGGGTAACAGTTTAGTTTAAAGTTGAAGTTGAAGTTGTAGTTACGATCGTATAATAAAGCCGTAGATTTTGAATTATATACTAGATTTGCTACTAGAATCTACTCAATCCTCTACTACCACGTCCTCGTTACTAACTATTAATTCAATCTCCGGAATCTTACTAGTTCTACCTCTCTACCTACGTAGGCTATATACTAGGGCTTTAATTAACTCATCGCGCTTCTTCTTACCGATGGTAATATTACCTCTAGCCCTATACATTGCCTTCAACTCTGGGATAAAGTAACCTCTAAACTAATTAGCGATTATAGCTTCTTCTAACACGTTAAATAACTCAAAATTGTCCTATTCCTCCTCCAACTCGGCCTTTACCTTCACCTCCTCTTGATTACGCCATCCAGACTAGTTAAGTTGCTCCTCTAGAATCTCCTTTATACGAACCTTCTAGTCCTTATAGCCACAGGGATATATATTAATACTAGTATACTTAAACGAGGTAGTAATAAGCTCCTTTTTATCTCTACAAAACCTTTCCTAGGCCTCACCAACCACCCGAGTAAATATAATCCTACGGGATGACACGTCAGGCTTTTAACGAATACCTAAGGCTAGGAATTAGAGGGCTTCTTCGGTATCAAGGCGATCCATCTCGGTATCAACTACGTCGCGCAAAATCTCCTTAAATAGCTTATTGATTGATACGTCAAGTAGCTATAAAAGCCCTATATAACTACTAGGAATAATAGCCACGTCAATACTATACTAGCGAAGCAAATTCAATACTTTAGGCGTCTTATAAAAGGCTGCATAATCTATTACTAGCAAAGCCGGTTTGCCGTAGAAGCTGGGGACTAGTTTCTTAGTTACCTAGCGCTTCATTAAGGCCTCGTTATTATACGTAGTATCGTTAAACTCAATAGTAACTCGAGGGTTATATAGATAGCCTTTAGAAGCAAAGATTATCCCATATTCTGCGCCGTAGAATATGACTTTAGGCTTGCCACCGGAGGTTCCGTCTGCCTTAATATACAAGATAAGTATCGCCTAGCGTTTGTCCCAGCTAGATCTTGCGGTAAGGGCCCTTACTAACCGTATACCTTTATAGGAGTAAGTGTAGCTAGTATTGTATTCAAATAGCATTAGAGTTTCATCTATATTTATAATATTGCATAGCTTATATTTCCTTAAGAAAGTAGTATTATACTAGCGCTGTCGTAGATTAGGCTCATTTTGCCCTATTTTAGTAGCTTCTAAGACAACGCTAGCTGAACGAGGCTCTGCGATAGAACTTTGAGTTGTTTGAATAGACGAAAATAAGCTATTTACTAATAGTAATAGTATAGCCGGTTGTACTTAGGAAGAGCCTGGATATAGTACTATAGATTTGTACTAACTAATATATTCTTAGCGCTCTAGTCTAATCAGAGGCCCCGGATTCGCCGCAAAGTGGGGCCTATCTTAAGTTTAGGTACACTTTTTAAGTAAACTCCCTAGGTTTGAACTATCCAATCCTTCCCCGCTTGTCTCTTTTTTTTTTCCTATTACCAACTTATCCGTATTAGGTAGAGGCTTTAGACCTGTATTAAGTCGCTTATAGAACCTCAAGAATGAATTATAGTAATTAATATACTCGCAAGGTCTTTTTTAAGCAATGTTTGTAACTCTACGGCGAGAGAGTTGGTATCTACGGCAAAAGCTAGTAAACCAGCTAGTTGTAAACTGGAATCTAGTACGCTAGTAGTTAGGATTGTAGCCCCTATTACCCTCCTTCAACGGCCCCCTATTACCCTCCTTTAACGGCTCCGGATTGACGTAAATCTGCTGCGTAATCACCTCGGATTTTCGTCGAAACTAGCCGCGATTGATTGCCTTTGTAACTATTACTTTATAGTAAAACTCCTCCATTAACTTATGCTCAAGTTGAGGATGCCGTTTAGTAATACGAAGGCTAGCCTCTATCCTTTGGCGTCGGCTTTGTCCTATTATAATGTCCCTGTCCTTCTACTATCTATTAACTATTCGAGTAGGGATTTTGAAGAAGTCTACGGCCTCTATATCGGTTATAGCGCGGGTTTAAGGGTTATACGTAATGCCGTTGCGCACGTATTAGTATTTTTCGTATAGTTTAAGTAGTCTCCGCTCTTCGTAAAGCTACCGTAGAACCACCTTTTTTTTATCTAAAGATCGATTGGATTGAGCCCTTTTTACTAGCTGAACTAGGGTAGAACGTCCCTTATTCAAGAAGCCCTTTGGCTTCGGGCTAACCTTACTTTGTAGTATAGCCCTTTTCGCTATTACTACCGTTAAAGTAGCCTCCTTTTGAGCTAGCGAAGAAATAGAATATACGGAGACGTATAGAGGACTAATCTAGAGGTTTTCGGCGTATTCTTTAACCTATCTTGGCGGTTCAAATGGTTTCTTTTTGACGTTAAACGGCGCCTTTTCTGGAGGTGTTTGCGATACTTGATTAGGCTTAAAAGGGGACAATAGCGCTCTCTTTTTAGCTCTCTTTTTAACGGCTTTATCAAGGATCTCGGTACCAGTTTTTCGAGACCTTTTAAGAGGATAAATTGGCGTTACAGGGGGGTCTTCAGCGATGCTAAATGAGGGCAATTAGGACTACCAAAACTGGATTTGATCTATCTAAGTAGCTCAAAACACTAAAAACTAGTATATATAGAGGTTTCAAGGCTTTACAAGGTGCTACAAACCAGGTAAGTAATCTGAAACGCCAAGTCATATATGCACTTGTAGCTTGGCCATTACTAATATGCGATTACGAGGTCATACGAATGCGATGGCACTAGCCAGTTGCACAAGATTCTACGGTATACGCAGCATGGGGGGCTTGTTGATTGGAGAGATGAGAAGTCTGTGGATGAGGATACAACTGGGGAAATGGCGCGCCGGTCCACTCTGAGAGATTGATGCATTTCGTGTCATTGGAGCAGGCACACAGAAAGTTGTTGTTCTCTTGCATGCGGGCACAAGGAGATAAGTCTGGAAGTCTTTTGGAAGCCTACCTCTTGAACATGGCCCCCTCGGAGCTCGATTATTGGAAACTCAACACCAAGAATTTGGCATGGCGGAATGTTTCGGACTCCCCCTTCCACATTGGCATCTTGTCCCTGTACTGTTGCCTCCACCCTCGCCAAAGATATTGAACGGCTACATACTTCCATAAGCCTACACATTGTGTACCGTCAACAACAGAAGCGCCGCGGAGACCGAGCTTGATAGGCTCAAACCTATCAAGCCAGCGCCCAGCCAAGTTGCGGAAGGACAGTGAGGACTTTAAGCAGATGGCGGTAGCGGATGCAGCATACACACGGATGATGGTGACTAGAAATTTGAAGCCTGTATCCTAGCACTGAAAGCTGCCACGAGTTTGGGCCAAAATCACACCAAAATCACGCGGTGAAGTGGGACAGAGTTTTGCAGCCTGCTAGTAATCAAGGAATTGATTTGGAACATGGTGGTGCACGAAGCGTTCATTGTTATTATCGAGCTATAGACAGGAAACAATCCCATTCGACGATGAAGAGATTCGAGAACGAAGAGCTTGTCTCTCTTGTGCCACGACAAATGTACCCGGGATTGCGCAACTCTCGTTGCGTTCCGAAGAATTTTCAATTCCGTAGATCGACCAAAACACAGAATAATGTCGTCGACAAAATCGGTAGCAACGCATTCGGCTTGAACAGCGAGGAGACCTCGCGGAATCCCCTAAGAAAGCTGTTAGCAGCAGTCGCGCAGACCTGAAGCGATATATGGGCAGAAGTGTGAGATCCTCAATGTCAGTCCTTCAAGCACATGTATAATCAAAAAAGATCATAAGGGGTTGAAACTAATATGTATAAATGTATGCATATCTTCATGTAAAGGCGTGTAGCTGTATAGCTGCGAATTGGACGGAAAGTCTAACTTACCAGCACCATGAGCAAATGGAATGCCAGGAGGATGCAGATCCTGGCAAGCTTGTGGAAGGAATGTTGAAGAATGAAAGAGGAATGAAAATCAAAGAGATAAGAATTGAAGGGATTTCCGACGGGCAAACTCCATTATTGTTAGTCGACACGTGACTGAAAAACTTGGCAGGGTCCGGGGATATCTACTAGGTAAGCGAAAGTGAAGTTCCGGGCAAGGTTACCACAACATCGCCACCAACAATTGATCCATGATGACCCCGAAACGAGATGGGCTTGAAAATCTCGAAAAGCTACGGATCACACTTGAAGACAACATCCAGAAGCTCCGCAAATCTCTTGCATACTGGCAGCTGTGGGAAGCCGAGTACGAAGGTTTGAAGGAAACCCTTCAGGCTCTCGAGGATGACTCTTCTCCAGCTGACCTGCACGCTGCTGGCGTGGATATGGGCGGAGATATTGTGAACGACAAAGGCGAGATTATACATGCTGGAGGTGAAGAATGGCCGGCTAATTATTTCTAGAAATCCAAAGCCTCATTTGGCAGTCAAAAGACACGGCTCGAAGTAAACCACAAATCCTCAACAATATAACTGGACGCATAGATACTGGCCAGAAGAATGCCGCCACCATCCGCAAACAACTACACACTGCAGAAGATAAGCTGGAACAGGTCTTGTTCGTCAGCCAACCAGCAGCACAGACTGAAGACGGGCTGCCCATTATGGCCATCACGGAGGAGCTCGACGACGAAGACAACATTGTTTGTGCGTAGACACAGTCACTTGCTCCCGCTAACGACTAACACCCTCTTCAGCTAGCAACGTGAAACCAGAGGATGAAAACCTGGGTGCGGATGTGGATAAATACATGGCCATCTTGAAGGGCAAAGGAAAACAGCAAGTCGTGGACAAACAGAGCAAGGCTCCTATCGCTGCGCCTGCAGCCGAACTAAAGACTGGTACCATAAGTGAAATGCCCAAAGGACCAAGCATCAGGAAGAAGGTCTCATTTGCACAAGACCCGGAAATCAACGTTATTCCTCCGCGCGAATCGAAAACTCCGGCTTTTCCCTCGTCGAGTCTGGAGACTGCAACCCATATCAGACCACCGAACGTCCATCCTACTAAGCATATGATTCTACTTGACGGAGAATACAACGCTATAGGCTCGGAGCCTCTAGAAGTCGTGGACACTTCGAAGCTCGCAGACGAAGCTCGAGAGAATATAAATGGCATTGGCGCTATTGTTGCAAGCATGACCATCGATGACATGACAGATGACGACGAGGACGACTATGACGACGATAGCGAAGAGCTCGATGACAGCGATTGGAGAACGCTCGACAGAGCACCTGTCGGAGCCGATCTTGCAGATGACGGCTACAAAAGCTATATTGAGGGCCTGATGAAGAAACATGAGGCCGCATTCGAGAACGTCGGCCCAAGGCATGACGAGTCAGTCCTCGAATCTCTCGCGTCTTCGGAGTCCCCCACTGTTCTAGACAAACCCAACATCAGTAAGGCGGATTCGCATGGAGAGCAAAGCGGGGCCGCTTCAGGACAGAAGGGCGTGCGCTTTGCAGAGGAACTTGATATCCAAACTGCCCCGGCTCCGGCAGCGATCGTCTCTACTCCAGTTCTGTCCCGAGCTCAGGCTCCTTTCTCTGCGGATATCCTTGAGCGAAGCGCCCCCAAGAAGCCTCTCGTAAACTCTATCGTCGAGCGGACTAGCAGCACGCAGACCAGTGCCAATGCTCCACCGCAGCCCAAGAAGGTAAGCCGATTCAAGGCAGCGAGATCAGGTGGATAAGCCACGATAGCAGTGAATGGCAGATAGCACTGCAGTGTTTGAACATCCCCAGTCTCCAAGTCATCATTCTTCTCCGTGACTAACACCTTTTTCTCTTCCAAGTGCGTGAAATAGGAACGTGCTATAGTAATAACCAAAAGCTACACAGTGGGACACACCCCCTCTTCTGGGAAGTCAATGGTTCCCGCTGAGCAGTTCCAAGATCAAATCACAACAAGGCTCTCTGATGCTCCGCTTCCTATGCGAAAAACACAGTTCGCTGGTGTTTTTCTACGGATTTTCTACGCGGAAGCTACTCGTTTCACCTTGTACATACACTCTGAACCTAGTATCATACACTCTTGTCTTGTCTATCTATAGCTTCGCCCTGGTTGTCAGTCTCACAATCTTCTTCGCATACGGGTGCTCTTCACTTCTATATACATATCTGTCCAATTCAGCCGTATTGACTAAGCCTGGGTGAGCCTGGTCGAGACTTGTTATACCAATCATTTGCATTGCTGTCTCCAACTCATCTTTCAGGACTGGGTTCACGTTAGCCGCATGGTGGATCTGGTGGTATGGTTGACACTTACGTTCAATTGCATGCTCCATGCCTGCCTGTCCGTAGCCAACAGCGTAGAGGAATGGTCGACCTAGACATACTCCGCTCGCGCCGAGACAGATGGCCTTCAAGATATCGGTGCCACGTCTTATCCCGCCGTCGATGAAAACCTCCATCTCTTCCATGACTTCGGGACAGTTGGCCTGAATTTCCAAGAGAGTTAGAATCGAGGGCTGTGCTGTATCGGCAGCTCGACCTCCGTGATTCGAAATGTAGATTCCTTTGCACCCGGTCTCCAGCGCCTTTTTGGCGTCCCACGCGCTCTGGATGCCCTTCACGAAAATGGGGGCCTTCGTGATGGTTTGCAGCCACTTTATATCTTTCCATTGCAAATCAGCATCGATGAAGGACCCAGTCACCCTCGCCAAACCCGCTCCCTTCTTGTCTTTCTTCACGTTTTGAGATTGAAAGCTTTTTGGGGCTTTGTACGAAGCATCTGTCTTTACTCGCTCATCTGCTTCGCGTTTGCCGACGATCGGTAGATCGACAGTAACAATAATGGCTTCTGGATTGTAAGACGAAACCTGTTCAACCAGTTTCTCTGTGATGCGATGGTCTTTGTTCACGTAGAGCTGGAAGAAGACGGGATGGTTCTTTGGAATTGCTTCCATGATCTCGGGGAAAGAGAAGGAGGCATTGTTGCAGGCTATGATTGTTGTTCCTTTTGCAACGAGCGCCCTCGCCATTGCCAATTCTCCATCTGGGTGGCCCAGTTTTGCCAACGCCGCTGGTGCTGAGAAGATCGGGACGTCGTACTTTCTTCCTAATATCGAGGTGGAGGTAGATACGGATTTGACGCCCGTCAGTACGCGAGGTCGAAACCAGATCTTACGCCACCATTCTATGTTGGCTTCCTTTGTGATACAGTCGTTCGCCGCCGTCATTTGGAACGCCCAACTTTTCGCGCTGAGAAACTTCTGAGCTACCTCTTCGAAATCGTACATGTTTAATATGCTCTCCAGCGGCGGTCTCTCGCTCGCCGGCGGTCTCGAGGACTCGATATTCGAGGATTGTTGGCGTTTCCATTCTTCTGTTACTGTCGATTCGTCTAAGATGCCCTTCTTTTTTGAGGCGGGCAGGTGTTTGGAGACGAGGGAGGGACCGTGGACTTCATTGTAAGCTGCTGTTGCGTCCTGGCCCAGGTATTGATTCACAATGTCGGCGCCACCTGGGTGTTTTGGGGCGAATTCCGTTACGTCCCAGATGATGTTGTTGACAGCTATCCAGGCATCGTTGGGCGAAGCGTGCTTGGAGAGTTGGGTCGTTGAAATCTTGGGCATACTGTGATGTTGTTGTTTTGGATCAGGTTTGCGTGGGTTTGATGAGGAATTCCGTCAACTTGTTTGGTCGTAGGATACCTCTCTGGAGACAAGCCTGGAATCTGGGGATGGAATTGGTTCCGTGTACGGTACGGAGCCGTTGTGCCCCTCAAGCGGGAGCAGCTCTCCCGACAGCCGATGGAGATTGCCGATGCTGGGCTAGAGCTTAGCGAGCTTATTAAGGTAGCATACCAATAATACCAATACCCCTACTCCCGACCGTAAGATACCACCTGCACAGTCTCTCAGATCCACCCTCCATCTTCAGTCTTCCATTCTTCACCATTTGTCCTCGCTCTACAGCACCTCCCAGCCCGGCAATCCATCACCTTCTCGTGTTCTAGCAAAGACGCATCTCGTGGAGCCACCTCCCTAGCGGTTCCGATGCTACAATCCTCGGCCCATGGCCATCAACTTAAGCTTACAGAGGAGGGACCTTGACAAACACCTTTGCGGCTTCCAACAGCTCTTCGTGGGATCCATTGAATATTCAAACATTTCAACTTCTCTCTGCATCAGGTCAATTTCGATGAAGAAGCCAAGCAGCCAGCTTCATTGTCTTGAGGTCCCATGTTGATTTCGGGAAGTCTATCCCATACGTCCCTCGCACAAACAGCATCTTCATTGATCCTGATCCTATGAGTCCGGTTGCTCACGCCTTGGTTTGGCGAATCAATCATGCGACGCTCCGTCGGCGATTTGTTTGACTTGGGGGGCTTCGATACAGTGTAAGCCACACGACGTTATAGTCGCTCTTCAGACCATACTAAATACAAAGCTCGAAGGCGCCGACCAAATGCAGCGGTATCACGCCACTGTCATGCGACCACGTGAGTCTATCTTCGCTATGTTTCGACGTGGTTTCGTTTCCTGCATCCGCTCGACTTTCTTTCAGAACCTCGAAGAACGGATGGCGTCGAAAAAGACAGTAGAACAACGACATTTCACGACTACGGCAATTCATCCCGCAAGTCCGATCGCGAACGGCTTCAAGCTTTGCTTAAGTATATCACGATTCCAATGGCTTCTGGATATCCGACCTCTAGTTTTGCCATGGCAGAGCTAATTTGATGTCGGCAACCCAAAGCGAAACGCGCTAGCCCTTCATTGCTGTACCTCAACTAGATTCTCGACGATTCCCGGTCGTAAATCACCCACCAAGACCAACTACAGAATTGACTTCATGGCTCTTTTTACCCACCTGTATAATTGCCTGAATCGTGCATTCAAGATTGGGCAACACTCATCTCAAATAGAGTATCAATCAAGATTAACGTTCAAGCTTGCCTTGACTTCCGATCAGTATGTTCCACCATCATCGTCGCCCTGCCGTATGTTCGGCCGTACTTTGTTCTAAGATGAACAATGGTTGACTTAACGATCACTCAAATGGCACCTTTGAGCGCCTGTATTTTCCCAGTCGCGTCTTCAGGGAGTGCATTTCTATTCATTTACTTCTCTTCATTTTTGAACAACGACCATGAAGTGTTCCACTCTTTTCCCAGCCCTGCTGATGGGCAGTGCTGTACACTGCTTTCTCAACCTCCCCAATGTGAACACATCGCAACTCATGGAAAGGAAAATGGAGCACAAGCGTCAGGCCTTGGGGACATTGACGTGGATGATGGGTAGGTCGGTTACATTCTACATTTCGGATATATGGACTTACCGTCTGCAGGCAAGGGAGGCAAAGTCTCGGACCCAGCTGGAGCCTCTTCAAAGAAGGTGGTCATGCAATCGCCCTCGCTCGTGCCTGGAGCGAAACGGGTTAAACTAAGATACGGTCCTTACTCAAGTATATCTCCTCGATGGCTCAGGAACTGGCAGGTTGTTGACTCTGGGCAGTACCAAACATGAATAAGAAGGGCATCTCGGGAGAGGCAGGCTCGCTTTGGAATTATCCAGATACGAATATCGACAAGCCGTGTACGCAATGTACCATTGTGGCTCAGCAGGCCGGTCTGGAGTTTCCAGACGGCAAAAATGCGAACATAGATTCGGGGTTGTGGCTGCATCATGTGAGTGGAAGTGAAGGTTAGTGGCGATCATTTTGCTGATTCGCTCGCAGATGGTTCACTTTCTCACTGGGCCTGGACGATGGGATCCCACTTGTTTGAACTCGCCTTCAATGGTAAGCTCTCCACCTCGATTTTCTTGTCATCTTAGATCCACTAACCTGCGGCCACAGCCTCATT
Source organism: Venturia aucupariae (assembly GCA_003693225.1). NCBI lineage: Eukaryota > Fungi > Ascomycota > Dothideomycetes > Venturiales > Venturiaceae > Venturia > Venturia aucupariae. The sequence continues at coordinate 160,753 of QWZN01000031.1, read as the reverse complement.
TCGATGTAGGAGCCACGCCTGGCAATTCGGAACGATACTTCTCCTCTGGCAATGAGCGGACTTTCTTTGGCATGGACCATGCCGGTGTCGATACTAAGTTTGGGTACCACATCAAGCCTACTGATAAGATGGCATTCATCGTGGATTTGATGAACATGAATATGGATGACAAGGTTAGCCGAACCTCAGCGGGAACCCTGGAAGAGCGAAACTTACCACAGCTAGGTTGTTTACATGACGATGACATACGACTATGTCGACGGGCCACTGCCTGCAGGTTGGCGCGAGGTCAAGAATGTCTGGTTCGTGGATCCTTTTCCCCGGTTGTCGAGCCCGCAGAGCTAATGTTGCTGTTAGGTTCGATGTGAACGAGTGCGGCACGAGCGAAGTAAATCCTTTGAAGCAAAGCGGAAAGTACACCATCCAATCTAAGCCGTGGACCCCGAACTTTGAGGGTGAAATCCTCGGCGTTGGCGGACATCTGCATGACGGTTCGTGAACCAGCCCCCCGTCTCTCCGTGTATACTGATATCGTTGGAAGGCGGCGTAGATCTTCAAATTCAAGTCGCTGGCCAAGATAATTGCGTTTCCAAGGCTGGCTATGCCGAGAAGCCCGAATTCATCTTCAAGAAAATGACAATGGGCGCTGCGGCTGGTATGGCGGAAAAGCACATCTCGTCCATGTCGGCCTGCTATTTCAAGGAGCAAAAGGTGACGCAGCTTCTCAAGTCGCAATCGTGGCAGATCAAAGGGAACTATGATTATGAGAAGTAGGTTGTCGGTTCCCCTCTCGGATGAGTCTCATGGCTGACAATACACGTGCAGATTCGAGGGCAACAAAGATGATGGAAAGCAGTCCAGTGTGATGGGGATGTGAGTACATACTCGTCTGTTGGTCCAGGCATTACTAACGCTTTCCAACAGTGCTCTAATGTATGTTGCTATGAAGGATACGGCAAAACCCGGGGCCTAATTGCAACGTTCGGAAATGGGTAGCAAGAGCTTGCCCTTCTTATAGCGCGTGGAAACTGTGTATACTTCACACAGACCTTTATATTTAATAAACATCAAAGTTCCGCTGCTTTTGCTGTCTGTCGTTGTGTGTTCAGAGTCGTTATCATAAATAAGATGAAACAATATGCCACCGTCTGTCGACCAAGGGATTCATGCTCATGGACTCGGACAAGACAAACCCATGCCCGATGGGGAAACCTTCCCGTCCGCCGACGCTTGATCAACAAATAACCTTGGCTCGCATCTTCCTTCACACACCACTCACCTCAGCCAACTCACCCACCTTCAACCACTGCTCGCCTCTGCCAGGGACGGCAGTGGGAATACCTGACACATTCGCTTCGCCCTGCAATATCCATCTGCCTCAACACCTGCTGCCGCCGTCTGCCAATACTCGACTCTGAAACGCGCTTGGGCACCTGTCACCATCCTTCCCGCTTCCATTCTCGATACAGGCACGGAAGCTTATATGATAAGATACTTCCCTCTGCAAAATGCTGTGGTCTGACCTGCAATGGGATTTCGCTTCCGCGTAACTTGCGTAAGACGTCAAAAGCATACTGGAGCTCTGGCGCTCTGGCGCTCTGGGGCCCTGGGCCACGGCTGCAACACCGGGCCCATCCCCTTGAATGCCTGGGACGTAGGTAGGCTGCGTTTTCTTTTTCGGCTTCCACGGCGCCAGTCACCTCTCATAAATGTTTCGGAACCCACCTCAACTCAGGCCGCTTGCGTCCTCTCACCCTCTTTGCTTTTCTAACTACGTGATTCATTCGGCATCATCTAATCACAAACCTTGACTGGACGAAGCGCAAAACTGCCCACATTCCAGTGTCGTGCATGCAACAAGCAGAGCCTGTCACACGCGACCACCACAACCTCTGCCCGTTCTCATGCCGCTTCCTTCAGTCGTGGTTGGGCCTTGATCCCCATATCTGAGCCGTGAGCCCTTTGCAAAACAGTTTCCCCGCCGGTTTGCGGACGACATCATCTAGGCATACGAAGACCAATGCCAGCTAGCATAAGTCTTCAAATGCCTATGCTAGATCTCGACCCCGCAGTCATTGCAACCTGGCCGGCTCCGAATTATGAAAACCCAATAGTTCGAGGCCCGTCCTTTCCCATCGTTGGAGGGCTGTTCTTTTTCTGCGCGACCGTGTGCGTTTGGGTCAGACTGTATTCAAGATGGTATATTCGCCGCTGGTTCGGTTTAGATGACTGGCTCATCCTCGCCGCTTATGTACGTGTCATCCGTCGATTTTCCAATGCGTTCGGAGCCTAATACATCTCAACATAGCTAGCCACTCTCGCGACAACGACTTGCGTTAACCTGGGAACATTTCTGTACGATTGGAACAAACATCTGTGGGATGTCAAGCCGTCTCACTACAGTGGTACTCATCTGTACACTGATTTGCCAGATATTGACTGCTAATTTCTGGGCAGGTTCTCTGAGGGTTCTTTATGTTTCGCGCATCTTCTGGGGGATAGCTGCATCGTGCGTGCGGCTGAGCATACTATGTCTCTTTTACCGATTGCTCGATAGCTGCGAAGGCCCGAGAAGAATGCGCTGGGTATTGCATGTAACTACCGCTGGTGCTGTGATTCTTCTGCTCTACTATCTGGGATCCGGAATTCTCCCATGCGTGTAAGCAGATTGCCAATCACCTCTTTAGGATCCTGCTGATGTATAAGACCGATCAAGGCATATTGGGTATGGCCTCCTCTATCGAACAGCCAGTGTTTGCAGGACGGAATATCGATGGAAGTTATCGCCGTCATCAACACACTCATTGAAGTGTTCATTGCGATTCTCCCTGTCATTGCAACGTTCCGCTTGCAAGTCGATCCACGCCAGAGATGGGGCGTTATCGCGCTGTTATCGATGGGCTTTCTGGTTGCGATTGCTGGCATCATTAGAACCGTCTACATTTTCAGGCTAATTGGATCATACGATTTGACATGGTGGTCAGGTCCACAATGGCTTGTTTCGGAGATCGAAATCGATACAGCACTTGTAAGTCTTTGTAAAGTGCGTTCTGAGGAGACATCAACATACTGACCTCCAAAGATCGGTGCATGTGCAGCTCCGCTGCGTCCTGTTGTAGTCCGGTTCGTCAATCGGGTACGAGGCGTGCAAGCGACAGCTCCAAAATCAGCACAGCAAAAAGCCAGCCATGCCAGTCCGTCACCAGGACCAGGGACTCAAAGCTCATTGGATTTCGATCACGAGGCGGTGGCAAATTGGCAGCAACATCATTCGCGTACGATCGACCTGGAGGGCATCGGAGAAGATGGATTCGGTTACTCTGTTGTGATCAGTGGTCCAACAAAGAGAAAAAGACTACGGAAGCCCAATCCACGTGGAAAGAAGGGTGCAGATTTAAGCTTGCAGCCCGGACGTGCCTTTCAGCGGATAAGGTCGCCACTGATGTCGCCGGGTACCGAGCCGATATCCATGGATTGGACAAAACCGAAGCCAACACCGCAGAAACCGAAGTCGATACCACTTCAAGTCACGACTGAGAAGTCGTTCCAAGTCACGGAATCGTTCCAGGAATTAGGAACGACGAGTGGGAAGACTTTGAGGATGGGATCGATGAGCCTGCCAAGGGAAGCAAAAGAGGAAGAAACGATTGAGCAGGCTGCTAACATCGCGGGCTTGGATGCTGGGCAGTTCGCGGAGGCTTACGGCGATTACGGTGATCATTTCATGCCAGAACCTCCTCCCAAGTAGGAGTAAAGAAAGCAGGGATGATGTGTATGATAAATCTAATGTCTAACGATCGTACTAAACAGCACGAATGGCCATCCAAGATGTTTGCCTGCTCGCATTGCATGCCCAGGGTCTCCGTACTGTCCACCGTCATAAAGGAGATATTGGCCCAGACAAACTCTCCCCGACCGCAATCCCATTTGACATAAGCAACGTTCAGGCTTGTGAATGAGTCTCTTGTCGGAGTTCCATGGGAGAATAGACCGCGCAGAAGTGCAAATGTTGCTGCGACGCGTCGATTTCCGCATACATCCGATGGAGCTTGTGGCTCGGGTCAACATATTTGTCCCAATGACGTCTCACGATGTTCGCCACCTTCACTGGAAGAAGCGGTTAACAATGGAAAAGAGTAATGTGCCCCTTTACTTGGAACACAACAGCCAGCTCCATACGAGGCTCACTGTTCGAGAAGAACATCATCAATTTCCCAATTCATCAATAATCTGCAAAATCACAATGGCCTCAACCACAATCAACAATAACAACAATAACGACAATAGCAGCGATGACGACAGCATCCACATGACCATTGAGAAATCAGGCATCGGATTTGCTTCCGCCCAGCATGGAGGCGTCCCTATTTCTGTTCCGGTTGACGCATCAGAACTTCAACTCCGACTCCAAGAACTTCGGCGAGCTCTCGATTGGAACAACATACCACGAAGGAAAGCCGCGGACCTTGCGAAGAAGATCCAGGACGCCAAAGCCAACGAGAGTAGCGAGTTTGCCGAGTGGTCTTGAGCGTCCACAGCATTCCTCGGTGAGGGAGTTCAAAGGCAGGAATCAGGTGTGCAGAGTGATGGCACTGATATATCACAGAACAAGCCAACGGCAGTTGAACCAAAGTCTCCCACCGTCACAGCATTTCCCAGCTTATCGAACACTCACAAACAACACAAACCTAAAGCGCAAATACAAAGCATCCCACCACCATGTCAGCCAACAGTACTAACAACACGGACAATAAGGAATACGCAAAGATCGAAGCCAACATCCGCCCAAACCGCTCAAGCTCTCTCACGATGCTGCTCCAACAAGATCGCTCGACTCGCTCTGCTCTTCAACCCGCCGACGTGCCAAAACTCGATCCAAATGTGGCAGAAGCTAACGTGGCGACAGGAATGAATCTAGTTTTTGGCACTTGGAAGAAGGAGGATCGGATTCCGCCTCGTCCTTCGCAGGCTGAGGTGGAGAAGTCGGGGTTCGAGATGGAGGCTGCGAAGAGGATTGTGGAGAAATATGGGGGTGGAACGGTGGATCCAGAGATGTATGGTGAGGGTATGGTTGAAGAGGGAGACGAGGATATTGAGGGTGAGGAGAATGGTGTCGCTATTCCACGTGGTTGAATGGACTTGGGCAGGAAAGGGAATGCTGGCAATGAGTAGTTTGATTTCGGCGAGAATGATGGTGATGATGTTGCTGGAATTACATGATAGCCATGGCTGCTAAAGATGTTGTATACTAGATATCCTCCGCATTCAAAGCGCGAGTAGGGCGGCCCTCTCCGCAGCCGTGATAGGGATCACTGAGCCGTGGCGAGGCTTCTTCGGGAGCACATAGTTATTGGAGAGCTTCCAATCAGCAGCAGCAATGTTCGTCGTCTCAAATGGTACGTATCCACGACCTCCAAACTCATCAACAAAAAGGTGCCACTATTGAGTATCAGCCAGTCAACATCACAACAGGTATCAACTCACCTTGTTTGGATCCGTGTTCGATTGGAACACTGTGGGCCCTTCGCCTTGTTTGATCGATCCCTTGCCAATGCCCACCTTCACTGTTGTCCATGGTCCAGAAAGACTGGTGCTAGTCTCTTGAAAGATGGACTTTGCGTTTGCGGTGCCAGATCGCTCATCCTTGCTGAAGCGGTAGTACCTGTTCGTCTTTGAATCAAACACGACCGTTGTATCGATGACAGGGTATCCGGTATCGATCCAAATCTCCGGCGTCGAGAAGGTCTTGAAGTCCTTTGTCATCGACTTCAAAATGCGGTAGTAGGATTTGGAGGTATGCGCTGTGTCCTTCTCGGGGTATAAAGCAGACGCCCAGAAGGTCATGTAAGAGCTCGATGCCGGGTCGTAGATTGCCTCAGGCGCCCACGTGTTCCCCGCCGTGCTGGGAGAGACTTGCACCAGGTTTGGTCCGGACCAGTTCTTGAGGTTGGAGGATTCCCACACGACGATCGATCGACTGCCCTTTCGTCCAGCCGCTCCCCAGTCGCCGTTGCTGCCAAACATCTTCAGATCGGTGGCGATGATCCAGAATTTCTTGCCATCGTTGGACCGGATGATGGTCGGGTCTCGCGCGCCTCTGGTGCCGACGGTGGAGGTGAGGAGCGGTCGTCCACGATTTACTTCGGTCCAGCTGGCTGGACTGTTGCCATTGCTGACAGCCAGGGAGATTTTCTCGCCGTCCGCTGAGCCTTCACCAGTGAACTTGAAGGATTGTCAGTGCCCATTTTGCAGGAGATGTCGACCGGGCAGGCTGTCCTTACATAAGCGAAGACATAATCCGTGTATGCCGAAGCGGCAGAAGCCTTGGACGCAACGAGCAGTGCAAGGGCGATGAATCGAGATAACCCAAATTGCACCATGGTTACTATTGTAGGCTCTATGGAGATGGGAGTATAGTAATACAGAGAACGATTGGAGCAAATTAAGGACCATTTAAATAGATTGAAATTGGACGAGTATAGTAAGACGTAGTCGTGTAAACTACTGCCAATAGGGAAATTAGGCATGCAGAGAAGTCCGGGGTCGGTACCAACACCGACTTCGACTTCGAGTTAGGGGAAGTTATGTCAAAGCAAGTCTAGGGAACTGAACAGAGTTCTGGGGATTACTGTATACGTGCCCTGCTTGATGCGCCAGAAGCACAGGCGGGGTCTTTAACGGGAGAGTACTGTGTATATAGCTTTCACACGTGCCGGCCTGTGACTATATGTGAATCGAAACTGATACTAGCAGCAGATGGATGAGTGGCTTTACATATCCTCACATGCTCCCCATTCAAACATTACTATGGTAATAATCAGCAAATATCAGCAAAAATAGGCGGGTTCATTCATGATCGTCATGGCGGTGGGTGCGGAGGAGACTCCTTGGACTATTAGATACTTCAAATTCATTGCACTCCAAGACAACATCCTTCTCTGTTCCACTGTCTTCACCGTCGTTGTTCTTATTATACCAATACTACTAATAGCATCATCACCATCATCGTTACTTTCGAGGCAGTCTCAGAAGCCAACAATGCGGTTCCAGAATCCCCTCCCAACGATCCTGTTCGCGCAGCCCAGCCTCGCATCCCACCACTGCTGCTTCGAAGCGTACCACATTTAGGTCCAAGTAATTGGAAAAAGAGTCAATTACTTTATCAGGGGAAACCCTCACCCCTTCACGCTTCATGATCGCAGTTGCGTTTGGGCGTCGGAGAACATACAAGAACCTCAATCAGAAATTGTAGAATTGGAATCACTGTTGTATATGTATACCTCCCAACCAGACACCACTTGGATCTGAGCTCCCTCGGTATCTAGCAAGATTGGAGAGCAATCAAGGAATTAGATGAGGATGCGAAAACTCGATGTGCCGAGGGGAAGGAGCATTGCCCGCAGCGAATTAATAATGAGCTGAGATGGCACATTATACTTAGCACCGTATACTTATGAGCAACATTCCTCGCTGCAGAACAGTTTTCATCGACCTGCGAAATCAGCCACCGCGTCTTCCAATCCATTAATGCAATGGAGCAAGAAGGCGAGCGGTTGAGACTATATCGATTCCCAGCACGCCTCGGGTTTCCATGTTTCTTCCTCAGGTTGCTACCTAACCTGCGTCCTCGTCACGCTAAGCATCGCGTTTCATCCTCGTATGCCCTCACCCTCACCCCTTTTGCATCTCGTACCCTACACCACCTCAACCCTTTTGCATCTCGTACCCTACACCACCTCAACCCTTTTGCATCTCGTACCCTACACCACCATCTGCCGTCTGCATCTCCAAGCCAGTGCCAGATGCACCTCCGCCTCTCCATCCCGGATGCACCTCTACAGTAAACTCTCCATGCCGGATGCACTCCTGCCTCTCCATGCCGGACGCCGGTCCAGGAACAACCAGGCAATGGAGTATGTCGCGCCTTTGCGATGCCGGGAACTTGATATCCTCTCGGTAAGGGAAGGGGCGCATTGCAATCTGTCAAGCTTCACATATACAGCCGTCTGTCAAAATCAGTCAGTCAGAGTCAGACGGACTGACCGCGCCGCTCGTTGCTTGCTGTCAATGTTTCACACCTCATACCACTAACCTTGGGTCCTGGCTTCGGACATGTCCTGTCGACTCATCTTTTGCCCCTACTCTACCATCTTCTCGAATCATCTTTCTTCCCATCACTCACCGCTGCAGGGGTTCGCGCAATTCTTCTCAAATTGAAACCTTCTTACAGCGCCTACCCCACAACACGATATTAACAACACCCAAATTTAACCCGTCACATTCAAAGTTTCTTTGATTGTCTCCTCTACAAGAATCAATCACTTATTACGTCGGATTATAATATGCAGCCTTTGGTGTACTTGCTAGTCCTTGCCACTGTGAATGACATCCACGGACTGGTCATCTTTTTGCGCAGACAGCACCCTTCCCTGTATTCCCGCCCTGTGGTTCTATGAGCCATGCACGAATCAGTCCAGCGGCCGTAACAATACATTGGACTTTCAAGCGGCCGTTGCTGGTGTTCTTTTGTCCTAGAACACTGCGATAGATTGAGCCACCCGCCAATTCCCAGTCTCATCACCTCGTACCCCAACATGACTGGGTTCACTCCTGCTCGAAATCCGGCACAGGCTCTGAAGACGCGCCGTCCTAGTCAGCGCCACTAGAGGCGTACTACCCTCCGGCATCCTGTACCTGAACATGTACAAAATCTCATATACCTCGCACTGATCCGGGGACGACTAGACTGGAACCATCTTTGAACTTGCTCACGCTTCGGCTATAAGTTGGTGCTGGTAGTGACGAAGGACATACGTGGTGCAGTCTTAAATAGTCTTCCACGAAAGTTGCTGGTCCAAAATTTCTTCTTACTGGCGCAATCGAGCGGCCGTCACTTTCTTTCACACCGAACGTCTGTCTTTTTTCACCATGAAATCTTTTGCTTTAGCTCTGGCATCATTGCCGCTCATTGTGTCCGCCAAAGAGGCTGCGGCCACATGCAGAAACATTCCTGGAGATGCGGGATGGCCAGCTGAGGCTGAGTGGAAGACACAGCTTCCAGGAAGCGTGGCGCGAGGTGTACAGAAGACGTACCTCCACCCGGATTATCGGATTGATGCCAAGACTGTCGACGAGGTGATTGCCGCAGTGAAATTTGCTTCGAAGCACAACATTCGTTTGACTGCGATTCATAGTGGTCATGACGGTCTAGGAAGGTAAGTTGCAGCAGACGATTGACGTTGGCTGGCTTTGAGTATGTCTAAACGCTCGCAGAAACGACGCACCAAGCGGTCTTCTCATTGGTCTCGAAAACCTGACCGGTATGCGCGTGGAGCAGACCTTCACACCGTCTGCCCAAGGCCAACCCAAAGTCGCTGCTGCACCCAAAGGTGGAATGGCTGGCATGGCTGGCATGAAGCGACACGGTCCGGAAGATGATAAGCCAAACACCATAGCTCCACCCACGGCTGGCGCACTTCCAGCAACAGCTGCACCAGCCGGCAAGGCTCCTTACGCCGTCACGCTCGGTGCTGGAATGACGACTCAGGAAATTAACGACAAGATTGCTGCCCAAGGGATATTCACCAATGGCGCTGAGCACGGCGAGGTTGGCGTAGCTGGAGGCTGGTCTCAGTGTGGCGGCCACGGACCGATGACAACTGCATACGGGCTCGGTTCTGACAATGTTTTGGAGTTTCAGGTGGTAACTGCTGACGGCCAGCTCAAAATTGCCAACGAAGTAGCCAACCCAGATCTCTACTGGGCGCTCAGAGGCGGCTGCGGTAGTACCTTTGGAATTGTGACGCAGGTCACTGTTCGAGCGTATCCATCGCCCAAATTCACTGTCACCAAATTCAATATCAACGCTACCTCTGACGATGGCCTCTTCGAACCAATGGCATACATTCACTCTGTGTTCCCAGATTTGATCGACAGGGGCGTGCAAGGATATTACCTAGTCTTCCCCAAGCAGTTTACAGCAATTTTCCACACCGTTGGTACTCTCGCCACCGCCGATGCCTCCAAGAAGCTCTGGGAGCCTGTCCTTGCTAAAGTCGCTACGTTTCCAAACATTCAGAAGGAGTCCGCTGTAGCGACCTACCTCGACTATCCAGACTATAAGACATACTATGATGCCACGTGGGGCGCCGCTGAGGGCGAACACAAGAAGCGCTCCATGAACGACAACGAGATGATTCACGATTGGTGGACGGGCGAATACGTTCGTCGTGGCGAGCGACACTCTCTCAGGAAGCGTCATGGACCTGGTGACGAGAAGTCTCTTCCCAAGGGCACTGGCAAGGTTCTTGGAGATGGACGCCTGCTTGACAAAGAGACCTTGCAATCACCAAAATTCGCTGCTGCTCTCAAGGCTGCTATGCCTAGCAAGGGAATGATGCGTGGTGTTCTCGTCGGTGGTTCGATCATTAAGAAGAGTCCAACCGAGACCTCTGTCCATCCATCATGGAGAAAAGCATACGCTTCTATCTGGTCGGACAAGGACGTAACCGAAATTGCAAGTCTGGCCAAGGGAATGGGTGCCTACATCAACGAGGTCAGTGTGAACACACCTCTTTGCTTGAGGCCGCTTTTTGCTAACCCGATATGACTGCAGGCATCGTTCAATGCATCGAACTGGCAAGATGTTTTCTGGGGCTCCAACTACCCCAAGCTCAGCCAGGTCAAGACGAAATATGACCCTGATATGTTGTTTTACACCACACCAGGTATTAATGCCGAGCAAATGATGGCAAATGAAAAGGGCGCACTGTGCACTGCACCAGAAGCGATGAGGAAAAGTGCGATCCTCTTCCCACCAATGGGCGACAATACGAACGTCAAGGGTGGGAAGAAGGCCATGTAGATTATCGGCAATATGGGTACCGTAGGATAGTGTTGAATTTCATGAGTAACGAGTCCCAGGTGTCTCTCTAGTGCCCTTGAAAGAGGACGTAATGTGGACGTAAAATATCATGTACAAGTGAATACCTCGTCCTCGAAACAAGCGGCGACAGTTTTGCGTGTTCTGTAGGTGTCATGATACGCACAATGCATCCCACGCAACCCATCTTGAACTTGATTTCCTGATCATAATCCCATCTACGCAATAACGTGCAAACGAAAACTGACCGAAACATGCCGATTTTGCTTCCAATCCACATAGCACACCATGTCTTTCACCTTTCAGCAAATGACGCAAGAACTATAACGCTTCTGTCTGTCCCTTCAGGTTATCAGTACTAGCAGCCGTCACCTCAGAACACCAGCGGTTCCCACATCACTACCATCGTCCCGCCTTATATCATCTAAGCTCTCTTCACGCTCCAGTTCCCCGCCCGCTCTACCACTGCTCACTCGATCATACACAATTGACTCATCACCATCACCATCACCACTTCCTCTCCATCTTCCTCCCCATCTTCCTCCCCATCTTCCTCCCCATCTTCCTCCCCATCTTCCTCCCCATCTTCCTCCCCATCTTCCTCCCCATCTCCCTCCCCACCTCCCACCGTCCGCCACGACTTCCCATGTCCTCCCACCCTCGCGTTCACACCATACTTGCCCCTATACAATCCCCGGCGCCGTCCTGGTAGAACTCAAGGGTACAGGGGATCCGGTGGATACGGTGACGCTCGAGGAGTTCCCCGCTGTTCCCTCATAGTCGGGATACTCTTGTCTATTTGCTGGTGTGAAGGGCAAGGGTGGGGCTAGCCGTGGTGTTTTGGCGCCTGACACTTCGCGTTCGTCATGAGCGTCGCTGGTGTCACTACTACACTACACTACAGAACCCCTGCTACGAATGATGAGAGCTATCTCCGTGAAAGAACAATGGGTGGAACAAGCGGTTCGCCTGATAGTTGAAGGTGGATGGACATGCAGGTGGCAATCATGGATGGGAGTGGCAATCTTGCAATCTTATTGTCTGGCTTCCTTTTTCTTGCAGACTTCCATCTCGCTCAGTCGAGACTATGTTTGAGTACTATGCAACGAGCAACCTTGGCAGTGAGAGCCGTTCGTCTCTCGCAAAGCCCCTCGTCTCTCGCAAAGCCCAAGTATCATCTACAAGAGAGGTTGCAATGCCACGATGATAGTTGCAAATCTGTTCCCTTGCGCAAAGTGAGATCACCCCAAGGATAGAACCAATACATACACACCCATATCCAATCGAAGAAAACACTACGCTAACAGTCAACGGTCTTAAGTGACCTACAATTGTTGATACGGGTACTGCCATCTGTCGATCCAGGAATAGCGAGGTTTACCGTGCTAAAATCGTCCTTCCTCCTCCCGCTAATGTCGTTTGCCCTCCAGATGTTGTATTGTCCCTTAAACAAACGTAATCCGGCGCAGCTCGAGTCAGGCGCCCTCCAATTTAAGGACGCCCAACCGCATGAGTCCCTGCCGACAAACGCGTTATGGTTACCAGTAATTTGCCTCAGTAGACTGTATATTCTTCTCGACGCCCCATTTTCATTTTTAGCGCAGACAGTGGCGTCGCAGGCGACTTGGTAGCAGGCGAGGGAGGTAGGGGGGGCGAGGAGGATGGCAACGAGGGTTGGAATCGAGAATTTCATTCTAGCTTTAAGGTTCGAGGGCTACGGTATTCTACTCGAGATTAGTTTAGCTACGTAAATACTAAAAGCCTTTGACTTTGGTTGCTCGTACCTTGACGCCCTAATAATTAACTTTCTCTTAATTCTTAGAAGTCACTCTCCGAGTACCTTCCCAAATGATCCGAAAGTCTGAGGTCGATAAAGCTAAATTTGGAGGGTATAATCGCCGCGAGAGTAGTAGACGGGTTGTAATAAAGTTCTTGGTTCGATCGTGGAGATAAAAGGTTGATATAGGGGTTTAGACTAGGAAGACACGTCAGGAAGCGAAAATAGTATATATAGCTTATACTCCGTAGCGGGGGTGGGCGTACCACAGTACGCAATCATATCTTATCTAAGACAAGTGTCTGAATATTGTGCCGCCGAAAATGGTGCATTGACACAGCGATAGATTACTGATCACAAATAGCGATGGCAATTGTAACTGCGATGAAATTCCAACGTACCACGCCAACGAGGGTATACCGAACAAAATCCACCTTGATGCGAAAGCAAATGCCTATAACTCCAAATATTCGTCACTTTGGTATTGCTGTGGCTCCCAACCCTTCAGCCTTTGCCATTTTGCCCTCCGCCATACCAAACTTCTTTTCCACGGCTTGCTCGAACTTGGCCAACTCTTCTGGCTTGACTTCGTACGAGAATTCCTTGCCAGGATATGCTCCACTCTTGGTTTCTTCGCCGTATTGCTTGATTGCTCCGAGAGCTTCAGTCCACACATTGCCATACTGTTTCACAAACTTGGGCAAAAATCGGCCTGGTGGAAAATTGCCAACCATATCCACTTGTACAAGAACTTGTCCGGAAGTCGCATTCCCTGCTCCAATCCCGATTGTCGGTATTCTCAGTTTCTTCGTAATTAAGGCAGCGACCTCGGGAGGCACAGCTTCGAGAACAGTTGCGAAAGCACCAGCCTCTTGTACGGCCAAGGCATCTTCTAGTACTGCCATGGCGGAAGCCACTGTCTTACCTTGCACTCTGAACCCTCCTAATGCGTTCTGACGCTGTGGTGTAAGGCCCACGTGGGCCAAGACGGGTATACCAGCAGAAGTGATTTTCTTGATCGTGGGGGCCATTTCCTTCCCTCCTTCCAGCTTTACCGAGTGCATGCGGCCGGTTTTCACCATACGGATGGACGTTTCGAGGGCCTGCTCGGGGGAGATCTCGTACGAGCCCATGGGTAAATCGCCGACCTAGGATCATGTTAGACTTTACTTGGAATTGATAGGGTATAGTATGGCATACTGTGAAAGCCGACTTGGTAGCCCTGGACACACTTCGGGCAGCAAAGATCATTTCGTCGAGAGTTACCTCGCCGGTATCCTCAAGACCCATGGAAACCATGGCTAGACTGTCCCCGACGAGCACAATGTCCATGCCAGCGTGATCAGCAACATGCGCTGAAGGGAAGTCGTAAGCCGTAAGCATGGTGATAGGCTCCCCTCTCTTATACATGGACTGTATAGTCTGTAGCGTGACCTTCTTCCGCGCAATGGCAGGGGAAGTCCCCATCGGCGAATGCGAAGAATACCGGACTTGTGCAGGCGGAGGCACGATATGGTGGTTCACCACAGTTTTGGGCAACAACGATGACCACGAGTGTGATACGAAGGGTGATGATGTGGTTCTTATGCCGGTCGTTGCAGTGAGAGATGATATCGACCGAGCAGTCCTGCTCAAGGCACGCGACATGTTCGGGTTCGCTGTGGTGATGGATTCGCTGATCTCAGGCTCAGCGGGGAATGAGATGACAGGACAGCCATTGCAAAGCGGGTGGAGGGATCGAGTTTTAGTGTTCTTGGACTGGTATAAGTCCTACGTCGAAGTTCAGATTCCGTGGTGTTGAGGTTTACTTGTGGCCGAGGTTAATTATATCTAGTGCAACCAAAGCTTGATGGAGCCTGGACCTGACTAACTCTCCACTCCTCTCTCCGCTTACCCTCCATAATCCCTCAGGAAACCCCTTCTTTACGGCATTGAGTGCCTCGACGACCACTAGCATAATTCAGGATACGATTCGAGCTGTCTTCCATTCCGACGCCTTGTTCTTTCTCCAGGGACATATCAAGAAGGATTCTTTTAACAGTGGGAAGCTCTGAGCCTGAACGAGGGCCATCAAATGTGTGATAAGATTGACCAAGTGCTGAATGTGCATAAAGACCCTTTTGAACCTGGGAATTGGGTCGACGAGTCGGCAACATCTCCAAGGATATGACGATTCATCCTCCAGACTTACCACCGCGACGAAGGATCGCAACTTATTCTTCGCAAGACATGGTTAGGGAATGCTCAAATTGACTCGGAGGTGCTACCAAATAGCATCGGACCTGTTGATATCAACGAATTGGAGGTAACTGATGAGACGACCACGAATACGGACGAGTCATCTCTATCCCAATCACGCCTCTCTTCAGCGCTCCCTTTCCGTCACGCGCGTTAACCAGCTACTGGCGTCCATGCCGACCTACGCAAAACTTACGGTGTGTTGGTTGGGCAATTCTCTTGGCCAGGTACGGTGCTGCCGTGACTGCTTTCGATCAATGTCATAACTGTCAAGGAACGACGACAGCAATTCAAAACAACCAGCAACTCTCACCATAGAAAGTGCCCCCCCCCCCAAATCTGTACCAAGACCATTGCAGATCAATGGACAAGCTTTGTCTATGATCACTAAAATTTCACCGACGATAATGAACAGTGGCCCAGACCTCATCAAGATCACATTCACCAAAAAATAACTCAGTACACTCTCCGCAACGAGAATATGATATGGCAAGCCTTTCAAAGTGTCCACAGTCATGGAAAAACACAATCGCTGCGGACCTCGCCAGCTGTCCACATTGTAATCTCCGACTCGTTATAGTCGGGCACATTGTCCTCTACGATAACCTTTTTCAAGAGGGGCAATGTAAATGGAAATTCGCGAGGAGGAATTGATGGGGAGAAACAGGGCATCGGATGCATCAAAACTCTGGCCGATATTTGTGAGCAAAAGGGACTTCTTGCAGCGGTCCATTCTACTTGAAGAAAGGGGCTCAGGGTAGCGATGAAGGTGTACGCAGATCTCGTGGAGGTGGTGAGCGGAGCAGCAGAATTGGATGGGCAGAGGCCTGCTGCAAAGTGTGTCGTGCGAGCTTTGGGGTTCTTGAATACGTGACATTGGGATATTGATGCTGGGGGTCTGAACAGTTTCAAGTTGCTAGATGGGCGAACGGGGATGGTAATTGACGCGATCTTGGGGATTTCTCGGTGAGATGGCGGTATCCGGCGATCGTTTGATGTATGTTCCTGATTTAGAGGATTCTCAGTTCGATAATCATGAGCCTGTAACTAGTACTGGGAAGTTCAGTCAAACTTCAGGATAGTCCACTCAAATCGCTGCGTCTGGTTATGATGCTGTCAACGTCAGCTCAGATTTGATCTATTGGATAGAACATTTCCTGACCTAGACAATGCCTCTGAATATGTGGCAAGACATCTGCGGATATCGATCGTGGTCTTGATTTGGAAGACAGATACATACCAGGATTCTGCGGTGTCAAGATGCCAGGGATCTGAACCGAAGAGCTTCCCGTGTCAGCAGCGAGAGGTGTAAGATGAATCCTGCGCCAGCAGTCCCAATCAAGATTCAGGTCAAAGTTTGAGTCAGTCGAAATTTAATATAAACTAGAATCAGCCTTGGTCACAGCGCTAGTCGTTGACGCGCCTGTGCTCGCGCCCGGTTATCCTATTTACTGGCTGACTGACAACAACAATCAACACTCGACAACCACGACAACAATCCCTCACTACCAAGCAGTCTCTCCCCATACCGTGTTCCAGGAAATGTGTTGATCATATACCCAATTGCCTGAGGTCGGACAATCCGCCTTGATTTCTGAAGACTTTCCCGCGACGCAAACTCGCCGCAAAAACAACAACTGCCCGCCAAAATCGCTTAACAAAGAAGTCAACCCACCGCGCCTACGACGACCATCATGGAGAACTACCAGAAGCTAGAGAAGATTGGAGAGGGTATGTGCTCGCCAACAGCAGATTTCAACCCCCCTCACTTTATACGCCCACTGACAGACAAACCAGGAACATATGGAGTCGTCTACAAAGCCCGCGACCTCACCACCTCGGACAAGCGAATCGTTGCCCTGAAGAAGATCAGACTCGAAGCCGAGGATGAGGGCGTCCCTTCCACCGCTATACGCGAAATCTCCCTCCTCAAAGAAATGAACGACCCCAGCATCGTCCGCCTCCTAAACATCGTTCACGCAGACGGACACAAGCTCTACCTCGTCTTCGAGTTCCTCGATCTGGACTTGAAGAAATACATGGAGTCACTACCAGTCAGCCAGGGCGGTCGTGGAAAAGCTCTCCCAGAGGGCACTGGCGCAAATCTGCAGACTCTTGGGCTGGGACCAGAGATTGTCAAGAAGTTTATGGCCCAGCTGGTCCAAGGAATAAAATACTGCCACAGTCACCGCGTCCTACACCGCGATCTGAAGCCCCAGAATTTGTTGATCGATCGAGAGGGCAACCTCAAGCTGGCCGATTTTGGTCTGGCGAGAGCATTCGGTGTTCCGCTGCGGACGTATACACACGAAGTAGGTCATTTCTTCACTGGCTAGGATGGCAACAGTAGACTAATCACGAGCAGGTTGTCACGCTGTGGTATCGCTCACCAGAAATCCTCCTCGGTGGTCGACAGTACTCTACTGGCGTCGACATGTGGTCTGTCGGCTGCATCTTCGCTGAGATGTGCACTCGCAAGCCTCTATTCCCCGGAGACTCTGAGATTGACGAGATCTTCAAGATCTTCCGGTGTGTTGTCTTCAGACTTACCCTCTCGTTAACTCTGCTAACAACGATATCAGTATTCTCGGCACGCCGACTGAAGAGGATTGGCCTGGTGTAACTACTTTCCCTGACTTCAAGGCATCATTCCCCAAATGGATCCGCAACTACAACAAAGCCCTCGTCGAAACTCTCGACGACAACGGCTTGGATCTACTCGACGGTCTCCTTGTGTACGATCCTGCTGGCCGCATCAGCGCGAAGCAGGCTGCATTGCACTCATACTTCACCGAAGGCAATACCGCCGCACAGTCCTATGCATATGGTATCGGCGCTCGAATAAACGGAAATGGTTACTAAGCACAATGCTGACACGAAACGTTTTTTAGGCACATGCACCCTTTCATTGCCTTGTCGATTCAGTTCCTCCGTCGATCGCCATCGGAACCCCAGGTTGGCGTTGGATTAGTGGACACAACACTTCTGGATGCTGGGGTTAATTTCGATATATGTCTTAAGGGTTCGAAGGCTGGCATGACTGTTTCCTTTTCATTGGTCTCTCTTATCATGTGTAACATACGAATGGCATGCTCGGGTTGGGAAGTGGACTATTCATGGATGGTTAGGATAAATCATCATGAAATTTGGAAGGCGTTGGGTTGAGATATCAGCGAACGTCCTTGGCCGTTCCGTTTGTGTGTAGAAAGAATGGCATGTCCTTGCTTGCGTCTTTGGAAAGCTGTATGATCGAGGAAGCGAAGCCTCTGCAATCCTACGCTTTGACCTGAATGGTGTCCCAATGGATCGCGTGCTCTCTGCTGTGACGTTTGATTCGTGGGGTCGGGATTTGAGAGGCCCGGTAGCAAACCTCGTGTCCCGTTTTCCAGCGGAGAGGCAGAATTCAACGCAGTCTCGGACCAAAGCATACTTGTTGTGTATGCCAATTCAGCTATAATTACAAGTACGGAGTATCATTTGACTTCCTGATCCACATTATTTGGCCGATCGGAGAGAGATCGGATACTGTTTATGCAAATCCCATGTTCGTGTCCTCGGCCTTCACCGCATTGACCTCGCTCAAGAGGTTGACTTGACTATCGGAACATAGTATTTAGTATACTGTGTACATAGTACGTTATCCGGGACCGGGTCCGGGCTATTTGACGACTATGAAGAGTTACTATAACTGGTGGGTCCCACCACTACAAAGTATAATAGTAAATACTGCCCTCTTTGCTTCGATCAACAGGGACGGAGCTCGACCTCTTTATTATTCTTAGAAGGAGAAATACGAGGACATGATTAACATCATTGGGGTCTCCAAGGTCCAGCAAAGCAATAATGCATACGAGGTAGTAGTCGAGTCTATACTCAAGTTGCATGTGAAAGCCCACAGATCAAGACAGGGTATTAATTATAACGCATCAATGTTTATTGTTTAATAACCCGGACACCACAGCACACAGTAGATACCGGCTACCTCTTCATCGGATGTGTGTCGTGACAGGCACTCCATTAGCCGACAAAAGCGGCTGGGACGTCCGAGAGATCGCCGCTCAAACAGCGCAAACCGGGCGGAAGGTCTGCGGGACATGTTTGTCTCTGGGAAGAGCGGTTGTTCGTTCCCGAAAGCTCAACAAAGGCGCCTTGATCATGAAATTCCTACCACTTCGACGATAATGCAGGTGGGACGGGATCAGATAGTGCAACCCAGTGAGAAGAGCATGGAGGAGAGCAAGGCCCGCGACAGGTTATCCTCATGTTCATCCGAGAAAGGAAATGATGATTTGCAAGTGACGCTCGGAAAAGTTGAGACGCTTGATTGTCGAGGGGAAGAAGAGAGATCTGGATGTTCAGTGCCAATACGCTCACAAACCTCTACGCGCCACCGACCCCATCCGCAAGCCCAAACGTTAAGACCAGAAGCTTCGTATGGAGGCGAAGATGGATATTCATGCCACCATGAACGAAACGTAGAAGAGGGAGGTCAAGGAGAAGAGGAAACGGAAACGGACACGGACACGGAAGAATCAAGGGAAAGAAAGAGATGGGAAGTGAGTTGGGCCGGGGAAAATGACCCAAGAAACCCTCGCTCAATGAGCTATGCTCGCAAGTGGATAATCGTTTTTTTGATCAGTTCGAGCGCTTTGTGTGTGTATGCTGTCCCCACCTCCATGAGGATTCGAGAACGGAGGCTGTGTTCACATCATGTTGTGTGAGGTTCTGCAAGCACTGAGACATGGAGAACTGATACGTTGTGTGCACTTGTAGGACTTGTACTTCTTCGGTCTACACCTTCACGTATGATCAGATCACGGTTGAGTTTGGGTGTTCGAGATTGATTGCTACCTTGGGCCTGAGTCTGTTTGTTGCAGGATTGGGGTTGGGACCTATGGTATGTGTCTCCTTTGCTTTTCTCCTGACCTGTTCGGGGACGACCACTGTCTCGACACTAAAAGTTGAGCTTCAGCTAATGGAAGTATGATACAATCATAGGTCTTGAGTCCCTTGTCAGAAGTGAGTGCCCATCTTGCCTTCTTGCTATTGCGTTGCACCGAGCAGCTCCTTCGTAGGAGCCGGCTGCACGCCTCTTCTTTCGTGAGCTTGAGTATCGCAACATCGATCTACCGCTATCGTTCTACTAAGCAGTAATGCAGTTCTACGGCCGACGTCCAATCTATGTCTACTCATACCTCTTCTTCCTAATCTGGATAATCCCCTGCGCCGTCGCCAAAAATATCACCACGATGCTCATTTCCCGTTTCATCGACGGTGTGGCAGGAAGCGCATTCCTCTCAGTGGCAGGAGGGACCGTAGGCGATATGTTCGCGAAGAACGAGCTCAGCTTGCCTATGATGGTCTATACAGCCTCACCGTTCATTGGGTAAGTCAACTCTCATCTTTCTAATTGCGTTTTGGGGAATGTCACCGTTGCAATTCCTCGCACTTTTGCGTGTCTCAGACTTGGGCGCGCGAGCAAGATCACATGAGCAATGATGAGATGGCGATACTGCATCAAGCCATTGGATGATTCGCCGCCTCCCACTGTCCCTTGTCTGTATTGCATAGAATCCACCTATCTACATGTCCCCACCTTCGCTCCAGACACAACCTCACACCCCATCGTCTCTTTTACCCAGAAGTGGAAATTGCTGTCCACGCCTCTTTTGCCAGTGAGAGGGAGACACGACATTCAACTTGCGAGGGGATGGCACAAGATTCGTTCGAGAGGGCCCCATAGAACTCACACACGTTTCACGAATCATGATTTGGCTCGCATATGCATCTATCCGACAACCCTACCACTTTCCAACAGGCTACATGCAGAGACGCGCAGAGTGTGGGACTAGCCGACCCGGCCATTCCTTCGAACAAGGTCTTTGTCTATTCCTATTGTTTGAGTGAAGCAGGGACGGCGATCTCGCAGAAGGAAGACGTTGTGTCATCATGTCATATGAGCAGACGTCGTTGTGGGACAAGAATTCAAACATTTCCACTCGTTTCCGTAACGGCCTTGTTGCCCGATCATGCCGGTTGGGGCTACAAGCGAGCTCACGTCGCAAGCGAGGGCAACGTCGGCGGTATGCACAATTCATGTTGCTGAGATCAATGGGGCTTTGTACAGCGACGACGGATGTTTCTTCGTCGTGCATTGCTTGTGAATACATGTTGCCGAGGCAGAGCACACGCTACACTATGGGAGATCAGATGGAGGATTCAAGACAGTCGGACGTGGGGAGCGTTGCGCGTTTTGAGCGTTTCCGATATCACAACGCTCGGTCGCGTGGATTTTTGAGAGCCGCAAGGTTGGTTTCCTCATCGACCAACCCGATCAGTGGATACTCGAGCCGAGATCTCTCCTTTCTTGGTCAAGATCAGCCCAGGGTGGGTGTTCAAATCCCCTCTCCCGACTGAGATATCGATGGCCTGCCGAATTCACATGTCCTTCCGAATCGAGATCCATCTTTACGCGAGCTGGGAAGAATCCTTCCGCATCTGCTAGATGAGCTACAGGATGTCAAACGTCCTAGCCGACGGAGATCACAGTACCAGACGTTCTCCTAGTTTAGGATCAATGACGAGGCAAGATTGAAATGCCCTTCCGATCTGAGAAGGAAGAAAGGCACGATTCGTATCTTCCAGAAATCTCGGGTACGGATCAATCGTAAAACTCATCAACAAGCATCCCTGCGCAGCCCTGTGGTTGTTCGATTGAGCCGCTGGAAATTGCCAGCGTGGTCATGACAGATGGAATGGAAATCGATACATCACATTTGCTCATACCCTGATAGAGCCGCACCAAGCGATCGACTCCCATGCAGCTGGGACCATCTTCAAGACGCAAATGGCAGAATCGCCAACGGGAACGCGGTCCGGGCGGCTCGTCGTCGCGTACCGCTCTGCCCAATCCTCCTCGCTTCCTTTCTCAATTGTTGATATCGTTTCTTTGCCCCACAAAGCATCTGCACGCCACTCACCTCCACAATTGAAACACAAATACTTACGCAAACACACAATTAAATCAGATATCACCCATGCTAATGCGTTGTGTAGACCAGAAGTTGGAGCTCTCATGGGTGGATTCATAAACCAATACACAAATTGGCGGTGGTCATTTTATACCCTCCTAATCTGGGCCGCCGTCCAGCTCACCCTCATCTTTTTCCTCGTGCCTGAGACGTACCATCCAGTGCTTCTCAGGAATAGAGCGAGGAAGCTGAGGAAAGAGACGGGGGAGGAGAGATGGATTGCGCCGATCGAGCGATTGAACAGGAGTATTCTGATGAGCGTTGTTTGGAGTTGCGTAAGGCCGTTCCAATTATTGCTGCTGGAGCCGATGGTGAGTTTTATCTTTCCTTCTATTTCGTGAGGTGCATATTGCGCGTGGTGGAGAGAGGACCCACAAAGCGGTGTGAAGAATCGTTTGCTTCCTACGACAGTGAGTGAGACTCTGCGTGGCAGCTCGAGGCGGTGGGCAAGACGGTGAGTAATTATTCAAAAAGGTTGACAAGAGCGTAAGTGGGTCTAAATGCCAGGAGAGCATACGCGTCTTAGATGACAGGTCGAGATGGGATGTCTATCACAAGCGCGTGAAGACGATCAAAAGAAAAGAAAGGAAAGAAGGCAACGGAACACGAAAAAGGCTGACGATTGACATAGTGCCTCCTCCTTTGCGTTCTCAGCGCAATACTCCTGGGCATAATATACCTATTTTTCGGCGTTTTCCTCCAGGTTTTTGGCCACAACCATGGCTTCTCACTTTCTGAAGTCGGCCTCTCCTTTCTAGGCCTTCTTATGGGCATGTTCTTGGGCATTGCAAGTGATGTTTTGTGGAAACGCAATTATGATCGGTTGGTCAGAAACTACTCCAAGGAGACGGGCAAAGAGGGAAGTAGTGAGCCAGAGTTCCGTTTGCCACCTATAATCGCGGGCGCTTGGGTCGTCCCTATCTCGCTGTTTGGTGAGTGACATCATTTCTTCCCATACCTGTCGTGAGGCCATGTTTCTTGATGTGCTTCTGTCGGTTGATCTTCCTCGTTGAAATCACGGCTTGCAGCACTGCCGTGCCTTCGTCACTTCTCTGCCCCTCGATCTGTTGCGACTTCGAAAGTGCCAACTTGAAGCTCTCTATAGATGTAGATATCAAGGGATCATCGAAGGGCAGAGAATGAGTATCTCCACTATGGCACTCTTGTCTGCGGGAAGGGCTGCCGTGTTGCATCGCAAACGGAGTTTCATCCGTGAGTTGATGGCGAACTGTCAGTGGCTGGCTTGAGGGTAGATAGATTCGCCATAGCCGCCAGGCTTGTCGGTGTCGAGATAGAGGTTGACCGATGAGGTTGACGGTGGTTGTGGGAAAATGGCCACAATTGGCTGCAGTCACACCATGTTGTCACCTTTTGGTGAAGCTGATCTAGAATTGAGGCTAATCTGAAATTGCAGGGTTCGCGTGGACGTCGTTCTCCTCGGTAAGTCGCGTCATCCCTTCAGCTGTGCAGATGATGGCTGACTTGCTTGTGCATTACAGGTGCATTGGATCGGTACGTGCCCAGACCCTCCCGCAGCCGCTGTAAACAGATTCAACGTTGAGGGATGGCTGACACGATCCGTTTAGTTCCAATAATATTCTCCGGACTTTTCGGGCTTGGGTAAGTGGTCGGCTGCGGTTGAAGGCTGGCTGGATTGCGTGTTCTGGAGTGCACATTCACGACATTTCTGCCTCAAACACGTTCCTGCATGCTGTCTCGGGGCATTCCACTTGAGCCCAGCGAAGATCTTCACACCATCGTCCGTAGTTGGTAGCTGAAACTGACAATCTTGACAGGAATATTTTTGTCTTCTCAGGCGTGTATACATTCCTTGTCGACTGCGTTAGTGATGCTCTAAAAGCATTGACGCAGCAAGAAGTTGACGAGACAGCAGTATCCACTTTATGGCGCATCCGCATTGGCAGCAAATTCATTCGCTCGGTCGACTTTCGCGGCAATATTTCCCCTGGTAGGAGTGCAGATGTACAACAGTGAGTTGGAACGATTGCACACTGCAACACCAAGCGGTGACTGACGAGGCCAGAGCTCGGATATGAATGGGCAAGTAGCTTGCTCGGGTTCCTCGCCTTGTCCATGGCACCGTAAGTGATATGGGATTCATGATGATGCAGCAGTTTGAAGGCCAAGTCGGGCTAACGTAACTGCTGTGTAGCTTCCCCTATCTCTTCTTTCGCTATGGAAAGCAACTCAGGGGCACCAGCCGGTTCGCATCGACCTGAAGTGCAGAGGGGCCTTGCTAGATGGAGGCGTGATCTGAGGTGTGATGCGTCAGATGGTGTGTGAGGCAGCGTGTGCCAGTGCGGGATACAGATGTATATATAAATATAGAAGCGAAGGAAGTCGTTGCACGACAGAAGGTTGGCTTGAGAGGTGGAAATTCAGTCTCTCACGTCGTCCCAATTCGCTTAACCCGTGACACAAGACTGGCCAGCTGTCACTGCATTGGAACACCCAAGTTGAAGCTTGATGCTTTCATGATTGCAGTCATCTCGTGCAACCGACCGGGTCCCACTGGCGCCATCCAGTGCGAAGGGAGGCCTGAGGACTGGTCTGCCGCTGTCGGAGAATTCTTCAGGATGGGACTCGAGGTTTGATGCCGCGACGTGGAGGTGCGGGCGTGAACATGTGGAGCGGTTGATGGTAGGTACTGTTCTACTGTGTGTGGAGGGGGAGCGTCGGTGTCGGTAGAATATCCTACCCAAAATGGAGGTTCCGAGGTGGTCGGATTCGGCTATCGAAAACTCGCTGCTCCCGCCCAAACCCATCTCCCTCACTCCCATCACATCCCACCTCACGGCTGGCCGCATACACATACACACCACCCACGACACCCAGACACATCTCTGCGCCCGCGCACCGCTCGTCCCAGTCCACTGATCCGGCAAGACCGCCTTTCTGGCCCTGGCCTTGCAGAGCCGCTAGAAGCTTCAAACACGCCTGGCGCCCCGAGCAATCGCATATCCTCAGCACGAGCCGAACCTTCGCATACCCCCCAGAAGTCCCAATCTATCTTGGAATCTCTCTTGTGCCGACCAGTCAGAATGGCGTGTGGAGCATCGTCGTCAAATTTATGATCGGGGGCCTGTTCGCAGACCAGTCGTCGTCACACTGCAGTATTCGCCATTTGATGGAGTCGACACCCAGCGCTCCTCTGCTCCCTCACCGACACCGTTTTGAACATCTGCCGGATTAGAATCCCCCCCGAGCACTTCTGAGCCCATCATTGGACCACCATACCTGCTGCGGTGGTCGGCGATCAAAAAGGAGCCGACTCTGGAATCCCACAACAGTGGGCGTATTGGCAGGCTGAAGATACCTGTGGCTCGTTGCACGGCATTACCTCCCTGGGCGTATCTGGGCACACTCGTGACCACTCCAAGGTCGCTCCGAGACGGCCGTCTGGAAGGCCATTTCCCAACCGCCACATCCCCGCTGCGTCACCCTGACCCGCCGCAGTGGGTTGGACTACGAGTCTCGTTGTGACGGACACTTGCAGTCAAGGATATTGGATACCAATTGCAGCGACAGAACGTGGACCTTGCGACGGCGGTAAACGAGTGAGCTCTAGTTCTATTCTAGCAATTCTAACTGGAATCCTTGTTGCTTGTGCCATCCGCACTCCTGGATCGACCCAGTTGTGCGGCCAGTGCTTTCGACCGTCTCGTCGCTGTGGCCTCGGTGCAAGGTTGTGGCTTCAGCCTCGATAGCCGTGTGCGCTATCCAGAAAAGAGATATCATGTCTTCAGACGCCGAAGATGCTTCGTCCGACCCTAACTTTAACGGCGAACACGACGACCTCGACATCATGACCGATTCACCCAAAGGAGATGCTCTTGCACAGAAGACAGAGAGCAATGCCTCTGCATCCTCTGACCAGCAGAACAACACCAACGGGCAGAAGCCAAACCCCAAAGATCCCCTGAGGCCTCGACGGAAAAAGGCCCGAAGAGCCTGCTTTGCTTGCCAGAGAGCACATCTCACATGTGGTATGTTGGGTTCTTGCTACGGCCGACAAAGGGCTCACAAAGCTAACGTGACCCAGGCGACGAGAGGCCGTGCCAGCGCTGCATCAAAAGAGGATTGCAAGAAGCTTGTCATGATGGCGTGCGGAAAAAGGCAAAATATCTCCATGATGCACCGCCAGAGGCTCTTGTGCCTCCTGGCATGGGTGGATATCACCATCCATATATAAATGGTACCAAGGCTTCATCAGTTTCTTCAGCATCAGGCGTGCCAATGACAGGATCATCAACAGCACACACACAAATACAAGGCCAATATGTTCAAGCGCAGTCGCCGAATCTTGACATGTACACCCAAAACACCCAGACACAGATGCCACCGCCGCTGCAAGCACACGCAAACGCTTCCATCACCTTTACGCAACCGCCAGCCTCGCCTAGCTATGTGCAAACGCACGAGCAGCTTACGCCTACGATGGGCCACTCTATGCCGCCAGCTTCTCAGAACGTGAATCAGTATGGCGGGGGTTTGGCTTTCGATCCCAGTGATCCAGCCTTGTTCAATTTTGACATCGCTAGCCTTAACTTTGGTAACCAGTATGGTGCTATGGAGTTTGGAATGCTCAACCACATGTCTTCCACTGCTAACGATGGCAATCAAAACCAGAACGAAATGCATCAAATGAATCAAATACCGGCGTACAATCTGAACAACTATGGCGATAATTCGCTCATGTTTGGCCAAGACGCGCTCATGAACGCCGACTGGCAGAGCAATCATCCCAGAGCTGACAGTACTTCTGGGCTTTTATCGACTCCAAACAACACACCGATTGTCACGAGTATCGACCGGCCGAATGGTCTGGATAACTTCACGAACGCGTATGCCATCGGAAACGGTCCCAGTAGCTTTGCAAGTGCCAGTCCTGCCACTTCAGTAGCTGGACAAGACGGTCCTTCTGGAGACAACCCATCATCTCCTGCATTGTTCGCAGCTCCACAGGCGCCCGCTCCGTCAGCTTCACCATTGTTCAATCGATCCAAGGCACAACCTGTACAGCCTCCGGATCTATATCCACAAGAAACTGGCAAACGTAAGCGATCAAACGATGCCGATGAGCTTTACCACTCCGTAAACAAGCCGTACGGATACACAGCCGGCTTTCATCGACTTTTCAGATTCATCACCCAAAGGTTCAGCTCAGAAAGGCGTATTAGGATTGCAAAGGCTGTCTCTGCTGTCCGGCCATCTCTCATCACCTTCTCGCAGTCCCTCACTGACAAGGACCTCGTCTTCATGGAGCTCTCTGTGCAGCGGAAATTACACGAGTACATCGACTTCATTAACGCTTACGGAACGCCCACCGTGATTACCCGAAGGGACGGCGCCATCTTGGCTGCTAGCAAAGAATTCACGATACTCACTGGATGGTCGAAGAATGTGCTCACAGGGAAAGAACCCAACTTGAACGTCAACTGGGGCGGAGCGAGTGGTCCATCGACGATGCCCAACAGTGCTTCAAGAACACGTCTATCTAGTGCAGAGGAGGATCGAAATGTCAATCAACCTTCGAGTGGGGATCTTAGGAACAACAACGCCACATCACAACTACAACCCGCTCTCATGGCCGAGATTCTGGACCAAGACTCGGTCGTACAATTTTACGAAGATTATGCCAAGCTCGCCTTTGGTGACCCGCGTGGTTATGGAATACGACGCGGAAAGCTTCTCAAGTACAAGACCAGGGAGGACACCGAGGACTCGGAAGTCAGCGCAGGCCACAAACGCAAGAGATCAGCAAGCATCAAGGGCGAGCCTGGTGTCAAGCTAGAGGACGGCCGAATCAGCGGTGAGCAGGCCATCAATCAGCTGGGTCAAAAAGAAGGCATGGTCGATGTGATGTACTGCTGGAACGTGAGGCGCGATGTGTTTGAAGTGCCCATGTTGATTGTTATGAATGTAAGTCGTCGTCGGCTTTACTCTGCTCGTTGCTAACGTCTCGCCCAGTTCCTACCGCTGATCTGATTGATCGATTTCTTCTCCCGTTGCGACAACTTCATGACCCAGGCACGACACTACACGGCCGATGATTGGTATCTCCTTTGCACCGGTGATTAGTCGCATGTCCCTTTGTCCGTACCACATTCATCGGCGGCGTTCGGGCGTCCGAATACCCCACCGTCGTCAGACAAGGGAGACTTGGGGTCTTATCATTACTTGCTTTCAATTTCACTTGTATGTACTTGCATTTGCCTGGTGTGGAAAAGTTACTGGGGACTGGGGATCTGGCCGGGTGTTCCTATGGTGATTCTATTGGTCTTGTCCTGTTGCTATTCCTTGTGGGCGGGTGATGTGAAATGGAGGCATGCTGTCTTTGAGCGATGAGCGTATGGGATAGACTAAATGTCGATGATTGAGGGTAGCCATGAATGAATCTCGGAGTACCAGTATATGCTTGTCGCTTCACTTGGCGTGATATGATTGACGTGGCTTAGGTAGTAGTCCTCGATGCAGGTGGCTCCTCCCTTCTGAAAGTTGCTGGGAATTCATCGACCTCGCTCTTGCTGCTTGTTTACCTCGACGCGTCGATGCCCTCACCTGAGCTGGAGAGACCTCGGCCGTCAGATGACTACCTTATCGCACAACGCGTCTTTCGATTTTCGCTCACCGTCGCTGTTTCTCTAGCCTGCTTGCTGCCTTCACTCACTTCACCTTCTCAGCACACTATCACGTCAACGCCTACACCACGGCCCAGCACCCACAATGACCTCCCAAAGGAAGAAGAGAATCACTGCCATCCAGGAGAGACTCAAGGCCATCAACACGGTGGTCTCGTCAGTGAGGACGCGCGCAATGCGCATGCGAGAAACATCCCCAAAGCGAATCGTGGAGAGCTCTCAACAGACGATGGCGCGGCCTGGCATTGCTGGTGCTTCCGACAACGAGGAGATCATCAGTCCTTGCAACCAACCCGCAGGCGCCACCGCCTTCGAAGCCAAAGAGGCACGAAAAGTAGATCTGGTCAGTAAAGCCCTTGAGCATCTCAACAATCCAAGCACGATCGCAAGGTTTCGCACCGGAAAGGCCTGTAAACTAATCTTGCGGACTCAACAGATGGTGGCTCAACACGGACGGAGGGCTATCGGCCAAAACATCGACAAGACCAATGCCCTTGTGCAAGCGTTCAATTTCAACGACTATCGCCCCCCAGCTGCCCGTGTACAGCCAGAACAAATTCTGATAGACCTGACTGGCGACTCTGAGGATGAAGATCAGCCTGCAGATGCTTGCGAGTATGACCTGCTCACAGAACTCGATCGCATACTGTGTCTCCAGCAATTGCAGGCTGGGAATGCCCTCTCTACAAAGCTGCCTGTTTCGAAGTCGCTACTCAGTGGCCAGACAAAGAAGCGACTTGCCAACATGGCTCGGCAGGAAAAGAAGGTCCAATGCCAACACCGAGAAGCAAAAAGCAAAAAAGAGAAGGCTGCCTTATGTCGGGCAGAGCTGAATCTGGCCAGAAGGCGAAAGAATCTCGATGAGCGGATGAAATCTGAATTATCACAGATTCAGGCAGAGATAGGAGGAGGCCAAAACACACAGCCAACCGCGCCACGACTTCTTGGCTCAAGAGTGGCGTCTGGACGACAAGGGCGTCAGCCAGCATGGCCGATTGGTGAACCACGACTGGGTCATGACCAGTTGCCAAAAACCACGTCACAGCACTCGGCCGATCAGCCACGTAGCCTAGGAATAGTCCAAATGTGTAAAGCTGCAGCAGCTGACCCTGATTGCATTCCTAGCTCTCCAGAGCAGCCTCGAGCTCGTTCGCAAATCCACAGTGCCGAGGGCCTCATTGGATATGTCTTCAGGGACAAGAATATCATATTTGAGGCGCTCCTCGATTACACTTCTGGTGTCGCGAAAATAGGAACCAGAGCAATCCCAGATGCAAACATGCATCTCGCCATAGTGGGTGACTCGATTTTGACTAGTGTATTAAGAGAGGATGGATACCACAAGGAGCGAAGCAGATGTTCGTTCACCCGTCGTAGCCCTTGGGAATGTCCAATTTTCATCCACTTCTGTGCTGACAACATCTTAGTGTCTATAACTAGAGATATACCTCCAATTGTTACTAACAAAAATCTTGCTAGTGTCTGCAAGAGCATGCAACTCGATTATTGCATATATTTAGGCGAGGCAACGATGCCACGAGCACACCAGCCAAGCAAGAGGTTGGCAGATCTGATAGAAGCACTTGTTGGTGCAGTGTATCTCGATGGGGGCTTGGAAATGGTCAAGCCAGTCATGAAGAAGATGGGTCTTTTGGAGTTCTAGAACGGTGAAGAAGATTCAAAGCATGTATGGGCTCATGGTGTATAGCAACAGGGTGGAAGCAATGTAAAGGTAGGCATAGTTGAACTGAGGGTTATGATAATCGATGTGTGGTAAGTTCGGTTTGCTGATGCTGAAAAGTTTGCCAGCAGATGATTCATGACAGTCATTTAAAATATCGGCCTCCAATTTCCTACCCCTCCTCAAGCAACATGTGCTCTTTTAGATGGTCTTCGTCCCCTCGGCACACACAATCGCTCAGCTTTATTTCCTCTGCTGACTCTGATCGTCGACACGTCGGATCAAATAAGGATGGTAAGGTATACCCGAAAATGGAGAGGCAAGGTTACTTTGCGGCGCGATCCTCGCGAAACTGGCAGGATGGGCAAGTATTTGTGACACTGGAATGACCTCCATCTCGATTGAGTCAATCGTGTCCCAAAAGCAACGCAGGAATACCAAACTACAGCCAGAGGAAATCTTTGTCGACGAGAATGTATCTACCAACACCATTCCAATCAATCCCTTTCCGGTGCCCAGTGTATCTTTCTCAATTGTCTTCCATGACCACAATCAAGCTCTTAAGCATAAGTAGCAGGCTTGAGCTCCCGTCCATCTCCCCGCCTTGTTGGGGTACTTGCGCCACTTCCGTGTCTCGCGGCGACAGGAACATGCTTTACCCTCCTGTAAGCACCAATGCATGCAGCGAGCACCCACATCAACCAAAAGAAGCCAGCGACCACGCCATATGCGATGTAAGTTCTTCTTCCGACATTTCTAGCTAACATCAATCCCAGTCCTCCGTTTATGATTCCGAGAGTTATAAGGACGCGACCGACCCACAGATGGAGGTAAGAAACAAAGGTTCGACGGCCAGTTCTCTTGAACCCGAGATGGTGGAGGATACCGAGGATTGGTTGGAAGAAGAGGAAGGCGAAGACTACGATTCCAATTATTGGATGATAATTCTCATACTGCGGAATCGTAAGCGTAAGAATTTTCCAAGTCGTGGAATATACGTACGAAGTTAAAGAAATTTCCGAATCGGATGTGCGAAGCCATCCAGCAGCCAAGCGCGAATGCGATGATGTATAGTATATAAGCGAAGAGCTGGAAAAGTGCATGCATGATGAGAGCAAATCGCCCAGGAAGGATTCTGATGAATATGGCGCCGAGGGGGAAGAAAACTACCCAGGCGAGACACGCGATTACTCCATGAGCCAGTCGAATGGCTTCTGCTTTGTTGATGTCGAAGCCGAGGAAACTCGATAGGCTGTTGAATCCTCCATTTCCATCGCCAAAGGCCCCGCTGCCACCATTATTGCCTCCGCCATTATTGCCTCCACCATTGATGCCTCCACCGTAGCCTCCGTAATAGCCTCCATATTGTGCGTTACTGCATTGACCTGGATGGTAATAAAACCAGCTCATATTAGTCTTTCTGCTGCAACCTTGGGCGAAGATGACGAAGATAGGAGAGCAAACATACAGAGCGTCAAAACGACCAGAGAGATGATGGATTTTGTATACATTGCTGCTAAAACGACTTGGCCTTCTCGATAGAACAAAAGAGTAGCTATCGAAACTGTAACGATCAGATAAACAATCCAGCGCGAGTGAGAATCATTGA
Organism: Venturia aucupariae; assembly: GCA_003693225.1. NCBI lineage: Eukaryota > Fungi > Ascomycota > Dothideomycetes > Venturiales > Venturiaceae > Venturia > Venturia aucupariae. The sequence goes on along the minus strand of QWZN01000031.1, from coordinate 128,873 downwards.
CATTAAGTAGTCGAGTAGGAGAGAGGACAAGGCACGGGAATCAAGCCATCAAGTCTGCTTTCCATGCGTCCTGCCTCATCTTTAATACTTCCTGCGTATACGTCCGGGAACACTTCAGCCACCCGTTGGATCGGCGTCTGGTGCTGCGGGTGTCCCCAGTAGATCTGTGGTCTTGTTTCCATCTCGGGGAGAGGCGACGCGTGTGCTGGTTTCTTGGGGGCGAGATGTTCGAGTATGGTTTCGGGTGTATGGGTGCAGATGTCGGCTCTCCAAGTCCGATACCGTAGGTATGCAGGTGAGGTGCCCGTGGATGATGCTGACTAATGGCAACCACCTCAACCTGGAACAACGAGGCTGACATCATGTGACCTCGGGAGCCTTGGCATCGGACGAGGCTCGACTTGTGTTGTCGGAATTAGGTGGCTGTGTTTGACCAACAAGTCGGCTTCGGGTATGAATCTTGCCGAATGCGTTTATCACAGCGTCGCTTTCGCATCTCAGCCATTGCGTTGGATGTATGCGCGATGAGTTCAGGAACTCAGTCACGGCGAGCCTTCATCATATCGGAGGGCGAGATGCTTGCTGCTGCGCACATAAATACGACTGCAATTCGCACTGTGCTAATCTAATCCCCCAAATCCACATACAGTTCCACTCATCGACCACAAGCCCACAAACCGCAAACCACTGAGCAAACCGATACCACGCTCTTCTCTCTCTTCACCCATAAATCATGCCTCTCCCACGACAAACCGTGGATCTACCGGGTGTGGTTCCGGCTTTTGCTTCTTTTCATACTTGGTCCATCTTCCAGAAATTCGCTCAGTCCAACTCGGAGTGCTTCTTTTTGACCCTCTCAGCGCCCCCATAGCCAAGTTTCCAGCAGTCCTCTCCAACGATTGACCCTTTGCTCCTCCCAGCCTAGAAGCAGCGCTACTCTTGAGCTTTCCAATAATCAATCCAGGCATGCTCAAGACCAGGAACCCCATCATCAATATGAAGGAGAACCCGAAGGAAATCCAGTGAAGAATGAACATTGTTAGTCCGGCGTGGACAGTCGCGTCCCCCTTAAGTCTATCCGCGGTGAGCGACATACCGTTTCGACCGGGAATACACGCCATCGTTGCCATGAAGGAGAGGAAACAGGCACAGCCAAGCAGAATGATAACCAATCTGTCCCACTTAGTCCCCGTCTTGATCCTAAACGGCGTCCACACTGCCAGCGGCATCGCTGCAAGGAAGAAAAACCCCGCCGCAGCCTCAAAGTAGGGGAAGAAGACCTTATGCCGGGCTTCCAGGCCTAATTCGAGGAGTTCGAAATCGCTGGTTGTGCTGTTTCCGGTTGTGGAGTTTGAGGCAAGATGGGGGAGACCGGGACAACTTATTGCATCTTTGGGGCCGGCGCAGACGCCAAAGTAGCCTGCTCGGACTGTGTAGTTTGGTGAGGAGATGGAGACGAGGTAGATGTTTTTGATGCCTGGCGAGTTTGAGATGCAGGAGGCGATGACGAGGGAGAATATTACGAGAGTGGGCACGGAGAGGATGGCTATGCCGATCAATTTCATTATGCTTGGTGGTATCGGCATCGTGAGTGGTTTGGATGTTGTTCTTGATGCGTTTCAATAGGTTGCTTGAAGAGATGTAGGTTTTCTGAATAGAATTGCGGTCAATAGTGTGCTTTGTGATGTAATTAGAAGGCGGAGAAGATATATGCATCGATTTGCCAAGTGCGTGTTATTGGAAAGGTTTTCTTCTTTGTATCTCTACTGAACAGTGATATGATTGTCCACTCGGTTTGGAAAATGATCATTGACCAATATTTCAGGTCACTGCTGTAGCCTGTTTGCAGGAAAGGACAACGAACTTTGCCACGTTGTCATAATGATTGATGTTTGCGGTTGGCCACGAGGTTGATTTTTGGTGGTGAATAACATTCCTGTCTTATCCGGTCATAGACGGGCGTCACGATTCCGTTACTAGCCGCTCCCTGGATAAGACATGATACCGGTACCTGAGGAGCGAATTGTGATCAGTAAGGTCGTTGCGTTATAGAAACACGAATTGACAAACATTGTCGAACGTTCAATTTTGCTTCGCTACAATGCAAACTCTGCCGCCTCAAAGTCTTGACGTAAATCCAGACTGATCAATCTTCATCAAATAATCTTTGTTGATGTCCTCGATCCTGACTGTACCCGCCAATCCCATACACAGTTTGATCTCGTCGGAGAGAAGTCGAAGACACAATTCAACCCCTTCTTGGCCATTGTATGCCAATCCCCAAAGCACTGGTCTTCCAATCCAAACGAAGTCAGCACCCAGTGCTAGAGCTTTGAAAATATCTGTACCATGTCTAATCCCTCCATCCACGTGTACTGGGATTTTGCCTTGGACAGCCGCAACAACCTCGGGCAGTGCATCGATTGTTGCCAACGCTCCATCCAACTGGCGACCACCGTGATTCGAAACGACAATACCATCGACCCCATAATGCAAAGCGAGTAGTGCATCCTCCGCAGTGGCGATGCCCTTTACCCAAACTTGCATTTCTGGTCCACACTGCTCTTTCAACCACGAAATATCATTCTCCCAATTCAAGGTGGGATTTGCAGCATGCGTATGGAATGTAATCTTGCCACTTGGCGGAACTCTTTTCTTTGTACCAGGATGTAGATAGCCAACTTGGCTCTCCACGGCTTCCTTCTGATTAGCCAAATCCTCCCGTTTTTGCTCGCCCTCTTCTGACGGCGCATTCCCCATCACAGCGGCTGTCTTGTCGGAAGAAGAATCTTCGCTGAAATTAGCAATCCGGTATGGCTTCGGAAGCTTAAAGTTGTTCCTCAGATCGAGATTACGGCGACCGAGCATGGGTGTGTCGACCGTCAGGAATACAGCCTTGTAGCTGGCCAGTTTTGCACGCTTGAGCATTCTGATTGTGTGGTGTCGCTCTTCGAAGAGATACAGTTGTAGCACGTATGGATTCGCTCCATTTTCCTTTGCCACATCTTCCAGGGTCGTCGTCGCAAAGGAGGAAAGTCCCATGACAATGTTGGATTTCTTGCATGCTCGGGCAGTCGCCACCTCGCCATCTGGATGTGCGAGGCATTGCATGGCAGTTGGCGCGACTCCAAAGGGGACCGAAAGTCGATGTCCGAATAAATCGATGCTCGTATCGATTGCGGATATATCGCGAAGGACCCGAGGCCGAATGCGGTACTTCTTGTACGCGGTCACGTTTTCTGCCAGCGTTGAGCCGGAGTCTGCTCCTTCATCGTAATAATCTCTCGTCTGCTTGGTCATTCGCTGTGCAGCTTGTCGTTCCAATTCGGCGATTGTAAGGCAATTGAGGTCGTGAGGCGCTTGCTTGGGCGCTGGTTTCGACATTGTGAGGCCAATTCCATAGGTACAGGTATACGGTAGTAGGAGGTGGGAGGTGCCCCCAGAGGTGCAGTGGGCCGGGCGATGGAAATCAGATCAATACCGAGGCGGCGGTTCAAAGGAAGCTCGCACGTAGGTATGAACGTCATTGTGACTATGCCAGTAGGTATCCCGCTTAGGTTACTTCTTAGGTACTATACGACGGCGGCTGATTAGTCATCTTCCAACCTGAAATCGATATTTATACCTTATATCTCTGGCATTCCTAAACTCGCCAGAAACTTATCCATCTGCATCTCAAGCTGGCAAAGACTCCTCTACAACGATTCCACAATGACATCCATACTCATCACAGGAGCTGGTGGCTTCATAGGCTCTTCCCTTACCACAGCCCTCCTGTCATCCAACCCAGAACTTACCCTCACTGTGACAGACATATCCGCGCCTCCCACCTCCTCTTCGCGGGTAAGCAGTATCGCTAGCAACCTTACCGTTGCCTCCTCCGTGCAATCCCTCCTCTCCACCAGCTACGATACCGTGTACCTATTGCATGGCATCATGTCCTCTGGTTCCGAAGCCAACCTCCCCCTGTCTACGCAGGTGAACATCGACTCCTTTCGCCTTATACTGCAAACCTTGATCATTGATCATCCGGGCACAAAGGTCATATTTCCTTCGAGTCTAGCTGTCTATGGCCCTTGCAGCGATACCGACGAGGTGGTATGTGAGACCACATGCCCGCTCCCACAAAGCAGCTACGGCACACAGAAGCTCGTGGTCGAAACCTTGATCAACGACTACTCGCGAAGAGGCTTAGTCGACGGCAGAATTGCAAGGTTACCAACTGTCATCGTTAGACCCGGCGTTCCAACCGCTGCAGCAAGCTCTTTCGCCAGCGGTATTGTAAGAGAGCCGCTTCAAGGTATCAAAAGCAGTCTCCCTGTGAGTGAGGATCTGGAGATGTGGGTTTGCTCGCCTCAGACAGTAGTTTCAAACTTGATTACTCTGCGCGAAGTTCCAAGCGAGAAGTTCGCGGTGTTTGGTTCGAGAATTGTGTGCCTACCTGGACAAGTCGTGACCGTGGGACAGATTCTGAATGAGTTGGAGGCAGTCGGCGGGAAGGGAGCAAGAAGCTTGGTAGTTAAGGAAACCGACGAGGCTATAGCATCGATTGTAACGAGGTGAGGAGATCAATTGGCTTCATTGAACTGGACACTGATGCAGTATAGCTGGCCTGCCAGATTCAATATCCAACGTGCCACATTTCTAGGTTTGCAGCCTGACGTAACTCTGCGCGAGCTTGTGGAAAGCTTTGCCAGAAGCCTCGAAGAGTAAGAAGCTGTAGACTACCAGAACTGGTAAATATGCTTCTTCATCAAGCATTTGGTATACGGGTCCTTGTTAAGTCTGCCAATACTGCGCTTTGGCTTGTCCGACTCTGTGTTGAGAGCTTTCGCTGTCCGATCTCTAGACCCGTGGGCAATTTCAATGGCGACGTTTGCTCCATTGATGCACGCAAGAGAGCTAAGTACGAGGTGATTACGGGACACCCGTATTTTCTAAGCATTCTTACGCGAGACCAATAAGATGGTGTCCACCCTGTGGCATGAATGAAAGCAACGACACAGCGATAGCTCATGGCACAAATGAGCTGCCACGCTCAAACGGTACGCCATACGCCCAAGATCCAGGGACATTTAGAAGAGCTAAACTTTTGAAAAGGCGGTTTTATTCAAGATCACCCATTATATGAATGATCGCCAGAAAATCATCGATATCGGTCTCGGGTTAGAAGAGCTCGGTACTGCCCTAAATTATTCTGAGAGGCAGTGATAATTGGATTGATTCCAAGGCATATTCGACAACGTCATCCGCCTCAGTCTCATACTTCCACAGCAGTACAGTATATGCGGTATAGTAGGCAATTGAACAAGGAACAGACAACTGGGCTACAGTATCAAAGATCTCTGGTACCCCACGTAATAATGGAAAAAAGTCTACTGCAAGCCGTTTCCGGGGCAGCGGAGGACGGGAACATGCTAGTACCAAATCGGGTTAGCTTCAGGGGTAGAGTGGCCGTGAGCCCATTTCTCAACCCATTGTGTTTTCACAACTCTTTCCAACTCAAGTATCCAACCTTACTACTACTACCGTCGATCTGAACAAGTCTCTCTCATCGCGTTAGCAGAGCCCGGCAGCATGCCAAAAGCCGATAGCAGACGTGGCAGAGAAGATATCATGGGCAAATTGGTCCGAGATGGCCAAGCTCTACGAGTTTGCGAGGCTGAAGACGCTCTAAGAACGGAAAAGCACAGAAAGATGAGGCTCAATGGTACATCAGCTCTTTCCACCACATTCAGTCAGATTCATTCAATCCGAACTCAAACAGCCAAATCTAATGTCGTCAACCGCAAATTCGAACTCTCCCAGGCCCAAGTAGATAATGAGGTGGCCGACAACATCGTCGAGTGCCCCAAGTGTCATGACTTCTCACTCTGGCACTGTTCGCACAGTAACAGGACGGATTCAGCCTGCCATCACTATAGAGTCCTCAAGGTCGCCGGTGCCTACTCTGGCAACGACAAATCTTCTGCGCGTGCGGCTGTAGGCATCGTATGGGGCCAAGATATACACTCACAATACTCTCATACTATCACTCTTGATTACGATCTGGACGAGAAAAGCACGACCCAACGAGCAGAAATTTGGGCGGCAAGTTGGGGCCTCCAATTTTTCGCCACGATCGTGGAGTCCAATGCGCGCGCAGGTTGCCATCATCGAATTAGCAAGCCTTCCGAATGGCTCATAGCAACAAGCTCTGATTATGTCGTTGAGGGAATGACGAAACGGTTGCCATTGTGGAAAGTAAGATGGAACCCCTCGCTGGAACCAATATGTGAACTGATCCGACTTCCAGAAGAATGGACTGAAGACTGCATCCGGAGATTTGCCTGCGAATATTGACTTATTCGTCAACCTGGACAATGCGATCAATGAGCTTGAGAGCAGGTTGCCCTGCAAGATTGGGTTTTGGTATATACCCAAGAGATATAACTCGGCCGACAATTTAGCTCGCGAGGAAGTAGGTCTGATCAGGACGAGGTCATTTCTGGAGAAGAATGGTCCTACTTCAACGCTTCCTGAGAGATCCAGAGGTGCAGAATCTGAGAGAGAGATCATATGGGCGGAGAGCCCAGCTCCTGCACGAAGTGAATTTCTGGAAACAATGGGGTACTATTCTAATCTTGAAAGACTGGAGGCCCAGAAGCCAGTTCCGGAGAGGAGTAACTTTCTTGAGAGAATGGGGTACTATACGAATCTTGAAAAGAATGGAGGCCGAAACGCTAGCTCTCGAAAGAAATGCGCGCCTTGAAGAACCGGGATCCTATTCTGACCTGGAGGAATTACAAGGATTATGTGGTCAAGCATTCGCGAACTTGAGCTCCCAAGGGATTCCTATGAGTGCCGAATCGAACCATGATCCGCCCACATTCCGAACACACTCCCTCCTTCACACCATTTCTTCTAAACACATGTCCCGACAGTTCAATCATTCGATCGAGCTCAGGATCGAACTGAACCAGAGTTGACACCACGCAACCGGATGTTTCATTAAGTCATCCGGGTTTTTGAAATCGCCTTGACACTAAGGCATCACTGTTGGGTACTACTATGTTCCATGGTTCTGTCCCAGACTTTATTGCCTTCAATCGGTAGTGGAGATGCATGCTGGCACAAACTCACACTGTTCTGTTGACCAAGCATGCTAAGGACATAAAGGATAACCCCAGATTTACACGGAAAGTCTAGGATCACAGGCGGCAATATTCTCCCCTCATGTAGTGCGAGACCTGATTCCCAATTTTGCTGAAGTCGGCACCTGTACAAGCACCTCACGTCAAGCGAGGTACATTATATTTTGGCGCGTCTGGCGTTTTTGGGAGACGAGTACGAGCTAGACGCGTTCAAGCAGAGAGATTATACTGAGGGATCCCACATTCGTTGCAACTCCAAGCCGGCACCGCACTTCGACTAGACCCAGATCAGCCAACAAATCTAACGTTTTTTCACGATGTTATTTTCGCTCGATTTTTGATACGTTGGCAACTTGGGTGTTCAGTGTGTGATGAAGCTGTCTAATGGACGAGCGTACATCGCACAGAGGGGACCAGTCAAGTGTGTCATGCAAGCTGTGACGAGGCCAAATTCATTCTTGGCAGCCACATATGAATGTTGAGTTCTGGGTCCTACGCATTGGCAAATATACGTCAGTTGAAAATATCCATATTTATCTACACATACATCGAGGGTATCCTTTTGCCACCCTGCTTAACGCCTACGTGAATAGCGCACGCTCAAATATCGTTGGAAATCTGGTATGCGCCAGTCTGCGGAGCTTCGTCAGCACCAGAAAATATAGGCCCATAAGAGACATACTCTTTGAACCAGTCAACCTCATAACGCCATGCCCGCTACGATATATGTTCCATCTAGGAATTTCCGTTATCTCGTGATCTTCTCTCCTCGTTCTCTACCTTTCAATAGTCTTCACCATCTTCTGGCTTGTATACGTGGCGCGTCCTGGGCGCATCCTTTCTCATCTCGTGGCCCGAGTTTGTGAAACCCACACGCGCGTTGACCCCTTCACCCGTCTTGAACATGCTCTCCTTCTTCTTGACCTGCTTGCCAACCTTGCCCTTGTTGAAGTCCTGCCATTTGCTCTTTGCCGCCTCGAGAGACTTTGTATTCTTCGTCTTCTTTGGGATCTTGGCTGGTCGTGTTGGACCGTCGCTGACCTTGCTGGGCTCACGCTTTGCCTTCTCGGCGAGGGCTGGATCGATGCTTGCTTCGGCGGAGAGGTATGGAGTCGATGCTGCTGGGTAAGCTGGAGTGTCATCAGCCTTTCGTTTCTGCGAAACGACGGAATTTCCGGGGACGTTGAGGCGCTTCAAATCATCCGTCTTGAGGGAGGCGGTCTCAGAATATCCATCGTAGGACACGTAGAATGTTGGATCCTTTGCTGATCCTGTGATGCTCAAGATGCGACCGGGGACATATTGTCGCTTCCATCGTGCTAGTACCTTCTCGTTGACCTTGAAGACGTGAGCGGATTCTTCGATTGCTGCGTTTGTGGCCTGTGGTTGATGTTGGTAGGCTGGGTGTTTGGCAACGTCCCACTTTGGTGCTTCGGCCTGTGATGAGGCCGCGACGGGTGGTACGGGGACGGCTGCATCAAGGTTGTCTAGTGCTTCAGTAACCAAAGCAGCGAACGCTTCGATGGCATCCTCTAACTCCTTCTTGAGCTGGAGAAGAGCCGCATCGTCTGGGCGCTGCTCGAGTTGTTGGTTGGTTTCTGCAAGCTGGAAGGTTGTAAGTAGTTGACGCGATGGTGGGGGAGCGAACACTTGCCTGTTTCTCGAATTCCTCGATATCGTTCTGGTACTGCTCCAATTCCAAGTTCGCCGCCTTTGATGCCATGTTGCCTCCCTCAACTGGTGGTGCGCGCGATGTTGTTCGCGTGCTCTCTCAATCAATCTCGCTGCTGCTGGATCCTGGATTCACTGGGTTGCAAGTTTGAACGTACCTTGAGGAAGTAGAAGTGGATGCGATCATGCGCGGCTCGTTGTATATGTGGTGGCAGTACCTAGTGCTGTTAAGGAGGATAAGTTCGAGCTTCGTCAAGTTCATGGACGTTCAGCACGCTCTGGTAGGATGATAGGAGAGGTTAGCGGCCAAGTAGAATAACAGCACGGGCACGGGCTGCGGAGAGATACCCTTGCCGCTGTCAAGTTGATTTCTCAGCAACCTTGGAACGACAGAGACGACTCCAGCTCATCCAGAGTGTCGAGACCACTACTGTACTTCCTCTGCACACATTCTGTGAGATCTGATAGCAACCAATTATATCCCGAGGAACCGTCTCAGGCCGGCCAGAGACAGCAGATCCGAGGACTTCTCAATCTGATCCCGTATACCACCCGTCTGACCTGCGTACCACAGTACGCCGTAGCCTTAGAATCGGCCTCCCTGCCCATCCTTGACCTGTGACCAAGCGACCAAAGGCCTGTTCGACTGTAATCCCTCGACAGCCACGTCCAACATCTCGATCAATTCGCCTCCGACGGCCTCCGTGAACAGAAGTTGAGACAGGAGAATCCCGGACGTTGCGGGGTAGCAAATAGGTAGCAAAGAGAGGCTCAATCGCCACCATATCTCGGAGGTGAGACCGCAATTTTGTCGCTGACGTCCTATTCTGAGCTACGGGCGAGGTTCGATACCTTTTCACTCATCGTGCTTCTGCATCACTGACAAGTCCATAGTGTTGCCTCTATCGCGCAGCTAGCCAGAACTGAGCTGATCCTCAGCAGAGACAGCAAACCCGACCTTTGCAGGAAAATCCAACCACCTCGCCTTACCCTCCCATTCTTCGACACTCCTTCGGCCATTGCCTGCCATGTCAACTACAAACGACCAGTTTGACGCTCAGTACAACCTTGATCAAAACCAACAAGGTTTACTCCTCGCTGCACTCAACTCCAACAATCCAAGTCGTCACAACACGCCAAAGACGACACTCCAGCACAACTTCAACCACTCCGCGACTGGTACGTCACAAGACATGTCTCAACAGTTCGATTTTGAAGGCATGGACTCCACACTGTTCATGAACGGTCAGTCATCGATGCCTATGGGCAACTTTGAGACGTCACTTGGCGAGAGTCCGCATCTGGACTTCTTGGAGAACAACGATCCCAACTACGAAGGAAATTTCGACTTTGATCTTTCAGGGACGGACGGTCAGATGATTGGTGCCTTGCCCGGATCCGAAGATGGCAGCCAGGACATACACGATAAGAGAAAAATGTCCGAGGATGATGACGACGATGAGGATGAGCACGAGAATGGTGCAAAGCGGCAAGAAACCGGTGAGGGAAAGACTGCAAAGAAGCCTGGCAGGAAGCCGCTCACATCCGAGCCTACAAGCGTGAGTGCACCTGCCCATTTCTTGCTGAACAAGAATTGCCATGACACACGGAATACTGACCTTTACCAGAAGCGTAAGGCGCAAAATCGCGCAGCTCAAAGAGCATTCCGCGAGCGCAAGGAGAAACACCTCAAAGATCTCGAAACCAAAGTTGGTGAACTCGAGAAGGCATCAGACTCAGCCAATCATGAGAATGGTCTACTCCGAGCACAAGTTGAGAGGTTACAGATTGAATTGCGCGAGTACAGGAAGCGCTTGTCAATGAACAGCTCCGGCATGCTCGGTCGAGGAACACCAGCCAGCCTCGGTCTGGGCAACTCATCGTCCACCTCTACTTCGGGCACTCAAAACACATTCTCATTCGACTTCCCCAGGTTTGGTAGCCTGCCAACTGGATTTGCTGGTGCGCCAACCAAAGCTGCCAGCCCATCAGTTGCAAAGATATCGTCAAATAATGCTCCTGGCGTCCTGGCCCGTAAAGATTCAGGCGGTACTACGAGTGGCCGTAGTATCAGTCCTAGAAGTCGAGCTCGCGCCAACAACTCAACGACTTCTGTAACGACACCCACGAAGTCGACATCTATCAGCTCTGCGAATGCACCAAACAAAAACTTGATGAACTTATTTAGCCCTGGAATGCTTAATGGGTTAGGTAGTGCTGGACTAAATCACGACGGCTTTGTGAGTACTACCATGACAGCTGAACCGAAGTCGATCAATGCCACCACCAACCAGAACAGCCCATCTCGCATATTTCAATTCAACAGCAGCAATACCTCCGCTTCGCCTGATTCGTCGTCATCTGTCTCTCAATACGGTGGGCCCAATTCGTCCTGCGGCACATCACCCGAACCAAGCCACAACTCTCCTAGCTGTGCGATGAATACAATCAATGTAGATGGAACAACTGGTGAGGTCACTTTCTGCGAGAAGCTCAATATGGCTTGTGGCAATATTAGGGATCCCATCCCGCGCACAAAATCTCAATCTAACGGCACACCAGGTGCCGCTCCCACGAACGATATGCCCACGCCAACCTCGATGAACAACGGCAATGCAAACGCAAACGGAAACAGCAGCGGTAATGAACCTGTAAAGAACTTTGATTGGTTCGCGACGCAGAATGGTGGGCAGTTCGACCCAGTACTATTTGGCGATTACCGTGATCCACAAACGGCGATTGTAGGCGATGGAGACTTTACTGGGGGGTTTTTTAACAACGCAATGGCGCCATCCATGGACTTTACGAGTCCTTTCAACTGGGCCGATCTTACCGCACCTACCGGTTTGACTCCTGCGGTGCAGAAGACGAATCCAATGGACCAAGCGGATGCGCTCCTTGCTGGCATTGAAGAGGACGAAGTTGTGCCAGGTGAAGATCAGAGCTCGTTGTTGAGTTGTCACAAGATCTGGTGAGTACCTTTGTTGACCGGTTCGTGCCAAATGATTGCTAAACTGTGTTGCAGGGACAAATTGCAGGACCGACCCGACTTTAAGGACGGCAGCCTCGATATCGATGGTTTATGCTCCGAGCTTCGCGCGAAAGCACGTTGCTCAGAAAGCGGCGTCGTCATCGACCAAAAAGATGTCGACGCTGCTCTCAAAGGATTGCCAGCGAAACGACAGGAACACAGCCCATCAAGTCTGCCAGGCATGTAGAAATCACCGGTGAAGCACCGTGGGATTGGACGTCTTTTTGACCAAAAGTGTGACGATATAAAGGGAGAAATGGGTCTACCAGTGTTATTGAGAGGCGAAATCCGGCTCTTGGTGTTCTCTGTTTTGGGAGTGATGGGCATCTTGCTTGAGGGCACTGGCAAAGCATTCTCTGTCGCTAACAAGAGGCTATGAAAGGCGTTTTGTGGCGTGAAGCCCTTGAGCGGGTGGGAAATGTCAACTACACATATTCGAGACGGAAATATGATGGACTTGGAGTCGGTGGATTGTTCACGTGGCTTCGCGGTGTCTGATCGCGGTTTCCTGAACTTGAACGTATGATATCTTGAGTCAAGTCTACCAACTCGACCTCTGCTTGAACTCCACCTGCAAAACCCCCTGCTCCTAAGAATCTGACCATCAACGAACAGACAATCACATATCCGCTCCTCTTGTCCTTCGACTTCGTTACTGCACCAACTGTACTACTCTTGCCAGGAACTGAACGATTGAAACAGCCCCTACTTCATCAATTGACAGTAGATTTCAACTTCATCGTCGGCGTGCAAGACGACCAGGAGACCCACATCAATCTCCCCTTTCTGCTGCTCACCTGGACATTCATCCTATGTCTGCACGCCAGCGGAAAAACGAGAACTTGTAGGCTTGACTCCTTACTCCCACTCCCAGAAGCTGAAGCAAGACAGTTATACACAGCGCAGCAAGGTGAATCGCTCCAGAGCTTCCGACCACTCCAAAATGCCTTCCAAGAAGGCGAATCGATCCAAAGCCAACAAAGGCCTCCAATCAATGCCAACAGCCTACTCACGCGGCCGCTCCAATACCTACCGCGACCTTCGTTCCGCGTCTGTCCCGAAGAGACGCGAGCGCACGAGGAAATACAAGCACTACAACTTCCCAGTCGTGAAAGCGGAACAATTGAGTATCCAGCACTCCCAAACACTGACCTATCCTCGGGTTATCACCCAATGGCACGATCCCAACACTCTAGAGGTCTTTGAATTTCCCACCGTCGGTATGGCGAGGAGAGAATTGTACGATGAGGCGCAACGAATGGCTCCGCGACATAGACACCAAAGTTGTTGTTGGAAATGTGACAGAGACCATGTCAAGAAGGCCCAAATTCACGAAATCGAGGCAAAGAAGATTGTTTCAGGTCTCAACAGCAAGGTTGAGTATTGGGGCTCCAGCGGCTTGGATCCTCAACGTCTACATGATTGTTTGTTGGACGACTTCGCGAAGGAATTGAGAGATGGCGTTGGAGTCGACAGATGGAACAGTGACGATGAACGTTCACGATCTCCATGCCGATGCGATGACTGCGTTTGGGCTCGAAACGGATATGTTTCTTTCTCGGACGAGGCAGTGGATCCAGAAGTGTACGAGGGCACCGGCACCGTAACGGCACAGCCTGAACCCGGGAAAGAAGAAGACTGGACTGGCTGGTTCACTCATGAGGCGCTGTTTGCCCAGGGTTGTTCGCTCGTCGATGCTGCCATTGAGAAGCGGGATGCCGTTGTGAAGAAGGAGATCACAGACCTTGGCTGGGTGGACGCTTGTGATGAAGACGAGGAGCCGGAGGTCATGGAGATGAATGTCGCTGGCTGGCTGGAGGTGTGGGATCCCGACTGGCTTGACTGGCCAGCTCTAGCAAAGACCGAGTCTGAGCACAGCTTTGAAATGATATGATAAGGTTGCTGGTTGGCAAGCTATCTCTTGTATTCCTAGAAGTTTGACGAGTACAACCTAGGGGTAGCTGGATAGTTCAGTTCCTGGCAAATTGCAACACGTATTCTTAGCTACTATCTAGTTTCTTGCAAAGCCTATATCTATTTTGGTTTTGGACAATTGGAGAGGCGTGAATCCTTCCAGTTCAGGTATTATACAGGAGCAGCGAGTTCGTTCCTGGCTTCACCAACACTCTGTGCCTTTCTGCTTCACGTACCTGAACCGCCTACCTCAATCTTTGGAAGAAGCTGCTTCTTGGCGTATCTTGATGATGCATGTTTGGTATCCAAGTCATGACCCAAATCCAGGCCATGTCGAGTCGCATGAGTGCCAGTGCCAGTGCCGGTGCCATGGGATCGTAGTGCTATGGTACATTGTGTCAAACGACTCGAACATCATGGCAACGAGGATCTTCCAGCAGAACACCGAAGGGGCCTTTGCACCAATATCGGCGACACAGGTGCGACAACGACCGACCTTTGGGGAAATTCCCATCTGCGCCATGGCCACGACATCTGACAGGCCAAACATGGACGTCGTCGTCAAACTGTTTTCACACTGCGCACTGCCATGGAACCTTAGCCCAGTTGCAAGGCCGTCACGTCCTCTGGAGCCCACTTCCATACCGTGCTCCCATCTATTGGAATCTAGCAATGGAACGCATCATATCCGCCTTCGTACTATTGTCGAGGTCAGGTTGAAGGCAGGCTACGTAATCGTAGAGGGAGATGTTGGGTCTGCTCGTAAGCTGAGGGATGACTGCATCTCGCCCAGAAATCAAAGGCCCCCCACTACCTTCGTACGGAGTAGTCGCGTCGAGTACTGTGGTAAGCCTCCAGGCGTGGGCTGTGTCCTCTATTTCCACAGGGCTGGGGCTGGGGCTGGGGATGCTACCTTCGGAGTGGACGAGGGGATCCGGGCTGCAGATGGAGACGTGCATCGGGAAGCTACCTAGGTTGCCGTAGTGGGGCATTTCTCATCGGTCAGCCATCAGCTTCAGTTCTCCTCTCAGCCTCATCCATGGCTGATCACCCACACCCACACCCTTCTGATACCTCCAATACGGCAAACCGTCACTCCGTCGGCACATGGAGTCCCTTGACCGATGCTTACAGGATGCCGCACCGTTTGAGATGCTGCTGCTGCTGCGCTTACGAATACACAAGTATAAAGCACAAGGCTGGTCTCCTTGCTGGACCCATCATTGCTTCAACCATTTCCAGTCCCTTCGAAGCCCGTCTGCTTTTATATACCTGGTGACTGCTCAAAATCTTATCGCGGCTTGAATTTATCTACTCCTACTCGAAAACCTTGTTCAATAACATCAATATGAAGACCTGCCAGTACGCTGCTGTTGCGGCATCCCTTGTTTCTAGCACGTACGCCCAATACCCATCATGCGCTTCCTCTTGTGTCAACGCTGCCACAAGCGGGTCAAGCAGCCTCAGCCAGTTGTGTAGCGACTCAACCAAGCTCACCACTGCCCAGTCGTGTGTCGCCAGCTCCACCTGCAGTGACTCGGACAAGAACTGTACGTCTTTCAAGTGCTTCCTTCAATTGGCAAAGAATCGCATCCTAACGATACAACAGCGATTTACTCGTATCTTAACTCTGCCTGCGGTTCGTCGTCTGGAGGCTCAAACTCCTTGACAGCTATCTCCACAGGGATTAACAGCATCTCTACCGGCGGCCTCAACGGCTTCAACGGCGGCAGTTTGACTAATTCCGCTGCCTTCGCTTCCTACACATCTGCCCACCCAAACGGTCCCTCCAGCAGCGATTGGTCCTCATTCACAGCTGCCAACGGCATCTCAGCCGGTCCATGGGGCACAGGAGTGCCAACCGGCTGGTCAACCCAATACGGCTCAGGCGGACAAGGAGGACCAGGTGGATTCGGTGGAGGAGGACCATTCGGCTTTGGTGGCGGATCCGGAGGATGGGGTCCAGCATCTGGTGGTCCCTTCGCAGGAGGCAACTGGGGCAGTGGGCCATTTGGACAGTCAGGCGCATGGACGACCGGTGCCTGGACAAAGTGGTGGAATGGAAATCAGTGCCCTGAATCTGACTGGCCGGGTTGGACTTCTGGAACTTGGTCGACATCTGCTCCCTGGACTACCTGGTCTGCTTGCTCAGCTTCTGTCACTGCGTCTTCCATCTACACGACCACCACGGCCGGTGGCAACTCGCCATACACGACCACCAGCTTTGGTTACAAGGTCGCGCAGGCCACAGCTGCAAGCCAGTCTGCCGCAACGACTACAGGTACCAGTGGCGCGACTTCTATCACGGTTGCAGGTGGTGCTGCAGCAGCAGCTTTCATGGGCCTCATCGCTATGTTGTGATTGTGTCAAGCTCTCTAGGCCGACAACAAAAAGAATGATTTAAACGACCAATATTTTATGAGTTGGGGTTTTGCTTGGATATCCACACTTACGATCGTTTTATGCCTGGCTGGCGAGGCGTGTACTGAACTGGATGTCCGTTGTATCTCTTGCGACAGTTATTTATCCCAAGTTAATGTAAATTCGTATTTTTATAATTTGGCTGCCTTGCGTATCCTAATTGGATGTTTGCAAGCTCGATCGTGTAGTGGACCTCAGCCTTGGAAGTCACCTGTTCTTCAAGCAGCCAGGACTTTGAAGGCAGAATTTGAGGTAGAGACCATTCGTGAGGGGTGATAGCTCCAAACAGGCATCTGCCCCTTCCCTCGGGGTTAACAATGGACCTCTTGAACGTGTGCCGCACAAGTTTTGGCAGATTATCCTGGGCGTTGACCGTTGTTCCTTAACTTAATTTGCTTATTCACTTGGACGACGTACCGCGCATGAGGGTGTTACACTTGCAGATTCTGGGCGAACTGGATCAAAACTTGAATAGACTCGGCGATTTGAAACGGACCATATTTGTACTGCTATCATACATCCCCCAAGCCCCCCAGCCCATTACGCGTTTTCAAAGGACTGATCACGCTGATGGAAACATCCTGCTGTAGTCATCACCTCACTTTGCTGTTTCGTCAGAGGTCTGTCCCTCGATTGTCTTGCCATCCTCGAGAGGCTGCGCCGCCTCGGTTTCCTCCCCCGTCACAGCGTTCAACTTCCATGGCCCAAAGCCTTTGGCTGGAGGCGCCGGTTTCGCAGATCCAGGAGCGTAGGAGACTCCGAGGCCGTTGGGGGACGCCAAGGCGAAGGAGCCATCAGACCCAAAGTGACTGGTGCCTGGAGGACCCGTGAATGTGACACCGGCGGGCTTTGGTGGTTGTGGGGCAGCGAGAGCCGGGAACCAGGACGAGGATGGAGGTGGAGGAGGGCTGTTGTAACTAGGAGGGCTGTTGTAACTAGGAGCATTGTACCAGTTTTGTGGTTGGGGGTTTGCGACTGGAACTGGTACAGGAGCAGCCATAGACATGGTGGCCAACGCAGCCAGAATGAGAGTGTTGATTGAGCCGTGCATGGTTGCGATTGTAGTTGAAGTTGTGACTCGGAAGGAGTGGTAAGATAGGCGAGGTAATAATAATGCTGTGGGAGTGAACGAATGTATGAGAAATGGTGATCGACAGAGGGAGATTATCGTTTTATAAGATGTCTTCGTCGCTGTATTTCCAAGCTATTCTAATAGGCTTTGGTATATTGAGTATCCGAAAATCCCGTGGAAGGTCATAGCTGACAGCTCCACAAAGAATGGTACGATGTCTTTCGAGGACGGTATATCTCGATGTATTTACCAAGGGCTCCGTGGGTGTCATGGGGAGGTCAAGAGCTATGTATCCTTGCTCAGGTCAACGCTGTGAGCTCAGAGGTAAATTAATTTCGGTGTAAAACACGTTATAAATATTACCTTGAAGGTACGGTGGCACAGGCTTCTGATGCTCCGATAAGGCGTGCAGTGTTGAAAGGGCCGACGGAACCACTCGTTGATCCAAGGGTTTAGCGTACGTACTACATAGTACATCGTATGTATGTGGTGAGGAAAGCTAACCGTTTCCTGTGCGGTTCCTGCGAGTGTGAGCTTGGACAGCCATGGGATTGCAGTTCGTCGATCAAGTCTAGAAATGACTGTGCACTGTACTCAGTACGGAGGCCTAAAATAGTAATATATCAGACTTTCCGGGGAAGCAGAAGGTTTCGTGGGTGCACAAAGGTCGAGGGTTCCGTGGCTGCGACACACACGGAGTGAGTGGTGTTATAGTTCTCGGTAGATTGTCGAGTATCGATGAGTTACACTACTATACGTTGATGAGGAGACGGGGTATTTGGGTCGCTTACTGGAGGATGTATGTAGGACACCTGCTGGAGGATGTTTCTAGGACAGCGACCTCCTCAAGCCAACTGTGCAGATGCACTTTGTGTTCCACCTCGTCGAGGATGTTTCAGAGCTTAGTCGCGGTATCCAACCAACCTCAGTATTGACTTGCATAGTTTCGGGCACCTCATTCTGCGCATCCGCCATCGAGAGCGCACTCATCCATCATGTGGATCAAGGGTCACGATGCCGCGCCGTAAGAAAGCAGCTTTCCAGTGCTCAAGAAGAAGAGTCACAATACCTCAAGTATAAAATCCCCAAGCACTTGTAGGAAGGCAGTCGTCTTGCCACACTCTTAGGCCACTAGAATTCTTTGGTATCTATTACACACAGCGGTCTTCTCTCCGCATAGTTCCAGCACCCAAAGCCACTGCCGCTCAGTTGAAAGACGAGTCATTCCTACCACCATGTCTTCCGGTACATCAATCACGTCCTCGAATCGCTATGAAGCAAGCGAGCAACCAAGTGAACCACGACGTCAACCTAGACACGAATGGTGGACTTGTCGTGAAACAGGCGAAGAATTCCACCAGGTGGATTTTGGGTACGAGCAGGCCCTCCAGCTCGATGATCGAGGCAACCTCTTTGCCATCTTCTCGCGTACAGACCCGTTTCAATTGTTGCACCCCATTCATGCTGGCTTCTCCGTCCCTCTCAGTCCAGCTGGTCCGTTAGCACCATATTCAGGTATTGCGGACGTGGACCGATCGCAGTACGAGGAGCTGAATCAAGCTGTTCGAGAGCGGGTATATTTAGAAGGATGGAGTCAGCAGGGTGCACTATTACCAGGCCAAGAAGCGTTGAGAAGAAGGGACATCAGGGACATGGCTGACCACATCGACAACCAGCCTCGGGAGGCCAGCAGGACAACCCGGATTCATGCAGTTCTCGATCTGCTGGACTTGAAGGATGTAGATACGTATATCGACAAAGACGGAACAATCCAGGTGGAGAAGCTAAGCCATTGTCTCAGCGCAGCGCAGCGGTGTATAACTCGAGGCTTGAACCCCTACGTAATGATTCAAGACAGTACGACATCGAATTATGCCCGCTTTCTTCGATATAGCAATATGGCAGGCGAAGCAGTCGCTCATCTTCAGAACAAACTTCCCCACAGTTTCGACACGGCCGCTCAATTCGCAAGAGCAATGTTGAAAACCAGAATTGCCTTGGCAGCCCTGAGACTCTCAATCGAGTGGTACCTCCAGCAGAACCCCAAGTATTGGGATGAAATGGACGATTCGCCGAGCTTATGGCACAATCTGCTCAAAATACTATGTGATATTCTACCTAGTCTTTGGAACGCTGTACAAGGGAACAATGCTGCCGAACATGCTGCTAGGAGAGTCAATGCCACTTTACTGGTACTTAAAACCATAGGACAGCACATCGATAGAGCTCCTTCTTTTCTGACCATGTACACCCTAAGGGAGCTGGGGATGGTCATGCTCGACGGCGAGCCAACGGATGCCCTCCACTATCAGAATTGGTCCTTCGAGCCGGAAACCGCGAGCGACAAAGCATGGGAGGACATGGGAATTTATCTCACCGGTCACCATTACCACCACATCGAGAAAGATGTGATCAAACGGCTAGGCAACAGGGGAACCAGGCTTTACCGCGGTTTGGAAAATCTTTGCAAAAGCCTTCTCGCCCTCAGCAGGCAGATGCGAGAGCTTGACGTTGTGAAAACCCGTGTATCACACCAAACCTATAGCGACCTTAACACGGTAGCAAGACTGTTAACCGAGAACGGGCAAAGATATAACCGCTATGCGCGCAATGTACGTCCGTGGCTTTGCGATATCCGCGCTCATAAACGCGACATGCAAAATCTGGCCGAGAGATTCGACGAGCTTAGACACAAGATCAATACTCAAGCAGCAATCATAACCTGCACATCGACCAACCCTGATAATGAAGATTGCGTGAGAAAAAGACATGCTTTGTCCCTGTTGGAAAAGGTAGCAGAGGTGCTTGAGCTGAGTCGCCGTAACGGAGAGACTTTCCTGGTTCATCTGTGTCGATATCCGCCAGTAGATGTAGCATACCATAACCTCGAGAAACTGGTCTATCGCGGAGAAGAGATGGTGACCGTTTATGAAACCCACAAATGGTACGCCGAGCCGTTGAATACAGATGAAGAAGCAGCATGGAATGAGTTCAAGGTGCTTTTAGACCTCGGCCCTCCGAAAACTCGGAAGCGAAAACGAAAACTCACTTCCAATGATCAGTTCTTTAAGAGTCGATGGAATGAAGGATAGTCGGATGAGAGGAACGGCGGGCATGGGTTCGACGGAGAAACAAGTAACGAACAGGAAGTCAGAATTATGATTGATTCTGGTGGGTTTTAGGGTGAAGGCTCAAGCGATCAGGCATTCCAAAGAACGTGACTTGGAACTGTTAGTAGTGTTTGTTTTTTATATTTCTTTGCTAAACTCCTCTTTACACACAAAGTCCTGGACACGCTTGTCCTTTACTGGTCTATTGTTAGTGTTTGTACTGCTCATGGACTGCGGGCTTACCATTGCACTCGAGGGTCCGCTACACAGCTTTTGCCTTCATCACACTGTTGATTCTGAACGCCAGCACATTGTTCTAATGGCTGAACACAAAGGAAGGAGCTTTTGTTCTTCGGATCTGGAGTGCAGACGTTGCTTCCAGGGCATTTAATGGTACCCGGACAGGCGCCTACATTTTGTGCCACTACTGAAAGAGGAGCCGGAGCAGATGGTCTAGCTTGCGGTGCCTTGGCTTGAGGTAATGTCAGTACAGGTAATTGTAGAACGCGCGAGGAATCATCAACAAGTAGCGCAAATCTGTCCCGATTATCAAGAGATTGGGTGAGACTTTCTTCCGCAGTCTCTTTTTCTGACAAGACTTACCAGAGGGAGCGGGTGCAGGTGGCGCTTGTGGTGCAGGTGGCACTTGGGGTATAGGTGGCGCTTGGGGTACAGGTGGCGCTTGAGGGGGTACAGGTGGCGCTTGAGGAGGTGCAGGTGGCACTTGAGGTGCTAAGATCAACCCAGTCAGTACAAGGGCAATGTCTTATGATAAGATACGGGGGGCACTGAGGCTGCAATGGGACTCACCAGGTTGCGGAGCCGGTTGAGGTCCGGTAGTAGGTGGAGGACCTCCTGGTGGCGGACTCCACGGTGTGGCTGCCGGAAGAGGCGCATTCGCAGCTGGCGGTGCTCCTGGCGAGCCCCAATTCGGACCTGTTGCTGTTCCAGCGGGCTTAGCGGGTGGCTTGCTAGGCCACGACCACTTGGGTGCGCTTTGTCCAGATGGTTTCGGGCTTGCTGCTACAGCCTTTGGAGCAGGTGCTGGTGGACTTGCTATCAACGTAGTAGGCACACAGATGCCAACGCATGAGCTACCGAAAAGCCCTTCTCGACAGGTCATGTCCATTTTGCGGCATGATGAAGTGGCTGCACACGGTGGCAGTGGATTGGCGCTCGAGTCGGTAGCGATCAGACATGGAGGGAATTGACTGTTGGAGGACGTAGGAGGTGAAGTCGGCGCTTCGCATCTCTGTGTAAGGTTCAAAGTCAGCACCCGTACAGAATCGATGTTTTGTTCAGCAGCAGTAAGCTCACTGTTAGATCAAGTCGACAATTCTGCCCCTCTTGTGTCCAACACTTGACCGCTGCGTTGTTGAAGCATTCGCAACTCTGACCTCGTTAGCTGCGATCATACTGATGTAGGCCTCTTCACCATACGTTGGGCGCGGTGCCACATTCGCGTGGAATTTCACATCTGCATGGTGCCGCAGCATCTCCAGATCCCAGAGCTCCCAGAATCAAGCTTCCGGCAGCCGTATTCCTCCTATTGAACTTTGGCCAGGCACGCGCGGGGACAGCTATCGTTAGAGAGACCGCGAGAACAACTGGTACGAGCTTCATGTTGCCAGGAACAAGAGATTTATTGGGGGTAGACAAGAGTGCATACGTAAACCTGCTACTCCTGCTAGACTGTATTGTTGATATCGGGGAGTTGCCTATATAGAGCTCTTAAAAAGAACCCCACATTCTATGACATCCTGTTCAATCTGGTGTGTTCAGTGATCCGAAAGCGATTTGATGCGATCGCCAGCGCTGCCAATATCAATGCCGGCATATTTCGAAACTCATCCGCCCAAGAACTCCTCGGGGTGCCATGCCATTACTCGATAAATTAAGAAAATCATCAATCACCCAAGGGTTGTTGTACATGATAGCCAATAATGGCGCAGCAGACAAGTACTATACCTACCATGTAGCTATGAGTTCAACTCTTCTATTGGTATTCATTATAATGAATCGTTGGTAAGCTGATCAACAAGGTCTGAAGTCATTGATTGGCGAATTGCTCCTACCAGAGGCCCGTATCTATAGGATGTTGAAACAGTACTGGCAGACCGCACCATGGTTCGAATGTTTTTACAGGTGAGCGCTGTCGGCCCTGCACACTCCAAGCGATTTCTGACAGAGGCTCGTTTTCCCTCCGGGATATAGATGACGCCCAAGGAATTGATGATGGAGATTTCATGTTTCGAATAGACAAGAGTAAGCTCGAAGTCAACTCGACTGGCTCATCAGATGAAAGATGCTGGACCCTTTGCTACGGGCGGGATTTTACTTCTCGGGAAACCATCAGCATTTTGATAACGACAAGGCTTTCATCGGAGATCTTACCAATAACTCATCTACAGGGCGTCGGCCTCGACTCCCCGACAGAAGAAAACGATGTGGTTCACGTGGCAAAAATAGTGTCTTTGTTTGAGAATGGAGCTTGACGGTACTTTTGCCGCGGCTACCATACCCCGGAACAGATGGTGCGATTCGTATATTCGTAAATTCTCCCATCTTACCATCGCATATCATTAGCTTTCTGAAAACCTTTGTTGTTGAAACGATGGAGATCTTGACCAATAGTTCGCTTTGTCTGGTGATTGTACTTTCTGCACTGGCCAAGCGGACATATTTTTGAAGAATAATGGTCCTATTATTCATTATAATCATAGCTCTCACTCGTTAATCCCTGGTGGCATTTCGTTTGACAACAAGGATTGTGTCTCGATATCCCTCGACTTGTTTGTAGCATCAAAGGCCCCGTCAACCAACACTTCATCCTGCTGCTCTTCATCCTTTTTCATGGCGTCGGGTTTATCTTCGACTTGCTTCGGCGGAAACTGGCATGCGACCCAGAAGCCACCTGCAAAAAATGCTAAAATAACGATACGGAGCTGTCCTCCTAGAACTTGGAGAGTTGGTGTACTCCATACGCATAAAGACCGGAGAACATGGCAGGCGTGATTTGCACTACTGAAGGTGAGGGTGAGAGAGTCTAGACGTCGAGATGCGGGAGAGACTCGGAGTACATGTTAGCTTGAAAGATGGACCCGATGGCGACTTCGGACCGGTCTCGCTCATTCGTCTGTTAGGTGCCACCCGAGTGACCCGACCTCGGACCACCTGCAGGTGCAGACCAGCACCCACTGCTGACTAAGCGTGTCTTCTTGCAGATGGGCAATGTCTCTCGTCCGGGTCGCTACCTCCTCACCTTGTCGACCATGTAGCCATCCGGCTTTATTGGTCGTAGATGGGTGACTCAGCATCTGTTGGCCACCTCAGGCATTACCCCCTGGCTGCTCAGGAGTGTGCATCATCACCTTACCATCAAGACTTCACCAAAATGGCGCTCAAGGTTTTGATCTCCTTGCGTACTGCCCAGGTAAGCGACTCCCCTTCCTTTGCCCCTGTTCTGACAATCCCGCAGCTTCTTCTTGCACCCTCAATCTTCGGGCTCGCAATTGTCCTCCTACTCCAAGCGCACAAACACCGTCCCCTGGGAACCGCTGCATCGCTTGGTATCACTGCGGGTGCATGGGGGACCATCACCGCCTTCATTGGATTCCTAGACCTATTTTGCTTCCACAACGATGAAAACATCGGATCCATACTTCTTACCTTGATCTTGGACGGATTGGCATTAGGCTTATTCTTTAGTGCTGGAATTGTCGCTTTGCCATCTCTTCGAAATCCACTTACTCGGAGCGCTGACAGCATCTGTAGTATATGTTCCATGCCTTACCATTGAAGGACAGCTGTCATGCCTTGCGCGAGGAATTCAAGGGCGTGGGTCAGATGTTGTGTTGGATGGATCGCGTTGCAGCTGCATTTTGCTTGGTTGGTTGTCTCGTCACCCTCATTCTACTTAGGATCATTCTCCTCAAGCACAAGGCTTCTTAAACCTCTACGCCCAAGTATCCCCACCTGGACAACAATTGCAGCATTGCTTCTCCGTTGAATATCCCCACTCTGCGATAAACATCGCTAAGATGCGAGCAATGTACAACATGAATATGCCAAAGACCGAGTGACATTAATTTAGATGTAGGCGTACCATTCTCACGGCCAGTCATCTTGCCCTTCGGAATAGTCACCTGGCTCTCTACCAGAACTTCTATGAACGAAATCCAGCATTTCTTCACCTCGATCCATATATCCTGCTCGATAAGCTGCTTGAATCGCCAGCCCTCGCTCTCTCCGTGCTTCAGCTTGGCCTGCAGCGAAGCCTTGACCATATGCCGCGTCTGACCCATCGCCGTGTTCGTCTACGACTTCCTGGTTCTCTTCCCATTGCTCTTGTCGTCCTTCTTCGACTCCCAGAATGTGACCCACCTGCCTGCCTGTGTACGCACCGTCCTCCGCCGGACCGTGGCGGAAACGTACCAACTCTGCTTCCTGGCGCTCGATTTGTAATCGAAGAGCTAAGATGATGGCGTCTGCTGTATTTTGGCGCTCGACTGTCTGTTCCTCGAAGTAGCTTTGGCCACGTGCGCTCCGGCGTGCTGCAGCCGAACCTTCTCCATAATCTTCGTCACGCCTGGCCCGGTGCACTGCTGGGAGATATGCTACATAGCTTGACTCGGAATCGACGTCTGAAGATTGCCCGAGCTCCTCGTTTGGATCTCGTCTTATGCGCTCGATTTTCTGATTGTTTAAATTGTGGTTGATACCGATGTCTTGAATTTGAACTTGAACTTTTCGATCTTGTTGTCCATTGCTAATATGGTTGAGCACATGGCGGCTACGATATTTTTGAAATTTTTCTATATCTTCGGGTGCTTCATGGCAGTTCGAGAGCTGAAGATGTGGGCCTGGTACACTATAATATGATTGCGGGTCTGCCGATGCACTCTTTACTATATCCGCTCCATACAAGTCATCGACTTCGACACTCTGGCTCGCCAAAGAACGCAAGTTTTGATCACCAGTCCTTCTTAGTTGGGGTAGCGGATTGTTCCGATGTGATCTCCATAAACGAAAATCTGGATACCCCGGGATGTCAAGACCAACTCCGTCATCACTCAGTGGTGATAAAGTTTGCCGGAGCGGCAATTCTCGAGTACTCGTAGGATACTTAGACTCTGTTTGCTGGTGGTTAAGCTGAGTTCTATCAGCATCTGTGAGATTTATGGAGCCTAGGTCGACATGACGATCTGAGGAGTCACATTGTACGTCTTCATTGACGGTGTGGTCATGGTCCCAAGTTTGGTCTGCTTGCTGATAATGCTCGAGTTCAGATAGATCAGAGCCAGGCCCAACAAACACGTTGTCACGTTGTGTTGACGGGCGAATTCGATTCTGAGCAACTGATCCTAGCATGTTCTGAGGCCGTGATCCTCGCTCAAATCTAGGCCTGATGATCCCAGGAGTGGCAGGTCGCTGTGGAAGACGTGGCATATCCCTTTCATTGTTCTCCTCTTCGGATCCGACGTCGAAAAGAGTCGATGCATCAGAACCACTTTCGTATCTCGTTCTCTTGGAATAGGTTTCCTTCTCTTCAAGTTCAGGCAAACGCCTCTTTCTTACCAGCGAAATCGAACTTTCCCTGGCCGATCGGCCGGGTACAGGCGCAAAGACTCCAGCTCCGGACTCGATTTTTTGGAAATAGCGGGTGCTACCAGAGAGGGCATTTTGAGGACGCCTTGCTAGGCCAGGAGATCTCGAGAGCAGGGGTGGAGAAGCTCGCTTTGGAGAAATCGTGAATCTCTTCGAACGAATCTTGTCCCGAGTTTGTGCCATGGTGGCAGTGGCAGTGGTCTGGAAAGCCATCTTGAGCTTCGCGTGAGGAAATGAATGCTGCACATGCCAAGGCTAAAGATATATCGATGGTTAGATTCAAGTTGTTTGCGGCGCTGAATAAAGAAGGATGCCAGATTCAGGCTGTCGCATTGCAGTGCTTGTTTTCAAACGGGCACAACGGAAATGACAAAAATCTTGACAAAGGAGACCGCAAACACACTGTCCATTCAAGTAAAAACACCGGATTGGACGCATGTTGGACGCACACGCCTGACTTGGGGTGACAATCCCAGGATGGATGATGGCCATGAGGGTGTCAGAGATGCGGCACAGTGCAGGAAGAGAGGGTCCGAGGAGATATAGAAAGAGACATGTATACTTCTGCTCTGGATATCGATAACACAGAAAGGCATATATATGTGAAAAGAGAACGCTTGGAGGGGAGAGGATTCCGAAGTTGATACGGTCTGCGGTACCTGAGAGAATGTCCACTGAACTTCTCAGACCAGAGCTACCACGCTAGCTCGCGAGCGCGTTGGGGTGGAACCAATGTAAAATTATCGCGGCGCGTCACACTCTCTCAATCGCCAACTACGCCCGGCACCATGTACAGCCTCGAGCGAGAACAGGCCAGACTCGAGGCAAAGAGGCAAAACATCATTGACCCCAACAAGCAGCAATTCGGGGATGCATTATGGGAAGAACAGCACTATCCGCACCGTCTCAACTTCTACATCATACCTCCCACTGCCGACATCTCCCTGGAAGAGTTCGAGGAGTATGCCATAGCCCGACTAAAGAGTACAGCTTGATCAATTGCACGCGTAGGAACTGTACTGACGCGCCATAGTTCTTACCGAGCTGGAAACATGCACTTTTCGAAATCGCTCCCCAGAAGAGACGCAAGCCTATATGACTCCTCTGCTGCACAAATACCTCCCACTCCAAAGCAACTCCGCGGACGTAGACGATGTTGCTCAGGAGGAGAGACGGAGGGACCACTTCTCCCACTTCATTCTGCGCCTTGCCTTTTCCAAGAGCGAAGAGCTGAGGAAACGATTCTCACGCTTGGAGTCCTCCTTGTTTCGGCTTCGATACGAATCAGACGATGCCAAAGAATTGAAGGAATTCACGGCCAGTGTTAATTTTGCGTGGGAGCCTGTTACCGCAGAAGAGATGGAGAGCGTGGGCGAGTTAGTGAGAGACGCGTCAGAGAGTTTCTTTGTCAAAGAGGAGGAAGGCGAAGAAGAAGAATACTTCAAAGTGGATTGGGAACAGGTACCTGATCTCGTTGAGAATAGACGGGTGTATCTTAGTGATGGATTGGCATATGTGCCTATGAAGGAGCAAATGACTCTTGTTATCAACGACTTTTCGACACGATTGGACACGGCGCTCGAAGTAGGTGCTACATACACTTCCCTTCCGGTTCAAACTAACCACCGCCTCCCTAGTTGACATCTCGTGCTCTGGGCCGCCTCGATGAAGACGATCGCCTCGCCCCAATCCTCGAACACCTCTCCCGCTCCTTCACAGCACCCGACGCAACCTACGACACCGACTCTGCTCCAAACCAACTCCACCCAACATCCACGAACATCGAAGCCCTCTCACAGCACTTCCCCCTCTGCATGTCCCAACTCCAAACCACCCTCAAAGAAACCGCTCATCTCAAACATCACGGGCGCCTCCAATACACGCTGTTCCTCAAAGGCATGGGAATGTCCTTGGAAGACTGCATACAATTCTGGCGCCGCTCTTTCCGCCTCATCACAGACGAGAAGTTCGGCAAGGAATACAAATACAACATCCGTCACGCCTACGGAGACGTGGGCGGCGACAGCAATCGACGCGGGCGAGGCTATACGCCCTTTTCCTGCCAAAGGCTTCTTACAGAGGCCCTTCCTGCATCGGGCCAGAACCACGGATGTCCCTACCGCACCTTTTCAGCCGGTAATCTTATTCCCCTGCTCAACAGTTTCGGTGTGCAGGAGAAGGGTGTGCTAGAGGGGGTCAAGGAGGATGTGGGCAAGCAGAGATACCACGTCGCTTGTAACCGGGTGTTTGAACACATGCATGCGGCTGAGATTAAGAAGGTGAAGGAGGAGGGACTGTGGAGTGCGGCTCAGCTGGACACGCTTTTGCATCCTAACGAGTATTTCAAGAGAAGTTTTTTGCTGATGCATTTGAACGATCCGAAGGAGGAGGCGATGCAAGAGTAGGTAGGCATTGCGTCTTGACCGTGGGGTTTTATGATATGTTTGTGGCCGAATGGTGTTTGGGTATGGAGTTGTGCTTTCGTCGAAGCGTTTGATGCATTTTGGGGTGTGTTTTTGCAATGCCACAGAATGATTTTCAAGAACTTGATGCCTAGTATCTATTTCCCTCTTGAATCTAAATACACTGTAAAATGTTACCTCTCAATCTCCCTTCAAGATGAGTACAATTCGCACCCTCAAGTATCAAGCAAGTCTCATAGATACGCCATGGAACATCTCCTCGTCATCCCTTGGCAAATCCAATTCTCTGCCAACACCCATACACGTCTTCCGCCAATACGGCGAAATTCTCATCCGATACACAGCTGATAATCATCTTCTCAACCACAGACATCCTATCGGCATGATTCAGCTTCGCATATGCTGCCAGATTCTCCTTGTTTGCTTCCATCGTTTCCGGCGCGTTGGACAAACTGCTGCTGATGCGCGCCAGAGATCGCTCGAGCGTCTCGTCCAAAGGCAGGGCGTTTGGGCTAGCTTGTGTCATGGGAACAGAGCTCTGTTGCTGCACAGCATTCGACATGTGGAAATCTGGCGGAGCAACAGCTTCAAAGTGGAGGCTGCTGCCATTGCCGGGATAGTGGAAGTATGAGCTGGTGGAAGGCGGAGGATTGTGTTGGGCGGCAAGCTGCATAGTTGTAGCATCGTGCGGATTGAATGAGTCCTCGGTCAAAGTTGTCCCGGGTCTGGGCGATGAGCTGCTGCGGAAAGCTGATGAGCTAGCTTCCGCAGCTGACACGCTCGGCCCCTTCGCGGGGCCAGTTCTGGAGGGCGGCTTTGCTGACGGTCGCCTGGTCGGCGCGGGTGCTTTCCGCAGGCTTTCTTTGGCGGTACTCGCCCTTCTCTTTGGAGGCGACTTGGGCGCCAGTTTATCTTCCAGGGCTGACTTGAGGATTTCATCAGCATGAGCCTTCGAAGGCAACAGTGTATAGTCCAGAGCGTCTGCCATATTCGACGGCGAAAATTGTTCAAACGTAGGCGTGGGCAGGGGTCTCGTATCAGTCGCCGTTGATGGCCGACTACTGGAACTTCCGTCGCGAGAAGATCCAGGTCGTTTGAACGGGAGCTCGCGCCGAGGAGGAATCATGAATGTGAGGTCCCCTTCCACTTCAGACGAGCCGGGAAAAGGGGCGGTAGACAGCCTCTGATGAGATGTTGGGGAAGTGAAGAATCGGCTTGAGCCAGTTAAGGCTGTTCTAGAGTCGGCAGTACTTCTCGGTCTGATGGGATCCGACTGTGTTGAGAAGTTGTGACCCTCGCCTAACGCCATGGCTGAGCGTGGTCTCAGTGGATGGATTCGACGTGATCTCACATCGATGGCGCCGATGTTTTGAAGCACAGGGTCGGAATAAATGCTTGGTTCGTTCTCACGTATCGAAGTCAATGGCGTTGAAGGACGGAAAGGATGAACAGTTTGCGATGCTGGGACAAAAGAAGAAGTATATGAACGATAGATATGCTGAGAAGTCGGGAAATGTTCTGAACTGCAAGTGTACGGTCGATGCGGCTCTTCAAACCTATCTCTGCTCTGTGACCAATTTGATTCATCATTCCGCTCGTCACTTGCGTTTCGAGGTACGTGGAAAGAGCGAGATGATGCCGAAGAAGGCCGCTGAGAGAGACCATCTGTAACTTGCTTGGAGAGACTGTCAGTGTCACGATGTTCGGTGATGAGTGGCAAGGCTGATGAGGCTGCACTAGGGCGTGGTGGAGCAGTACTTCCAGTATCACCTGCGGGTGCTGAATTGTGCAGATGGCAGCCGACGTCTTCGAGAATTGCAAGGGCAGTGTCGAAATCCTGGACTGAGGTGAACTTGAACTGCATCCTTCGAACCTGAAATGGCTGCTATTAGTCAAATGCCACCAAACCAGCAATCAGACGGTAAACCTTGGTGTCTGGTAGCGTGTAGCGTAGGGCAATGGTGGAGGTCATCCTGCGGTAGAGGGCAGAGGTAGGCAACTGGTCGGCCTTGAGCTGGACATTGACCTCGCGCGCGTGCTTCACGGCGGCGTTGCACTCGCCGACTTTCTCAATCAAGTTCAAGCTGTCCTAGAAGCCCGGGCATCAGTACGGGGGTTAGGAAGCGAAGTGATGCATTCGTGATGATACCAGCAATTTTGCACCCTGAAGAACCTTCACGATGGAGGAAGGCTGCCGGCCATATCTATCAGCGCCATAGTTGTCGAAGACGACCAAGACTTCACTCAGTTCATGCTTCCAAGAGAATTTGG
The DNA here is from genome assembly GCA_003693225.1 of Venturia aucupariae. NCBI lineage: Eukaryota > Fungi > Ascomycota > Dothideomycetes > Venturiales > Venturiaceae > Venturia > Venturia aucupariae. The sequence goes on along the minus strand of QWZN01000031.1, from coordinate 98,220 downwards.
TGGCGTCAGATGCGTCTATTGAGTGGGAAAATTTTAGCAGTGGGAGACTGATCAAACCGGTGGGAATGACTGAGGTGAGTTGCGACATGGCTGGTTATATGTTGCCCATAGGCGGCTGTTAGCACTTTGATGCAGGTGTTTGATGCTGCAGGTGGGGGTTGAACTTACGGACGGGAGGAGGTGCAGTGGGTGTACTATGAGGCAGAAAGGTCACGTGCGTTGCACCTAGAATAGAACTTTTGAACTAGTACCTAGTCCAACTTGAACTGGAGCCGTTTGCGTAGAGCTCAAGATCAAGCAGCATTCGGCCTGTTTGCGCCAACCACCCTCACGCCTCCCACCTGCATACCGCCTGTCCCAGCTGGCGCATTCATGACCGTCAGATACAAAACAACAACGGCACCATGGTCCTCAAACAGCGCGACCCCAGCATCGAACGCTCCGATGAGTACGACCGCTTCATCAGGGAGGTTCAGGAATACCACAACAAGCGCGGCACAGTCTTCGACCCTCAGCCAAAGGTCGGCCCGCGTCATATCGACCTCTACAAACTCTACCAGCGCGTCACTGGCGACGGGGGATACGATGCTGTTTGCGATACAAAATTACACAGGCTCGCATGGCGCAAGATTGCACAGGACTTCATGCCCAGCAACGTCAATGTCGTCCAGATGGCTTTTCTGATGAAGTCGGCATACTACAAGAACCTGGCCGCCTACGAAATCTCCACCTTCCACAAGCTTGAGCCACCGCCAAAGGAGATTCTCGAGGATGTATCGGCCAAGGGAGGTGACCTTCTGAAGCGCACATTGGAGAACTACACTGTCAGGACTATCCGGGAGACGGAGAACCTTGGGAATGGATCACAGGAGGGCGGCTCTGACGATGAGCACAAGACACCTAACGCGAGTGAGAAAATGGACGTCGACGAGCCTGGCAGCACTGGCGGTCGGGTAACAAGAGGTCTAAGACAGGCACCACCGCAACGGGTCTTGTTCGGTACACAGCAAGATGGGAACAGGCCCCCGCCTCGATCTGTAGGCACGCAACAGTCGCCAACCCCTGGCCAGCCACCGATGAATGGTACCTACAACTCCAATGGCGCCGCCTTCACCATTGCGAACTATGAACCACGCTCCGTCATTGCCTCATCCGTGAAGCCAGTATATACACCTGCCAATCATCCGGACCACTATCGACAAATCGCAAAGAAGATGCTGGCATTGCGGAAGACGGGACGTGGACAAACACAGGTTCGAAAGCCTGAGATGCTGCCTGGAACTGGTTTCATCGGACCCAACATCTACGTGCGAGCACTTCTGGCTCTCCAGTCCGGAGAACCTGCAGAGGTCCGTTATGCGCTGCATCATCTGGTCAAGATTTCGCATGAGCGGGGCGACAAGTATGTGTTTGATCAGTTCCCGAGCTTGGCGGAGGCACTGCTTGAGCAAGTCCTCAAGGTCAGCACGCTTTTCTACAATGTCAAGTGGAGAGCTTCGTACGATCCCGAGGAGTCCTCAGAGAGTGATGTACTGGACGCGCTTAACGGCACTCCGGATTTGTTGAAGAAAATAAGAGCGCTCAAAGAGGTGGAATATACAGATGGCTTGCAGTCGGAAGACTTCACCACAACAATGAGCAACGTGAACGAGGCGGCATTAGTGCTGCGGAATATGGTCATGCTAGAACAGAACGCCCTCTACATGTCCAGAATCCCCCTCGCCAAAGACTTTGTAACCATAGCGCTCAGTCTTCCGCGTCGTGCGCCTGTCATCGAACTCCAACATTACGCGCTCGAAGTTGCTGAGCAAATTACCAAGTTCTTTGTGCTCGGAGCAGAAGATTCTCTGTATCAGTGCCTGTTAGCCCAGCTCGATTCGAGCGATCGCGGTGCCGTGGTTACCACCCTGCGAGCCTTGAGCAGAATATCAATGACCCTCGAAGCGCAAAATCGCCTTCCAAACGTGCCGATATCTTCTCTTTCACGAATCAGTGACTGGCTCTTGGTCGAAGATGAAGAGCTCAGGAACGCATGCCTCGACTTCCTTTATCAATTTACGGCAGTCACGGAGAATGTCGAGGTTCTGCTTCAGCACACCGATACCGAGGCGCTCGTTGGCCAACTCGTGCGGATACTAATGTATGGAGCTACCTTGGAGGAAAAACGTGATAGATCAAAAACAATGTCAAAGCTCTCGGCGCCGGCTACAGCGCCTCCCAAGTTATCAGACAGTATCATTGAACAGCTCACCCAGATCACGGACGATCGCGAGTTGAGCCAGGCCTGGTCAGTATCAGAAGACGCAACAGCAAAGACCAAGCTAACCACCCGTCAGGCTACGGACGTGCTTCGAGGAAGACCCTCGGGGTGAGATAACACAGCTCGCCTTGTGGTCTGCTTACAATGATGCGTTTGCCAAAGCCAAACTCACCCGGCCTCTGATGCAAGCCAAAGACTTCATCACCAATGTCTCTGCAACCTTCACCACAGCCCAAGCACAAGTTGTGCCAAACGAGCAAGACCCATCCAGGCCCAAATACACAATCAAGGGTGTCCGTCCACGAGCCGTCCCCGTTGACCTTCGTGGCCGACCCTACATGCACTGCCTTTGGCACACTTCGCCTCCTGCCACGAACGGGCTCTCCAATTCCCTCCATGCCTCTCAAAACAAGGCTTCCGGATGCGATGTCAGCTTCGCCAAAGCCGATGAGATGTGGCATCACGTCTTAACCTCTCACTTGACCATCACCAAAGACCCCGTGACTGGCAGATACCCATCTCCGGAATCGTTTGTCGAGGTGAACCCGGGCAAGCACTGGAATTGCGAGTGGGGCGGGTGTGGGCGTTTTGGAAGTGTAGGGACCGCAGACCTCCGGCTCTTGACCAAGCACGTCAAGACGCACTTGCCTGATACGTCGCGCTCGGCTCCCATCCACAAGCAGCACAACATCACCGCGGACAGTCTCGCCCAACGTCCCCACCACTCCGCCTCTCTCTCTGGCAAGGGGTTCCTCAACACGGCCGTTGATGAGCGACTTGATGCCGCAGGGCTCCCGCTTGCGTCCGTCCTTGTTCTCCGTAACTTGGCCAGACAGATGGGCAAGATTGATCTTGCTCGTTCGGGCTCGTCGGGCGTAAACGCTCTTGGTGGGGTGGAAATCAAGGAAAAGGTACCCAGTCATGTGGAGAAATGTTTTGCGCCTGTGAAAGAACAATTGGGATTTGTGATGGCTTGGAATCATAGCCTGAAAGAGTATCTACCTGCGTTGAACGGTCTTGTCGAGAGAGGCATGCCCGCGCCACCTCTTGCAGCACAAGACGCTATGGTTTTTGATTCCTGAAATGTAATCATGGATGGAATCGTTCGCGAGTTTGCTGTAATTTACGGGTGGAGTTTGTGTCATGGACGGTATGATTATTTGGAGCGAGACGGCGCTTCAGGGACCAGGGGCGTTGTAACTTCCATCTGATACCATTGGGCATGGTCAGAATATTTGTACTGTATACGAGTATGATTATGTCTCAGCTAGCAGTAAAAGTTGCTTGTAGCAACAGACATTCACTTCGTTCGGCCCCCTTTGAACCACTGGCACTGCCTATAGATATTATGTACCGTATTTTTCCCCTCCTTGGATTGTCACCACAAGCTCCGAGTGCTCAGCCACCGTACATGACCGAGCGATCCGTCGTCTAAAATGTCCGTTGGCATTCTTTGTGACGACGATGCTCGGCCAAACGAGGGAGGACTCGCATGCTTTCGACAAGGTGACTACAGAGATGTATTTCTGATTGTACGGGGTTCGAAATCTTGTTCAAAGTCGGCCCAGCCGTAGAAGCAGAATGATTCCTTGCTATTACTCACCATGTGCCCCACGTCTGGGCATAGATTGTCACGTCCCAATCCGGTGCCTCGCATGCGAGCCATGCATGCGGCAGAAGAGCACCTGAGCCGATGACGAGAGCCGTGCAGCGCAGCGCAGCGCATACTTTCAGACAGAGAGACACGTCTTTTGCATGTCGATATGCGCTTTGGCCAGTCACCACTTGTACAGCTCATGCTTGCCCGAAAGGGTGGCCAAAAGAGGCACGCATACACGATGGCGCTTCGATGCGACATGCAGAAATCGGCGCAGCGTGGGGTGCCTCGAGCTCAGATCTGTGTCTGGCTGGTTTGAGAATGGCAGGGTGCGATCGGTTTGCGAGGTCTGAACCTTTGCGGCTGGGAAGAAGATTTTAGACCTTGTCGCGAGAAATGTGGGATGATGGGAAAGTCTTGAGCGGAGAGATGTGCCGTGGGCTTGTCTCTTTCTCTCTCTCACACAAGCCGGGTGAGACCCAAAGGCCCGTTGAACCGCAGCAAGCGCGAGACCGTAATACTATGTTACTACGGCAGAATGCAGAGCCACAAGATGGGGAGGCGGCAGGATCACCGCGAGGAAAAGTAACAGAAAACCTGGAACAACGTTTACGCAACGTGGTGTGGAGATCTGAGCAGGTAAGAAATATTCAAGTATTCATGCCGCTGTCTATGGAAATTGAATCGCTCAATTGACTCCCCGTGATATGCGCAACAGTCCGCCGTAAAGTTGACCGTCAAGTTGATTTCCATGCTGTTCCACCCATGCGAAAAAAATTATCGAGTATCTACAGAAAGTGATTTGCGCAGTGAAAGGATCGCTTGAGAACCAACAGGCGCCACCCGCTTCTATACAAACGTATGCTCAAAATTGCCCCAATCCTGAAGAGATAGGCGTCATGATTCGTAGCTGTCGTTGAGATTTTCAAAAGACCCTCTAAGTGACCGACCCTGGCCGAGAAAAGTGTTAGGCGCTATCCAAAAGCCACGAGTAGTCTTTCGAGTCGGATTCGGTTGCTGGAATAACACCCAAGTACCAGTCGTCGCTATAGGTTGAATCGTCAACACCAGCTGGAATACTGATTGCTCCAAAATCGCCGTCGACGGATGGGTATTCGGGGGAAGCGGACTGGTTTGCCGAATGATCGGAGTAAGCGAGATTCTGCAGATGGCCAATGTTGACACCGACGAGACTGGAGGCATTGTCGGGTACTGTGGTCTGATCGCTCAAGTGATGAGCATGGCGAGAGTTGCTGCCCGAGCTGTAGGTCTGCCGATGGCGTATCAGCTTTGTCTTTTGCTTCAGGCCAGAATCGCAAGCCGGAAGGCTCTGTGGAAACCCGTAGTCGACCGAGCCTGCTAAGGGATAGGAATCACGAATTCCCACGGTGCCACTCCAGAAGTTCGGGAAAATATCAGGACAGCCGGAGTCCAGAGGTTCACCGATTTCGGACTGAGCACCAGATGAGGAAGCCGTAAGCGGTGGCGCGCTCTGGTAGCTGGACTCTCCGCTGAGCGAAACCGTCTGGATAGACTCTGGTGCTTGACTGACCAGGGGCAGGTCGGATGGCGAGAAGAAGTCCGTGGTGGCAGACGGAATGTTCCAGTCGGTGTCGTTGTCGAAGTTCAAATGGTTGGGAGATGTTGTGAAGTCTGGGACCTCAGTAACTGTGGTAAGAGACGAATCAAACCAGCCAGTGGTCACTGACAGGGCCTCGGCGCTCGTTGTCCTCGATAGTACCGAGCCTGAACCATCTTCGCTGCCAAACAGGAACGGATTGTAGTCGAGCTCGGAATAGTTATGGATGCTGTCAGCGGACGGTTGAGCAGCGCAGTCTGCACCATACGTCTTGTTGGGGGTGCTAAGTAGAGTCATGTCGTCCACAGAGTAGGACATGTCGCCTTCCGAGAAGTCGGCGAAGCCGCGAGCATACGGTGGGTTATGGATGCTATTTGGTCGTGCTGATCGCGAAGGTTTCGGGTAGGGCGTCATGAGAGCCTGTCCGTGGGTGTTGTGGACAGGCTTGTGTTTGGGGCCATTGAGACCCGGCAAGCTTTGGTCAGAGTTGCTTGAGCTGAGGCAAGGCTTGCTCTTGACAGGCATGGTCCGCCGACGGAGAATCGTCTCGTGTCTCCTGTCCGCCATCTCGCTTTTGATGCCGCAGACACACTCGGAGCCAGTGTGGCAGTAGCAGTCCATGCTCTCCACTACTTTCGGTTAGTTGCTGGAGCCAATCCAGACAAGCAGTTTGCTCACTTGTAGGATCGCTCTCGGGAACATCCTTCAGCTTCTTGCTTCCGCAGTCGCACTTTGCATGATGGGACTTGTCCTTTCGAGCTGACCGGCAGTGTTCGCATTGCTTGACTGGACGGCCCTTTGGCGCGATCATCTTCAGCTCTCGATCTGTAGTGGTCAGCGGCGAGATCAGAAAGGATGCTGCCATGACACGGATGCCGGTGCTTCCTTACCATGGTGATTGCAGTTGCTCACGCGGTGACCCCTGATACAGGAGTCGCACGCCCACTTCTGTCCGTCTCGAAGCATAGCTGCTGCTGCTGCTGCTGCTGCTGCTGGCTTGCGAGCCGGCGAGAGCTGTCCTGAGGTGTGAGGTGTTTTCGCGCGAGGTCCGCGGCTAACACGCTCCAATGGCAAGAGTGCAGGTGGAGCTGGAATGGAGAGTAGGTAGATGCTGAACAAGGCGAGGGATAGGAGACAACTGGCCAAGCCAGCGCCCGTCGAGGACGAGACGACGTATATAGCAATGGCCGACCAAAATGCTGGTGTGGGAGAGAGAAAGTGGACGAGGTGAAATGTTGGAAGCGTCCAGTGGGGGGATGCTGCCTCCTACCACAGTACAATATGTACTGGTACCGCGCCCAGGGACCGTCTTTGGGCTGTGAATGGCTAGATGGGCGGATGTGGCCGAGCTGTGGAAGAATGGGGCCGACTGCGTGCAATCAATCGACAAGGGGCAAGCTCGAGTCCTTGGCAGTCGTTGTCATTGTCAGTGTCATTGTCATTGTCATGGGGCATGCAGGTGGACCATGGACCTTAGGCCAGCCGTTGATGAAGAATTTTCCGTAAGTATTGTTATACGGAGGTATTCCACGCCCATACATACTACTACTGCGGAGGTACTGCCTTGTCTATTTGTTCCCACCTACCCGACCTGACTAATCTACACCGACTCTTCCATCCATGATCGTGCAGGTCCAGACGCTTTCCAAGTACCCAGCAGCTGTCTCATTGTTTACTGTATAGTACATCGACAGTTTACTGTATAGTACATCGACAGTTTACTGTATAGTACATCGACAGCCACTAGTACGTGGACTCCATGCTGTACTCTACCACATGTGATATATAGTTAGGCACCTCATGGACCTCTGGATGGATCGGCAACAGCGGCATCGGAGAAGAAACCCGGGCCGTCGGCCTGCGTACCTTACACATCCCTCTCCGATTGGCCGTCAAGACCCTCAAAGACCCTTTTCTTCCACGCGCGGCGTCAGGGCCCTCTCAATACCTTACCACAGTATTGATTACCACCATGTACTAATACAGTAATCACAAACATGCTTTGGTTACCCCAGATTTCTTGCATCTAGTAGCGAATCATGTACTGTGCAAGTATGCCCACCGTACATCGTAGTTAGTTACTCAGGGATTTAAACCCGCGACCGTCTTTCCGGCAAGCACATCGGAGTCGAGCTCGCACGGCCCGTCCATCAATTGACCGAAGTCCGCTCGAGCGAGACCATCTCACCGACCGACAAGCTCAACCATACAACTGGGCCTGCGCAGCCTCAGGATGGGCACGTTTAGCAGAAGCGTCTCTGGGACTCGGCTCATCACCTCTCTAGTGACACTCGAGAGTGGTTGTACCAGTCGAATTGGTGAGACTGGAATTATTTCCAAACATTGTCCAAAGCGATTCTGACCGGCGGCGTTTTCAATCCAGGTCCCATTCTGCGCCCACTCACGAGCTCTGCCAGCAATGGGATGGAACATACCCGACACACATGCCAGTGTGCCGGACCTATTCAGTGCTTTGGGACTGAGGTGTGATGCTCCAAACTGTTGTTCAACGCTGCTGCGGTTTGACTATGTCAAGCAAGCCTTCCACCAAGATTTTAGCTGCTGCTTGATTTCCTACCATACTGAACACAGTACTAGTAGCATGTGTCTGCGTCTGGGCTAGTTTTCCCGGAACATGCCAGCCTTTCACAACCCAGACCCGACCAACCCGAGATTATTCCCCTGATTTCCTACCGAGTACTTGATTAGTTCTTGATGATTCCTATGATCTGCAGCACTACTAGGTACCATGGCCGCTAGTCATGCCGTGACAGCTGACACATTGGCTGTGGCCCGATTGTCGATGGAAGCGGGCCGTTGAGTTGAATCCGTTGCCGAATGTCAGGCTTGATCGGCGCAATGACCTTTAGATCCCAAACTTCAGATGGTCGACGTTTCATCAATACTTCGAGAGGCCTCACGTCAGGGGAAAACGGCCCTTGAATCATGGTTTGCTCAGAGCAGCGCAGAGAGGAAGACCGTCTTTTGAGTCTGGCCTTCAACTTACAAGGTCTTCCGATGAGAATGGTCGTCTTTGCATACAACATATCCAATCCATCGATTTCATCCTCCAGCGTTCTACCAACCAAACCAGATGGATCCACATTACACCAGCCCATAAACAACACTGGCCCCAGCCCCGAGGACCAACAACGCCTTCCCCAGGTACAAATTCGCCCACCTGTCAACCAGTTCATGCACCGTGTCTCCCGGTGACATATTCGCTTCAGCTTGAACATCATCCAGCGCGGTCGTCGCCATGGATTTGGCTTTTGCGGACAGTCGGCGATTGTAGGGCCCGAGCAGCAATTCTGAGTAGGGAATTTGTAAGAGCAGGAGCAGAGTAGAGGTGAAGAGATATTTCTTGTTGGGCGTGTTGGATTTGTACGTCAAGTAAGCGAACAGGCAAGTGAGGGCAGAGCTAATAGGAGTGGCGATTATGCGAGTTCTAAGGCAGGTTTTTAGCCATTGACGTGCGAGGAGAGGACTGGCCATGTTAGTGAAGATGGACATGTTTGGACCGGAGAATGGTCGTACGGTGGTGACTCGAGAAGAGCAGGCGTGTGCAGGTACACTGTGGCAGCCTCTTGTCCTAGCAATGTGTATCAATTTTCTTTCTTGTTTTGATGCAAGCCCACGATGAATCCATCATTTTTAATGTCTCATTCCATCTTCCTCTAAAAAGACCTCTACACTGGCGTCAATAATTCTTGGTCTCCTTGGATTCAGGTTCCTCACGTTGTCTTTGGATTAGAAATCTACTATCCTGAGATGGATATCGATGAGCTTCTGACGACGACACGAAAACGTATTGCCAGAAGATTAACGGTACCTGTCCCAGAGTGTAGATAATACCAGTCCAGTGAATGGTGCAATTACGGTGCCTACTATCTCGGGTAGCAGAAGGGTATGATTGACTTACCAGCGAGATATGCGAGAGCTGTGAGACCTAGCAGCTGTGCTGTGCGTAGCGAGTCCGAGGCGCCTGCCACACGCGATGCTGCTGGCATTGTGGAAGGCTGATGTGGCTGTCGTTGTTCGTCTGTTGTCCGGGAGATGCCTCGTATGGAACCTACCTTACCTTATCGAGGCCAGATCTTATGTAAGCCCTCGCGGATCTAGGTAGGACTCACGTTATGCATGCTACCTACCTCCTCTAAGCTTTCGCCCACACTTCTCCAGCTGCAAGAATCTTGGGAGAATGGTCTCTCCATAAGGCTATAAGACTCCCGTAGATCTCATGAATACCACAGCCATGGCACCCGCGTATTTATCAGGCGATAAGCTTGCCATCGAAGAGTTTCTCGCGCGATTTGATGTTTGTCCAGTCTACTCCCAATGAGTGCGCCAACTCACACTCTCGCCCAGACATTCCTCTTCGACTGCGATGGTGAGAATTCACCTCCCATTTGCAGCCCAGCCTGATTGATCATAAAGGACAGGCGTCTTATGGTCCGGCGAGCACGTCTTTCCGGGCACCGCCGCAACAATAAAGATGCTGCGGGACAGTGGGAAGCGACTGGTCTTCGTCACCAACAATAGCACAAAATCCCGCGCCGAGTACAAGAAGAAGTTTGATGGCTTGGGCATTCCATGTGAAGTGGTAAGCACTGTACGCGCAAATGCAATTGACGTCTCTTGCTGATTGGCACCCAGGAAGAAGTCTTCGGATCCTCGTACAGCGCCGCCATCTACATTTCCCGCATCCTGAAGCTCGACGCGCCGAAGAACAAAGTCTATGTGCTAGGAGAGACGGGCATAGAGCAAGAGCTGGAATCCGAAAACATTCCATTCGTGGGCGGCACTGACCCTTCATTGCGCCGAGACATCGAGCCAGCCGATTTCAAGGCCATAGCAGATGGCTCCGCGCTTGATCCCAATGTTGGAATCGTCCTCATCGGTCTCGACTTCCACATAAACTACCTCAAGATGGCTCTCGCCCATGCGTATCTGCAGCGCGGGGCCGTGTTCTTAGCTACAAACACGGATAGCACACTTCCAAACGCGAACGCTTTCTTCCCGGGCGCTGGCTCTGTGGGCGCTGGGGTGGTCAAGGCACACGGAAAAGATCCTGTGGCACTTGGAAAACCAAGCCAGGCTATGATGGACGCTATTGAGGGCAAATTTCACTTTGATAGGAGCAGAACATGCATGGTGGGGGATCGTCTGAACACGGACATTCAGTTTGGCATTGACGGGAAACTGGGAGGCACACTCATGGTCCTCACCGGGGTCAATTCGAAAGAGGATATCCTGGGCGAAGATGCAAAGACTGTGCCAACGGCCTACCTCGACAAATTGGGTGATCTGCTCCCATAAGGCAGAAACTGGCGCGTTTGATTACTTGTGAAGAACGTGTAGACACTTAGACTAGAGCGAATACCAATTGGGATGAATTTGATTGCTCCTCTGGGCTTTTTGTGGCTTATGATACCGCTCATGTCCCTGGGCGAACATGTTAACCGAAGCTCAAACAGCTTGACTCGAGATTGAGGTTGAGATCGATGATCCGCCACTCTGTATTTACTGGAATGGTAGCTGATACATGCACCCAGAACGGGCATGTCGCTGGCATGAGGGTGAATAGAGCGTGTCAATGAGGGTACTGAGGGGCTGCTTTTCAGTATGTGATCCTAGAGATCTGGATGCAAATGCAACACAAATTTCTTGCTCGCTCTTTCCGGCGCCCTCGTCAGGAAGAAATGCCCATATAGTTCAAACACAAAGGGCTGTGCCAAATGCTTGCAGTCACCGCCCTTTTCCCTTTCGCTATTCTGTTCCCCGCCCTTACTGTCCTCTTCCGCCTCACCTACCAACGGCACCTCAAACCGAAATACAGAGTACTCCTTGGGGAGAATCTTGACCTCGTCGCCCCTTGTCACAACCTCAAAGGTAAACTTGGTGTCCCGAATCACAATCCCCTCCAAGCCCACTCTCCCCGCACACCGACTCCTAACGACCTTAATCCTTGCACCATGGAAATCCGCGCCTGCTAATAGTGGTCCCGCACTTTTCGCGTCAATCCATTTCGATGCTCCCATGCCGTTGTATTGTGTCCGAGCATTTAGTCCTAGAATTTCGCGTATGTATCCGCACCACATGTTCCATATGGGCTCGAAAATGGCCCATTTGTGCTGTGACTTTGGGATTGCGTAGACTTGGAGTGCGCGTTTTCGTTTGGCCGAGAGAGGGCGGGGCTTGCCAGGTGACTTTCGTTTTGAGAGTTGTTTCTGGGTGCGCGCTCGTTGGCGGGCTTCCCGTGCGTTAGTTGAAGCTTTGGCTTGCGAATCCGAGGCAGGCGTTGGCTTGAGGTACAGAGGGCGGAGAATGACTTTATCGGAGAAGATTTCTTGAGCCCGTGTGGGAGAATTCGCCCGCGACAGCAGTGCGAGTGAGGGGTTGGGTGCCATTGTGTGTAGCGCTTGCGATGGTCTGCGCTTGGGGAAGTTCGATATTGGGATGAGGTTCAAGTCTTGCGCATGCTCCGCGGACTTATGGCCCATGTCAACGGAGATTAAAGTCTTGGCCATTTCAGACTACAACTCTTCATCGCTACGTAAGGTCTCGCACTCCGAACGATTACTTTGTGCATCACTTGAATTTGCACGAGTTCGTTCAGGTAGAACTCACTTCACTAACAAGCTTCGCATGCCCCAAAAACGTGAACCATACGAGAGGTCATAGCAAGCAAAACATGAGAATGAGCCAGGAATCAACAAATTCGATGCTCATCACACATCCATCAGCAACTTCAATGTTCCGCGCTATGCTGTCGCTCCAAAATGCAATCAAAGTACCAAAGCCCTAACTGTGTATCTTGCATTGCATCAACGACGCAGTGCCTCGATATCGACAACCTAGCCACGATTAGCAAGCGTTCTTTGGTGTAGTATCCACACCCACATACCTCCTTCACGGCCTCAGTTGTGAAGACCAAAGGACTTTCCTTCTGTATACAAACACTGTCTTCGATGCGAATGCCCATGCCTCGGAAGTGAGCCGGCCAGCGCTCGTCATCAGGGACGTAAATGCCTGGTTCGATGGTGATACAGTGGCCTTCTGTCAAAGTCTCCGTTCTTGGAAAACCAGGCGAATCATGGACGTCAAGACCAATGTAGTGACCCACGTGATGTGGGAAGAGTGTTTGCAAGGCCTGACTGGTGGATTAGCAAAATGGATGCTGGATCAAAAGACAGCACAACCCACATTCCCAGTCATGTCAAAGCCCAATTGCTTTAGCCCATCCTTCAGACCGCTCTCGGCGATTTTATGAATTCTGTCCAAGGTCGTCTTTGCGTCCTCCCGACATAATGAAATGCATGTCCTTTGGACCTTGAGAATCATCTCGTAAAGCTCCTTTTGGGCACTCGAGAATTTTCCAGAATTTGGCCACGTCCGAGTGATGTCAGTAATGTAGCCTCCATATTCACCTCCCGCGTCCACTAAAACCATGTCCTCTGGCTTCAGGACATCATCATTTCGCACATAATGAATACTCAACGCGTTCCTCCCACCGGCAATGACAGGAACGTAGGCCTGTCCATCACATCCGTTCAGCTTGAACAAAGAGTCGATGAAAGTGCCCAGGTCCTTTTCCTTATCGTAAGATTGACCCATGGCGGCGGTGATTGATCTACCAGACATTTGGCCGGCGGTCCGCATATTCACAATCTCGGCGTCGCTCTTCTTGACGCGAAGCTTATTCAGCAGGGGTCGCAAAGACTCGACGGTATGAGACAGATTTGCGTCTTTGAGGGTTTTTGATAGACCGTCTGTAGGCCGCGGAGCAGCTCCAGAGAGATATCTGGAATACTTTGTCGAGTGTTCAAAGCTCCTGGGCAGGTCAGTGTACACTTTGTCGGCTCCCTCCAGGATGCCCGGAAGCAGCTTGTCTATCTTGTTGATATCCTTGGCCTGGTGATTGTTCAGTGATAGTCGCATGGGCTTCTTTGAGCTTGGCTGCATACCTCGTCAGCATTGAAGACGTCCAAAGCGGCCTGCTCGCCAGACCGCGCACCATCCCACAATTCCGCCTTAGGATCCTTTGGTCGCACAAACAGATGAAAAATGGGCTCAGAAGATCTCTTGTCTGTGTCTGTTAGAAAACTAAGTCAAGAGAGCGAATATTTCCCTGATGTTCGTACCAATGACGGCGAGAGCTTCGGGTTCGTTGAATCCAGTCAGATAGAAGAAATCTGGATCTTGATGAAACTCGTAGAAAACGGCGCCGGATCGATACTTGATATCTGCTCCGGGCACAATGGCCACGGAGCCCTTTGGCAAAGAATCAGACAATCGCCATCTTCTTTGGGCGTATTCGAGGGCTGTGATGCCAGGAGTTACTGCGACCGGTCAGCTCAACTCCATCGCACCGCATCGGCATCCGCATCCGCATCCCGTTACACACTTTCGGTGGGCTTCAATAGATGAGGGTGAGTTTCGTGCACAGGTTGGCCGAATTGCAGCTCAGCAGCCGAGATCAACTGGGGAGCGACTGCGGGTGCAGCGTGGTAAAGTCGAGGCCATGTCAGTGAGCGTGAGGCTCCTCTCATCAAGGGACGCGCAAGACGCAGCGGCCATGTCATTCTCCGAACAGTCAACCGAACAAACCTGAAGGCTATGGGCGCGGATTCACATCGTGTGAGTTTGGACCTCAGGCGACGCCTTGGCACGACAGGGCAAGCGCATCCGACGCGTCATTTTTGGATTTCGTCCTCACGCTGAACCTCATTCCAAAGATGCTACCTTCAATCCACGGATGCCATTAAACCACGACTGTATCTACACAGTAAACATGCCATCGTCCACCGATCGCTTCCCAAAATATCTCACCATCACCAGCTCCATCATTACCACATCACACCTTCGCCGCCTTTCTAGGCTCAGCCTCTATGTATCAGTTGGCGCAAACCCTCCATGGTGGAAGTTCCTCATGCGGGTGCTCCCTGAGTTCTACTGGGGGCCCGGGGATCTAGCGAAGAAAATGTGGCTGGTTATGATATTTCGTGCCATTCGCAGCGCGTCCACTTCAGCAGGAAGACGCAGGACTTTACAGTCAGAGTATAAGCCGACGGGACTTCAGAACTAAGCGAGTATCTTGCTACCGGGTGTGCATTCTGCGCGCATTTTTCGGTGTCTCATATGCTCTGTGATTGGCGTCTCCCAGCCTTCCTTTGCATTCTACTGGATAATTGCTTTGGGTCGCTCAGGAGGAGGTTATGCGCACGCTTGGTTGGCGCCGTGCTCTTCTTAGGTGGTGGTGGTTGAGGCGCGGAAGTGAAAGCAAGCGACAAGGTCAAGGAGTGTGCTGGAGGGGAGATATTATTTACTGTAAGGGCATGGGAAACCGGAAAGTAGTCTGGCTCTTAATGTATGAAGGTAAGGGTCATCTCAAGCGGCCGTACTGACTTGTTCTTTTGACATCAGAGCATGTTCGAGAGTGATACTTTGCGCGTAGATTTGCCGTTTTTACTCATCTAGCGAATCCAGAGGGACGTGTTCGAGTTAGACTTGTAGGTTTGAATGAAGAAAAAAACACTCTCGATTCGTCCCTTGGTTTGTTCTTGCTGACCTGGCTCATTGCTACAAATCCCGAGTCGAGCTTCCACTTTCTGGACCCTGCAATGACCCCCTCCCCCCTCTCGGCTTCGTCGAACCACAGACACAAGCTCAGCAACACAACGTCCACCGTCTAACCACAAGGACATTCTGGTCGCAAACTTCCCCCTTCACTTAGACAGCAAACCCCCACATATCACCACGAACCGCAGTCTCATCGCAAACATGGCCTCCGCGGCCAGCAGCATTCCCAAAGCTGACATCGAGTCTTTTCAAGCACATCTTGCCAAATCGACAAAGGTGCTCGCTCTCCTGGGCGCCGGACTGTCTGCTTCTTCTGGCCTCCCCACTTTCCGAGGCGCAGGAGGACTATGGCGCACTCACACAGCTACCACGCTGGCCACGCCCGAGGCGTTCGAGGAGAACCCGGGCTTGGTCTGGCAATTCTACTCGTATCGGAGAAGTATGGCACTGAAGGCCAAGCCAAACCCTGCCCATTATGCGCTGGCGGCGTTGGCAAAAAAGATAGGCGACGGTTTTCAGACACTCAGTCAGAATGTGGACGGTAAATGGGCATCTGTCGCAAGCCGTGGCTATGTAAGACACTAAAACCTATTGTCTAGGACTCTCTCCCAGAGCGGGCCATCCCAAAGAAACTCTCCACCTTCTCCACGGCTCCCTGTACGACATAAAGTGCTCTGGCTTCTACTGCAACTACTACGAGACGGACAACTACAAAGATCCAATTGTTCCAGCACTGAAGATACCACTGGACAAGTCTGACCCCACCACAGACGAGGCACTGGGATCTAGGGGCAACAGTATCGGCCAGGAAGCGGACCCTCCTAAAAGTGGAGGTTTGGGCACCAAAGAGCTGGACATTGCGGACGAGAGTGTAGAAATTCCAGAGCTGGCAATCAACGATCTGCCTCACTGTCCGGGATGTAAGACTGGACTGCTGAGACCGGGCGTAATCTGGTTTGGAGAGATGCTGCCTTCCAAAGTCATACGACAGGTCGATGATTTCATCGAGGCGAACGAGATTGATCTGATCATGGTGATTGGTACCAGTGCGTCAGTCTACCCGGCGGCGGGCTATGTGGATAGTGCAAGATACAAGGGAGCCAAGGTCGCTGTGATCAACACGGATCCAAACGACGAACCTCGGAGCGGGATGATGAAGGGTGACTGGTTCTTTGTTGGGGATGCAGCTCAGATACTGCCTGAGCTGTTCAAGCCGGTGATTGGAGATATTAACGGAGCCGCAGAGCAGTTACCGGGATGATTTGGATATACAACGGCGTTTGGGCAGTGGCCTTGGCATCTCTGGGCCAACGGAAAAGGAATCACGACTGGGACGACGAGACTTTGGCATAATGGGATTTTCGCGATGCGATCACGCGTCAAACGAGGCAGTCAGGTAGCATTTTATATCAAGCACTTGGGAGACTGCGCGCCGTGGGTCATGTAGGACGCGTATTGGACCGAGACCTCCCACTCTTCAGCCTTGGCGTCTATTCACCCTGCTCAGGGCCTTGCCTGCTTGTGGTATTTCATTGTGGATGGAAGTTGCGCAGGAGGGCAATGGCAATGTTGGCAACTAGTGTTGAGTTATGGACTTCAACCGTGATGGTGGTTTAAGGTGATCAAGTTCGGGTTGAAGTAGCTCGAGTGGTGTGGTGGAGCTTGGATTGATTAAAGAATATCATCAGACTTCAACACCATAGCCTATTTGAACACCTCCCCGCATTGTTTCGTGATTCGTGATTCGTGATACAGTAGCTGCAAGTGCATACCTTGTTAGTACTGAGGTGGTGTGTCAAAAGAATTTTGGGTCTAAATTCCTAAGACCGATCGCTTAGACGCGAACCGCTTAGACGCGAGAACAACAAACACTACGACCACGACTAAGAGGAACTACCATTTCTCGCCCATTTACCCTCTAACCACTGTGTTCTCCCACTGCCTACTCTCAGCAATGCCATCTTATTCACCGACTGACTGACTGCCCGCCTGTCCGCTACCCGCCTCAGTCGCGTTCGAATAAACAGACAGGACCCCTCTCCCATTGACGCTGCACGCTCGGAATGGCATCGATATCTCTACGGCCCTCACCCACGGCTCGCACCATGACGAGTCGACGGGTGCCTCTGGCCAATCTGTCCAATGCCACAAACTCTCCCTACCGCGACGCTGCCGCTGCGGGCACAAAACGAGCACGCTCGCATGCCGGCGACCAGCGAGAGCTTGCTTATGCTCAACCTCCAGCGAAGAAACTGATGCTTGAAGCTGACAACGATGAAACACGACGCCATGCTCTCCCACGAAAGACCAGCCAGAATCCTCCTACAGCACTGCAGAGAAAGCTCGAGGCCGCCCGCGATTCTCGCGCCGTTGAGACTCGACCCATGTCCAGGGCCACAGAGAAGGCACAGAAAGCCACCCAAGACAATCTGGAGAGCATTCGTCAATGGCAACGTCACTACAAGAAGATCTTCCCACAGATTATCTTCTATTACGAGAGCATTCCAGAGGATATGCGGTCCAGGATATCACGTCGGGTGCAAACTCTAGGCGCTGTAAGTGATCCCTTCGAGCTGGTAAGACAGAAACCAGACGCTGATCCACCACTCATCAGCAAGAAGAGATTTTCTTCTCCAAGACAGTCACCCACGTTGTCACTACCCGCCCGATACCACCAGAGCTCATCTCTCCGAGCTCCAATGCGCCATCACCACCCAAGGACATTCGTCATGGCGGCACCATCAATCCTCTCGAATTGGCCCTGCAACAGCCTCGTGCTGGGAAGTTTTCCTTTGACACACAGAAGAAGAACCAATCGTGAGTTGTGGCCCAATGTTTACCTTTGACCTTTCCTTCACTCTGATCACTGTTTCTGCGTTCGCTCTGTTCTCTGATCGCTTTGATTCTTCTACCGCTGTGTCTATCGTTCGCGCTGACGGTGGCAGGCTTCAACCGCACGATATCCTTTTCAAAGCTCGCGAGCTGGGTATAAAGATATGGAGCCTGGAGAAGCTCGAGCGAATGCTGACGACCATGTTCAATACCGAGACTGGCGAGGCGCCATCCCAGTCCCACACTTCCAAGGCCGGAAAGGCCGACCTCTCACAGCTACTACAAAAAGAGAAGATGCTCAATCAGGGCGGTTACGACTGGGCTCCGGATATGGCACAGTTTAGAGGTTATTTTGTCTACATCCACGATGCGGACGAGCAGACACGGCCTGTCATGCTCAGAGACTATCCAAAACCGGTTAGCAGAGAGCAGATGGGTAAATGGCCGCAATTGCGCGTCAACGCGGCTGGCCGATGCCCATTCTTGGATGATCCAAGTGCGAAGCCGCCCGCAGCACGCCCAGAGCCGGCACCACGAACACGAGCTGCTGCTGCCCGAGAAGCACCAGC
Organism: Venturia aucupariae; assembly: GCA_003693225.1. Lineage (NCBI taxonomy): Eukaryota > Fungi > Ascomycota > Dothideomycetes > Venturiales > Venturiaceae > Venturia > Venturia aucupariae. The sequence goes on along the minus strand of QWZN01000031.1, from coordinate 79,801 downwards.
TCCAAATCGGGCACTTGCAGAAAGCACGGCCAATCTGACCAGGCGAGCTCGAACAGCCAGCCTCCAACCAGAGGAACAGCATGTCAAGCCACTGGACCCTCCGAAATCCATCCCTTTGAAGAGAGGCAGCACGGACAACCTGCCGTTGTATGGCTCTGCTCAGGCGAGTCTACGGCGCCATCCTCGCTTTGCCGGCGGAGAGCCTGTTGCATCAGGTTTGCAGGCATCCAATGTCACATCAGCGATCCGCTCACAGATGATTTCTTCCACCGCTGCCATTCCTGGAACCAAGGTCGGCCCCTCGAAAGAGCTCCATCGACTTGGTCGTCGCGTTCTCGAACGCAGTACCATTCCAGTTGCAGACAAGCCGATGCCTACATACAACGACATGCGTGCTGCCATCAACAACGATCCTGTTTCCTTTCCCGTGGCCGCCAAGCGAAAGGTTGATGACGCACTAGAATACATCCAAGAAGAGGAGTTTGATGTGTCTGAAGATGAGGAGCACGTTCAACGTGCTGTAGCACCAAGAAAGAAGAAGGTGGCGGTGAAGGACTTGAAGCCCGGATACTGCGAAAATTGCAGGGCCAAGTTCGACGACTTTGACGAGGTATGTGTTCTCAATCCGCTGCTTTCGGAGCAAGGCTAACATGGAATCGCAGCATGTTATTTCCAAGTCTCATCGCAAGTTCGCGACTACTGATGAAAACTGGAAAGAACTTGACCAACTTCTTAATCAACTTGTTCGCCCACGAAAGGATATCATCGAGTGATTGGCACGTTCCTCTTGATTGATTCTTTTGCTGACATGGCAAAGTTCTGACGACGGCGATGATGAATTGGCCTTCTGACGGCAAGGAGGATTTTGGTCGACCACCTTGTTAACGCATCAAAGCAGACAGCATTACTTTCTTAGCTAATTTCTGGTGGTGGACAGCGACAGGTGCATCTCATATTCGTATGCATACATAGCTTGGATGTGTGCATAAGCTATGACAGTATGGATGGCACTGCATACAACCCTTACAATTGTCACCAGGTTGTGTTTTCGGTCGCCTCGAAAGCATTCACATTGTAAATGCAAGTGGGCGCACTGCAATCACGGAGTTTCATTGCGCTTTTTCTTGCTCCTTTCGTGTGCTTGTGGGCAGCCTTTGTACCTATACCCCTTCGATTCTACAGATCTATTTCGCATGTTATTTTCTTTTTGGAGTGTCTTTGCCATGAGCGTGTATGTACATGGTTTTCGCTGGCATTGGTACCTTAGGAGCGGCTTTTTGAGATGTCGAATGGAACATCGCACATGGTTCATGGAGTAAGTCTATTGACGCATGGCTACAAAGACATTTCTAGCAGCTGTTCCTTTTAGTTGCTATATGAAATACGATGTCTATAATTTGAAGTGTGAGATGCAAAGTACCTATTCTGAATCTCAAGCCATTGAACATCGTGAATATAGCCTTCAACTGCCTTCCCTGTCGGCGAGAGCGATCATACGGAACGGACCGCTGTCAGGAGTGTCAACAAGCGTGACATTCACACAATCACCATAATTTCGGTTTGTTTGACAAACAAGCATACGGCTGAACCTGATCAAGCTTTGCCCAGACATCCCGATCGAACGTCCCTCTCCAAGCCAAGGCATCGCTTCAAAATGTCAACGCCACCGCGCTCAGCGGCGATACCAAGAGGCAGCATTTCGAAGCGCAACAGCATGATTACAGAATCGCTTTCGCCGACGAGGAAAGGCTCGCCGTCCCAAAAGGACGATGGCTCGATTGACGACGATGATGAAGCGGAGCAGGAAGCAGATTTACCCATGACGATGACTGCCAGTGTTATCCTGGCCGGACTACCCAAAGATGCGAAGACGGCTTTGGAAGGGGTGGCGGCGGGAGGTGTCATGGCAGGAGGACAGGGTGCTGTTGCCGAGAAAGGTACTGTGTTGATGATTCACTCACTCGTCCTGTTCTGCCTTCTATATCTACACGGAAAACCACCATCTGCCAATCAATACCCTCGCTTGTGATGCTTCCCTCCTCCCCGCCCTCTCTTTCGAGCCATGTCAACTTCTAGATCACTTATTGACGAACCCCCCCAACAGTGGTGGTCTCATTCCACCCCATAGCCTCAGCTCCACGCCTGCGAGCTGCCAACTCGAAGTTCAAAATCTCTTCGGCCCAACCATTCTCCACCGTGATCCGCTTTCTTAGAAGGAAAATCGGCCTTCAGGACGAGAAGGAAAGTATCTTCTGCTACATCAACCAGTGCTTCGCGCCGGGTCTGGACGAGAACGTGGGTGGATTATGGGCGGTATGTCAACACCCTCCTTGAGTTGTGTTCCATGCGGCGTCTTTCTCATCATCACTGCCTCCTACGTTGTCTGTGCGCTGACATGAAGAGTGTAGTGTTTTAAGACGGGTGAGGAACTGGTAGTCCATTATGCTATCCATCCTGCATTCGGGTGAAGCGCAGACCTAGGTGGACTGCCAGTAAGACATGGAGAGCACGGCAAGAAACGTCCGAAGCGAGCATGAGTCGAAGACGCGTGGGAACAATATCGACTTCACTCGTTTCATCTGCAACAGCCAAATAGGACGGTTCGTAGAAAACCACATGGGCATGGGGGATGCATGATTGGCCCCATCTATCCACACAAAGTCGACTGAGAGTTTTGAAATTGCAATGATTCAATCTGTAAAGTTATGCTGCCAGCCAGAACGCCCCATCGAAATCCAACAATTTCAAAGCATCTCTGTGCCGAGGGGTAATACCGTCATGTCCATCTCGTGAAAACTCCAACTAGATAGAAAGGAAGCCCGACCGCTATGCAATTTGCTCCATCTGCACATTGAGATGTCAGCACGCTCAGCCACCATTCACAGTTCTTCCATGTTGCCAGCAACCTCGTCATCGTCATCTTCTCCTTCATCGTACGATCCAACGCTGGACATTTCATCCTCGGATTCCTCATCTTCTCCTGCCTCGTCCGCAGCGTCCTTCGTCGCATATTTCGATACATATTCTGCCGTCCGTCAGCAAGCCATCGGGCTCAAAGATACATGCATACGACACACCCTTGACCTTGGCGTCATAGCTCTTGGGCTCTCGCATCATCAGAGCTGCGGCTTCGCCGTTTAGGGGATCGGTAGGGTTCGGATAGCGCAGGAGCTGCGGTAGGAAGACTTCGAAGATGTTGATCATATCGTACATTGGTGACCATGTCTGATTTATGACGTCAAGGCAGACGCTCCCACTCCTGCGACGACTCACCGGTTAGTCTTGTGGTCTTGTTTTGTGAGGCTGAGATCTGTGTGAATCGGGTTCTTACGCACAGCTCGTCGATGTTTGGGTGAAAGATGCGATTCACGAAGCCTATGGACGGCGACTTGTAGGGATACTGATCTGGGATCTCGACGTGGATTTTCCAGTTGCCGCCCTCAAAGGGTGCTTGTTGTAAAGGTCAGCTGTTCGCTCCGCTAGTGAGCAACGATGCCTGCGTACTTTCTGAGGGCCCCTTGAACCTGACATAGAACTCTTGCCTGTTGTGCTTGTCAGTGAGGAAGGATGGGAAGTGCGCGGGTGGGTGGAGCGAACACTGGTAGCGAGTTAGTTTATCTATGAGTTGTCGAGTGGGACAGTGGGCGAATTACTGTTATCATTGACCAGAGTGACCTCGTAGTCGCTCATCAACCTAGGACACGCTCGTCAACCCGACGTCCACTCGCTTGTCTGGTGGCACAAGTGGGCCTACATCCTGCAGCAAGGTTAGTTGTATATGGGTTGGCGGCCATGAGTGGGCATACTTCATGACCTGCTCGCGATTAGCCAGTGAAGTCGGCAAGAGAGGACATCTGACATACATCCATCTCTATTCTGCGCTTCGGGCTGCTCATGGTGCCGGATCAGAGGGGTCTGAAGTCGTAAAGCCAGCCAGGTGTGGCGGCGAGTTTGGGAGCGAGAAAGTGAGTATGGTGGGTCTTAGGAGGTATGCCTCGTATGGGACTTGGTACTTGTTAGGTTGGTAGTTGTCGTTGGTTGGAGGTTGCATTCAGATCCCAAAGTCCCCGTCAGCCTCAGCCCCGCAGCTGGCATCTGACCGCCGGTGCCTGGCGGTCCTTCCCCCATCCACATCACCATCACCATCACCATCACCATCCCCACCCCCATACCCCATCAAACGGGCAGAGGAGTCAAGGTTGGATCCAATGCAGGCCTGATCACGGTATACACAGCAATGGCGTTGGTACTACAATATGTAGAGAGATACATGGGCGGCAACCTAGCCTAAGCCCTCCTCACCGCAGCAAGCCCAGCTAGGAGACGCAGCTATGACTCCAGCTGCTCCTGGCTGTGCATGGGCATGGGTAGGCAGCCAAAGACAGACATGGTTATATAAGACATGTCTCCCTACTAGTATCGCGAGATGTTCAAATATTCCACACCGTCTCCAAACAACCATTGACTGTACTCAGACACGTTCATCATCCTCCACCACACACACACAGCCTCACGCTTCCTCGCTTCATTGTCCCCGCGTGCTGCACTGGATATATATTGCACGGGCACTACTCACTACTTACTCACCACTTTACTACCTAGCATCCTCGTTCCAGTCCCATATCAGTCCGCCGTTCCACCTACTGTAACTCACAATGGGTGGACTCCGCCGCCACAACTCGCCGACAGGCGTCTCTGCAAAAGGCTCAAAGGTCGATTTTGCCGACACCGTTGTCACGGGCATTTCTCGGCCCGTCAACAACGAGGAGCATTGGATCCTTTACTACTTCGAGGCTCACGCCGCACAGTGCCGGACCTGTGAGGATCCTCTTCACGTCTCCAGATCTGGCAGGCAACTCTGCGACGAAGGACATCAGCTTGCCGTCGACGTCGCCCAACTCATCTTCCGTCAGAAGGACGGCAAGGTGTACAGCCACGTGAAAGATCGCGAGCAAGAGGTCCGCGTCGAGATACCTCACGGCTACGAGCAAACCCTATCCTTGCTCAAGGCAATTCAGCGTGCCTCAAGGAAGAAAGAAAGGTTCCTCCACAAGTCTCACGATAAGCACTACTCTGTTGGATCACGCATTCCCACCGATCGGAAGACGAAACGCGAATCTCGCGACCTCGCATGGAGCAAGGAAGAGACTAAACCATCCCCGAAAGCCCAGTTCGACACACTCATTGTGCAGCCCTTGTCGCCTAGACGGCCGCGAAGGCGCGAATCCGATCCACAAACTGAAAGCTCAAAAGACCAGTCGAAACGTGGATCGCTATATGGCATGGATATGGGCGAGCTCGAAAAAGCCGAAAGGCGCGAACAAAGGCTGCGATACAATCTTGAGGTCCGCAAACCGTCGGCACCGATATCTTCCGCTGCCAGCAAACGCTATTCGACTGCTTCGTTTTCTTGAAGGAAGGTGCGCCAGCGATATGCCGCCTGTCTAGTGATTGCCAAACCAACAGACCGACCAAAAGACGTCACCCAGTTAGATATTCTGAAATAGAAGCGCGGTGACAGGGGTCTCGGACCACTCACATCCGATGTTTGGAGCGGAGATAGATTGGCTCTCAGCGACCAAAAGATTATCTTTTGCATACTGTAATTGGCTGTTTCTTCTCGGATATCCACCTGGTTGCCTTGTGCTGTTTTTGAGTTCCCGGTGAACCATCTTCCACGCTTTAATTTCCCTGCGTGGCAACCTACCAAAGTAAAGTCTATGTCGGGAAGGAAAATGCCAGAACATTCGTCCTCGCGAGCGCGAAGCGTTGATTATCTCCTGCCCCCTTTGTTATACCCCTACGACGTCTTGGAATCGAGTCCCTCGACCTGGGCTTCATGTTGATCTGCTCCAGGGAAAACATGCGATGTGAAATCAGGTTGCTGCAAATTTGACGATGTCATTTTCAAACTGGAAGCGCGAAGGAATTTTCGGCCGTTCCTATGCACCTCTTTGGTAGTAGAGATTAATTCAAACCACTGCTCTTTCCAGAACTTCCATAATATCCATTCTGTGTTTCAAAAATAAGCTTGTGGTGACTTTAACCACTATGTTTGAGCCTCGCAAGGCTTTCCCAGCAAAAGCAATGGACTAGTTCGTGCCCAAAATACAAGGCTGTCATCAATTGGCATCAACAAAGTGCCGGATCTTCACATGGTACTTCTCAACCAGAACCGTTTATGGTCGACGATGATTTTATCTCGGTTTCTCTCGGTGCTGGGGAGGTGATGTCGAAACCCGCAAATGCTATTCAGCCTTGCGGTAAATCGTGACGTCCCATGCTCGTATTTTCAAGGCGAACTGGGTTCCGGCTCAGCCTCCATCTTCGATATTTTGTTTTTTGTTGACATTGGTGCCTCCGCGGTTTGCTAACCCAACATGTAGAATAAAACTAGTCGAACGACTGGACAAAATCGCAGCATGGTATGAAGAGATGGCAAAGACGCTAATAAATCAGATAGTCTACCATCTTTGAAATCGAAGGGGGTGACTTTTCATCAGATTGCCAAGAAGGTATCGGACTTTGACGTTGTCATCACCCCGTCAGCAATGAAATTCGAACTGAAACCATGCGGCAGACTTTCCCGACTCGAAAATCGGCGTGGCCCAATTTCTGATAATTGTTTGAACATCATGTCAGACATTTCTCGCTGGCGACCTTAAGACGATGGCACTGTGCTGAGTCAAGGCAGTCGTCCAGGGGCATAGAGGTGACGGGCCAAGGGGCGTTGCCGGCAGGAATATGCTGGTTTGGGCAAATAAATGGGTGAGGACATAGCATGATCGAATCCGTTTGGAATTGCAGAGATAATCTGATGTTTGTTGTCGCACGTCTCGGTCATTTCTTGGATTGCTGTGGTAGAACGCACACGCTGCTAACCCTACAGAAACGAAGATCGCGATACCAATACGACCGATCTGCAGGCTCAATTCAAGCGGTGCGGGTCGACTGCCTCGCCAATTCCTCGGCAGCAGCGATGCTATCCCTCAAGAAGTATTGCCGGGCCTTGCAACCACCTTCTCCATCCCACCCATGCTTCGCCTCGACCCTTTCGAGCTTTCTGGCATCCCCCCCAAGAATGTCTTCGTCATCTTGTTTAGTCCATATACCTCGCACTTCTACCGGCACATTCATTCCAGCTCTGAGGTGTTCAAGTACAACAAGCATCAGAGGCATGTTGGCAGATGTCGCTTGTATCGCGGTAAGGATGTTGTCCGGCGAATGTCCCTTGTCCATGAGTGCGTTTGCTAGCGCATCGAAATCAAGGGAGGCCTGGGAGGCTGCCTCATCGATATCCTCCACATCCATTTCTTCGATTGGGCCAGGGTCCAGCGCTTGGGTGTCTTTCAAGAGTTCAGTCTCTATCCCTTCATACGGCTCCTCTGCGGCCTCAAATCCACCATCTGGCTCCGGCAAATCAAAGTCAAAGTCCATAGCTTCGTTCTCACCTGCATCAGGTTTGTCCAGCAATTGTTGATTGATCAGCTCTTGATCTCTCAACGACGCTTGGCACTGCCTGTCAAATTCAACGGGCTCTTCAGACTCAATTGACTGTGCAATTGAACTCTCCAGCGCCTCGTCCGGATCTGGGATATCGAGGTCCAAGGGCTGCGTATCCGCGGCGAGTATCGCTTGGGTTTGCAATACCTTGGTGTCGTCGTCATCATCATCGATAGGCCCACTCGACTCCGCTTGCGACGCTCCAGATGCCGTGCTTTGTGAATTGATTTCAATACGCTGCCTGGAAATATTCGCGGTCTCGACCGCTTTCAGTGATCTGAATTGCGGTGGCACTTCCATGCCATCTCTCGCCCGTTTCCTGTTTGAAGTTTTGGGTCTGATATCGTATTTCTGAGACGTCTGGCCGTCGTTTCGAATGTCTGGGCTCAAGCGATCTTTCAGTGTGCTACACTCCTCTTCGTTTGCTGTCGCCACAGCGGGATCAAGCTTGGGTCGCTTTGAGCGATTTGAGAAGACGCCTGCGGATGGCTCGCGAGCAAAATCGGCCCTGACTCTCTCAGAACGTTCTGATTCTGATCGTGGTTGAGCGTCAGCATCGGAAGCTCTGATCGGTACGGGGGGAGACGATGGCATGAACTGCACATCTGGCCAGGTCTTTCCCCCAATGAGTTTGGCTTGAGCGACTCGCTGAAGAACCACTGGAGTTGGTGAATGTTGAGGTGAGGCGGCACTGTTCAACCTTAAGCTTGTTCCTCCAGATGATAGCTTCTCTTGGTCACGCTGCAGCACAGTTTGGCCAGACCGTCTGAGCATCTCTGGTATTTCTCGTGGTTGCGTCGGCGGCCTTTGCGTTTCGGCTTTGTCCACTCCTGGCAACGACTCATTCCCATGCTGTGGTGCCTTGAACTTCTCTCTTTCGCTCTTTTCCGTTTCGTCGATCTTGCTGTGTCCCTCCTCTGCCTCCTGCTCAGAACTTTCCCCCTGCCTGTCATTCTCTTTCTGATTGTGAAGTCCCCACCGCCTCTCCTGCTCTCCTTCCTCCCCCCTCTCCTTGATTTGCGACTCTTGCTCTTCCTGCTGCAACGCCTCACTTCTCGCTTCCTCCTCCAAGACCTCCTGCACCAGCTCATCCACGTCATCGTCCAGCCCCCGTATCTCCGTGTCCCACTGAGGCGGCATCCGGTCGCGCAGCTTCTTTACCCAGCGATCCCGCCAGCTCTGCCATGTATGCCGCTTGTTCTGCCTCTCCAAATCTTTCCAAATCTCATTGCCGCCATGTGACTCGCCCCTCCTCACAGCATCCTTCACCCACTCCCGAATGATGCCGTCGTCCTCGGGCGTGAAAGCTGTCCTATGAGCTTTTGAGGCGCGCGAGGCATCGGCAACCTCTCGCACGCTTCCAGGCTTAGGTCCACACAGGTGCGTGGTGCGTTCGTCAAGAGAAAGGAGTCGGCCTTGTTGTACGCATTCTTCGAGGAATCGATAGCTGAGGGCGCCAGGCGGCGCGTCGCGATGGCGCACATGGTCAGCTATCAGGAAGTCGGCATTCTTTTCGAGGCTGGTGACGTTCCCGCCATGGTTCTTGACCACGGACACGTAGTGGGTGCGACTGGGGACGCGTTGGGCTACCCAGAAAGTGGTGTTGGCAAACATTGTTTGTTGTGGACTAAGCCAAAGCCACGTCAAATTGTGAGGGCAGGCCACTATGTCTTGGCGGCGGGGCGCTGCACCCCAGGAATTGTTTGCAGTAATAATCAATGTCATCCCGCATTATTCCACGCGGTACCTGGATGCTTCGGCATCCGGTCTCGCGTGAAAGCCGGCGGCCCCTACCGCGCGAAAGTGTAGATCTCGAAATAAATAAGGATCGGCTATAGCTCTTTATAATCTTTAGCCTATAATAGAAATACGTCCAAACTTTAATATATTCTTTCTCTTTTACGGAGGTAGATAGCTCAAAGTAATAGCTCTATTAATCCCGCCTTGGAAATATAATACGCTTTACTAATCTCAATAGTGTTCCATTCCGGCAGGACATGTTTTTAGAGACAGCAGGGGCTACACGAGAAGCTGTTGGGGCAAATCATGGCTGGTTCGACATCAAGTACAATTACCATGGATAACATTTGGACAAACTTTGTGGGAGTTATGAAAAGGGTTACCTATACAAGAATGGATTTGTCTCAGGACGTTCGGATGATTCATCGTTTCAAGGTTCTTATCGATTGATTGATTGATTGACGTATTTTGCTCCCAATCCGCAAGGCAGAAGCAAAGTTTTTGACTGCCGGCCACCTTCACTCGCGAGCTCTTGCTTCCGTCTAACCGTGAGTAGATTTGTTGGTGAGATTGCCTGCCCAGCCCAGCACGCCCGTTCAAGAAGTCCGCAGACATAAAGCGCGACGGTATGGTATAGAGGTGCAACAGAAACGCCTCGTTCTTCGTCTGTCCTCGTGATTCAATGCCTACAACGGAAGCTCAGTTACTGCGTGATAAAGCCCAGGTAATCGGCTACAATCAGCGTCACCATCCTGTACAATCCGTTAGCACCTAATCGACAGACACGCACCCAAAGACTCACGCATGAGGAGCAATGCGGACGTAGTATGTGCTGAAGCCGCGATAGAATCTCAGCAGACCTTCCTCCTTGGCTACCTTCTGGAAGCAGTCGAACATGCCCCTGTACTGCACCGTCCCGTCGGCTCTCTTCGTCTGCTTTTGCAATCTCGTCTTCACAAAGTCAAAAGGCAGCGAAAAGAACGAAGCAAAGAATCCAGCGATGGCAGAAGCTGTCAGCGTCTGCGTCCGGCTGCTCATATTCGAGCCCTGGAGACGCGTTTTTGCTTCGCTGAAGAAGGCAAGCTGACCGAAATTCAAAGCCATGGCTCTGACAACAGTCGGATAGGCGCCAGCCCAAAGTGCTGGCACGCCTTCGTTCTTAGAAATCCGCACTAACGCATCCAGCACGCTCTTGTATCGAGCCCTTTCGGCGGCTGGCTTTAAGCCATCCGACTGCATTCGAATCAGAGCGAGATCTGCCGGGTTGCCTACGATCGCCGCCAGACCGCCTGCTGCCAAGCCAGCTCCAGCTCTTTCAGCAAAGCCAATCTTCTGTCCTTTCCCTTCCGCTCTCACGCCCAACCTTTTCGTGAAGGTATCGAAGAAGCCCAGTCGTGCTGTGGTGTACACTGCCTGCCGCAACAGACCTGCAGACAATCCCGTGTATAGATCCATCACTTTCCCAGAAGCGATGACTTCCCTCGTCACCGACAAAGGCGTTGGTTTAGGACCCGTCTTCACCCCTTCTCCTGCCAATTGCAGTCGCACTTTTATCATGTCCACAGGTTGGATGACCGCCGTGGCAGTCATGCCAGCCAGACCGCCATTGATGAAAGGCAGCGCGCCTCTCATGAAAGGAGTGTGGAGGAAATCGGCCGTGGCCTTTTGAGGGTTTTCGGCGGCCGCTTTCATGGCTTGCGGTGCTTCCTTCATGGTGTCTTTGCTACTGGTAACGATGAGGTCCGACTTTCTTTTCGCGGCGCCGGCAAGGGAAGACCCTGACATTCTGTAAGGTGCGATTCGAGCTAGGAGGACGTGGTGAGCAGACAATGGCTGTACCCGGAGACAGATGATGCTTCACGAGGTTTCTCTTAGCACTGCGGTCTTTTAATCGGGGTCAACGTGCCCGCTCTTCAAAGTCGAGGCAGTATTTGGACTTAGCATTTCTTACTTTGGGATCGATACCGACCTTGAGTTGATATGCTCACACTGGGTTTGATCACGAGAAGTACTGACCTGTATTGAGAGGATCCCCGTGTCAGCTAAACCACAGTCTATCTGATCAGCCCAAGAGCTTGAATCGATTAGGAAACTGGCGGAAATCGCAAGCGATTTGCTATGTTTGAAGATGAGGCTCAAAGCGGGCAAAAGTCGAGGATGCGAAAGCAGCCATGGGCAAGGCAGCGGTTCAAGTATCCCCAGCTGAACTGTCTCGGAGCAAGGCCGATGAATCAGAGCGGGAAGGTGTCGGTTCGGACCTCACAGCGACTGTTGTAGCCCAGTACAATCTCATTCTCAGACGGGACGAGTGGAGGAGAAGGCGGTTCGCGTCGGGCGAATTGGAACACATGTGGAATTGGAGGCTTGCATACCTAGTTGAGAAGCTCCCAACGACGATAGCCCCACAAGGAGAAGCCCAACGGCGGACGGTCGAGATGCTGTCGTCTCGTAACGTAGCAGTGTTCTGCTGATATTGAGATGGAGATGGGAGAGATGGATGCGAGGGGGGCACGAGAGGGAGTGTGAGCGACTGGACATGGCTGCCGGGTTATTAATCCCCTTTGATTCATTAGGTTCATCCACCTGATCCATCCTTCCAGGCTCGCTGCTCGTACTTGTACCTCCACCTCTCTCTTTTCCCCGCACAAGGCGCTTAGGTTGGGTGAGGGTGAGGTTGAGTCGAGGTCGAGCTTAGGTACTACCCCTCCATCGCTGGCCGGCTAGTCTCGCCCCCCACCGTCTGTTGCCGTCTCGACGTCCCCAACCTCCGACACGGATAGTGCACTCCGTACTGATGATAGCGAGGGCAATTCCGGCTCTGTTCGAACTTCAGGTTGACGTCTCGAGATGATGCTGCCGTCGATGCGGGGTCGAATCAATTCTCAAGCACGGATGCAGCTCACTTCCGGACGGGATTTGATGTTTTGTAATTCTCTTTCTAGGAAAGTATGAATCTAAACTCGTAGGAGCGCAACCATCATCCAAGCCTAGGACAGCATCGCGAGGCCGAATCAGTTGACCAAAGCCTCCATGAGGTTGCCCCAGAAGCCCAGATCGTAGATGTTTTCCACGTCTCCCAAGTGCCATGTCCGTCTCCAACTATCCTGAACAATCAGATCTGCGATTTGAGGTTGCACGTTCTTTGGTGGCTGCCCATCATAAGTACGGATGAGGAACTGCCGGCTCCTCTGCGGCCATTCAGACTCGAAAGATGCTTCGGAATGGTGGTCGTCCACCCCATCCGTGGGGGAATTGGAGGCAGAAGCAGAATCGATGTCCGAGTGTTTCAGGTCAGCTATGAAAACTTCTCCATCGTTCATGTCGTCGCGAACATCACTCCATTTGCTCGTCTCGTTCGTAGTCATGCCGGCCCAGATCAGGTAGACGTGGTATGCCAACAGGCCAAGTGGCAGCGGTGCTGTCAAAGTTGACAACATTCCCACACCACCTCGTGAAATCCCTCCCACCATGAAAGCCGTGCCTAGGATATCAATCCAATACTCCCACTGTGACATGAACCTGTCCGGCAGGGTGCCGTGCAAATCGTACTCTGAGCTATGCCACGAAGGATATCGCTCAAAATGATCCCTGATCTGTGGCCGCAGTGTCGAAACTGCCAGGTAGGAGCCATAGAACAAGAGGAGGGATGTAAAGAGCAACAGCCCGAGGAAGTGCTTGTAATTCCCTCGCCCGACGCAGTTGTTCACCCATACGCAATGATGGTCTGAGCGTGCCACGCAGGCCTTGCATATGGAGCAATGTTTCGAGCGCGCGGGCTTGGGAATAGCGCATGTCCGACATATGTTATCTGGATGGTAGAGGACGTGGTCGAAAGGGTAGTGGCGTAAGTGTGAGTGGCTCGTCTTCGCGGTAATGATATGCGGACTGTTTGGGCCTGAGATTTGGCAGAGGTAGGTGAATATGTATGGCAAGGGAACGAGGAGGAAGAGCAGGCTCTTCTGAGATCTGCTGATGAGCGGCCATGTCGGTGGGAGGAACAGGGCCACGGACCCAGACAGGAGGCCGAGGAAGAAGTACTAATGGTCGATCAGAATTGCTGCTTGCTGAGGCGGAGGTGAACGCACTGTGACTACAAAATGCTTCTCGTATAGTAGATAGGCGCCTGTTCTCGAGAGCCGGCCACCGCTGACAACGCTGTCCAGGCTACCGCAGAACCGCGGCACATGTATCCATACGACGCGGTGAAGGAAGCCAATGGGGGTGTTTCTGCATCTGTAGCATCAATACTGGGTCGCCGTAAGAAGTGCCTGTTGACTTGCGAGTGCTCGTACCTGAAAGCTGGCAAGCGCCCAAAGAAGGCCACGAACGTGATGGCCGAGATGACGAGAATAACGACGGCAAAAGTGCGGACGAGGCCCATGGTGAATAACAGCAGCACCTGATATCTGATGCCTGCGGTGAGGGCCAGAACGAGGCTCTGAGACGCGTTAACCCTGTAGCAAGCGGCATTATTCCATCTACCACCAGCGCACGTCTCCCATGTACTGAGGTAGGTACATATATGTCGACAGATTACCGCGGCTATTTAACTTGAAGGACAAGCGCTGAACACCAATTTAGTGTCTCAATCGTCCAACCACCTCTCCGTAGGTACAAGTAAGGCGGAGGTCGACAATGCGGCGGCGATTGACGCGACCGCGACTCTCTCCCTCATACACCAAACACGGGCCACCAAACCGACAACCACCAGACGTACTCCGTACAGTATCATGCCACCGCCTCCTCGGTCCCGTCCATCAGCTTCGGTTGCGCGTGGCAGACCAGCGGCTCTGCCTGTCTACCAGCCACCGGAGAACCCACTGAACAGCACAGCCCAGCAGAACTTGGCCAATCTCAAGCGACTCCACCACCTCAACTCCGTGGAGAATCATCTCAAGGACGCGAACCAGCTGTTGGCCGACTGTGTCTTCGAGGCCAACAAGATTCTGGCCGACCGCGAGCGAGACGTCGAAAAGCGCCGGGCCAAAGCTGATAGGGACGGAGTGGAACGCGATGTGCAAGAGCAAGCAGAATTGGAGCAGCAGCAGAAGGCTGTTCAGAAGTTGAACAAAGACATCGACATCAGAACGCGCAAGACCATCGACGAGCAATATGCCGTTGAATACATGAGGCAGTCGCTCGAGGATGCCGCGAGGATGGCTGGCAACGCTCCCGACATCCCCATATCGCAAGCAGCAAGTTTCGACCCCACCATGCCAGACGCGCCCTCACAGCCTGAATTAGGACCACCTCCAAGTGATATCTTCAAGCGCGGAGTCCAGGCGAAGATGGATGGTTGGCAGCAGATGGCACTCCAAACTCGATATGCTCACCATCCCGACTACGTCAGTTTCAAGAAACACTCCCACGACGGCGCTCACGGCGACGATGTGCCCATGCAACCCGCATCGAGATGGTTTGGCCCAGCTCGCGGATCTCCTGCTCCTGGTACCACTCGAGCCCACGCAGCCGACGATTCGGAAGACGATATCATCATCGCTCGTGAGACCATCAGCACGAAGTGTCCCCTCTCCCTGAGAGAACTCGAAGATCCTATCATGAACAAGCACTGCCGCCATGTCTTCGAAAAAGAATACATCATGCAAATGGTTGCTCGCCACGAGATCGACTGTCCCACAACGGGTTGTAACAAGGTTGGCTTGTTCTCTTGAAATCGGGTATCTGAGTCGCTAACTCGTCCGCAGAAAATCTCGAGGGCAAGTCTATACGTTGATCAGGCTCTTCTGAAGAAGATCAAGCGGATACAGCAAAGCAAGCAGGCCACTCAAAACGCCGAAGACGATTCCGACGAAGACGATCGTTTTGCTGATGGACGCAATGCAAACATGTCCATCCTTCTTGATGACGCGTCGGGCGATGACGATTTCGATACCCTGATTGACAATGCGGGAGATTTAAGTGCGCCGAAGCTGGAACCTCAGAGCAGCCGACCTCCCGCAGGATCACGAGCTGCTCAGGTTGTTACTCTTGGGGACGATGATGACGAGAGCGACGAAGAGGACGAAGACGAGACGATGGAAGATTGATGAAGAACTTTGCGCAAAGATATGTATGACATGTACTTGATTTTGATACCCAAATGTATATTGAATGTCAGCCCCGAACCCAAACCTCCATTACTCCGAATCTTTCAACAGGACCGCCCTGCTGAGGAAATGCCGCAATCATCCTCATTCGGGCGAGAAGATGGGCAGCGAGAGACCTGGTTTGCGCACAACCCATCCTCGACAATGATTGAAGGTCACTTCATTTAGAAAGAGGACATGGTCACAATTTCAAAGTGAGTAGTCTCAAGAAGAGCAGAGAACCTTAGCATTGGCACGGACCCTAATTCAACTGAGCACTCCAGAAAACCACGGATACACGCTGGCGAAATCGGAGGAGAATTATCGGGGTTTGCCTTTCCAAGAGATGGCCAATTAGATTTTTTCTAGTGTGTTGGCCATTACACTACTGTGCCTTTCACACTCAAGTTCATGAAGTAAGTATCGCCTAAAATCTATCGAAGTCGATCGTGGAGGGGGACTGCGCTTCATCCAAAACAAAGCTACGGCTTTGATAGGAAACGAATTCGGACATTATGATCATGAAAGTTGTAAATAAAAGCAGCTAAACGAAAACCACACATTCCACTACTCCAACGATAACGAAAGTGCCACACCGTCCAGGAATCCATAACTGAACCGATCAAGGAAGAATACATCAAGTGGAACCATCCTCCACTATAGACACGTCGAGACTACTCAAAGAGGGTGACGGTATAGCAGTGCTTATCCGACGGAACCTGCCAGGGGGTGTGCGAGGGGGTCTACGAAGTATCCTCGAGCTTCTGCGGTAAGGAGTCGACGGAAACAAATCGGGTGAGGTCGCTGGTCGAGATGGCGCAGCTGGTCGTGCTGATTGGGCCATAGCCTGCTATGTGGTCAGTACCATGTATGCACGATAGCTGGATATTGGAACATACACGTATTCTCTCGGAGATAGGACGCCCATCAATGTCCAGTGGTCTCGAAGTATGTGGAGTCAGCCTGGTGACAGCCCGGTTGTTCTCGCTTCTCCTTGAAGCAAAACCTGACCCTCTGGCGATGGCTCTCCTGTTGTCGTGCTCGTCATACCACTGAGTCAATGCATTCGCTTGCTCAGATGTTATTGGCAGCTCGTAGGAAAGCAGGGGATCGAGCAAATGCCGGTCGGAAACACAAGCCGCGTGCCGGTTGTCGAAAACGCCCCAGGTGGCCTCCGATCGATCCAGCCTCCATATAAGGACATGGGACACAGCATGCCCGTTGTTGACAGCATCCATACAGATTATCGGACAGTCTGAGCGGACGTTCAGGCGTATGTGGTGAATACGATGGGCGTTGCCCGACTCGTCGAAGACAAAAGGTATCCTGTTCCATGGCGTGATGTGCTGAAGGTAAACATGGAGCGGGCCGGAGTGGTCGAAATCGTCGGCATCGCATCGCCAAATGTAGCACATCTTGTCTGCCCTGGGGTACGAAGAGGCGTGTGCAGATAGAAGTAAGTGATAAATTATCAAAGAAGTACACACGATGTTGATGGGATAGCGACGAAGAATGCTATGAAGAATGGTGGTGGCAAGCCAGGGAAGGTTGGGCACAACGATCAAGTCAAGTGCGACAGCAGTTTGATGGCATAGACGGCAGGGACAGTATAGCAGAAGGAAAATAGTGCCTCCCAGGCATACAGAGCGCGTCCCGTTCAAAGAGGACTTCAACTAGCCATAAAAAAGATTTTAAGCAAGGTATCAAATTCAATTCGAGATTGATGTCAATAGATGTCTGTATGACCGAGCAACCGCGTATCTTTCCCTCTAGCATATTAAGTTTATACATGGAGCCATGGAGATTTTCTCTTCAGTTCACATGCCGACAAGAACCTCAAGGGCGTAAAGAACACCAGCAGCAGTAGTATAGACCTGCATCTCCTCGTGATCCTAGAATAGAATCTAGAATAATATCTTCCCATTGAAATGCCTGACTGTGGTACGTGAGTTTTGGACGCGTTACCCAGACCAATGCTGTCACACCGCCCGTACCGCAGCATTGCCACTCCTCTTTGCTTCGACATCATCAACTTTCCTCGACATATTAGACATCGTTTTTCGCCACAATGGTTTTGAGAATGCAGGCAATGGCAGACAGTGAAGACGAGGACTACTTCGACTTGGGAACGTACAAACGACGCATCACGACTTCCAGCAGCCAAGCTCAGCTATGGTTCCATCGCGGCTTGATTTGGTGCTACGGCTTCAACCACGAAGAAGCCATCAATTGCTTCCATAGAGCCATTTCCTACGACCCACATGCTGCCATGTGCTACTGGGGGCTTGCTTTTGCCCTTGGCCCCAACTACAACAAGCCTTGGGAGGTCTACGACCAGACCGACCTTCAGAGAACCTTGAAGAAAACCCACGCAGCAGCAGCAAAGGCGGCCGAGCTTGTGGCCGCTTCGGGCTCTGACCTTGAAAGGGCCTTGATTGAGGCGATTCAGTTTCGGTACCTGAAGGACCATGCGGCCGACGAGGATCCAATGACTTGGAACAGGCTCTACAGTTGTGCAATGGAAAAGGTCTACAAAAGGTTCGGCGAAGATCTTGATGTCCAATGCCTATTTGCCGACAGCCTAATGAATCTCTGCCCATGGAAGCTGTGGGACATACGTACGGGCAAGTGAAGCCCATCTCCATGCATCCAATCAAGTACTCGATCTGAACGAGAACAACCACATCGCCATGGATATCCCTAACTTCTGGCACTCCGCTCCTTTGACGTTGCCAGAAATCTTCTGATATCGATCTATGTCTTGAACAGCGGTGATCGAAACAGTTGTTCACATCCATGGAAGCACTTAGTTGATCGCCTTGTTGTGGCGTCAACGTGAAGTATGATTCTCAAGGTAGAAGATTCGAGCTAACTGGTCATGTAGGCAAGCCCTGCAAACACGCACCTACGCTGCAAGTCAAAAAGATACTGGACAACTCTTTCCAACGGCCGGGAGCATTGCAGCACCCCGGATTGCTTCATCTTTATATTCATCTGATGGAGATGTCGCCAACACCTGAAGCGGCACTCCCAATCGCGGACAGTTTACGTGGCCTCGTGCCTGACGCTGGCCATTTGCAGCACATGCCAAGCCATCTAGACGTTCTTTGTGGCGACTGGAGACGGTCTGTTGCTTCCAACACCGATGCTATCAAGGCGGATGAAAAGTACGTCGCCCGTCGTGGAGCGGTAAACTTTTACACCCTCTACCGATGTCACGACTATCATTTCAAGCTCTACGGCGCCATGTTTGCTGGCATGTCAAAGGCCTCACTCGAGACAGCGTCGGCTCTTGCGAATTGTGTCCCGGAAGATCTCCTCCGAGTGGAGTCTCCTCCTATGGCCGATTGGCTTGAAGGTTTCCTAGCGATGAATGTGCACGCTCTTGTCCGGTTTGGAAAATGGCAGGAAATACTTGAGTTGCCTTTGCCCCAAGACCGTGATCTGTACTGCTTCACAACTGCTATGATCCTGTATGGCAAAGGTATTGCACACTCGGCTTTGGGCGACATTGAGGGCGCTGAAATTGTTCGGAAGGATTTCCAGCTTTCGGTACCCAGGGTACTCAAGTCTCGAGCCGTGTTCAGCATCACTGCGGAAGAGATCCTGGCCATTGCTTCAGCCATGCTCGATGGCGAGCTTGAGTATCGTAAGCAGAACTACGACGCCGCCTTCCAAAATCTGCGACACGCAGTCCATCTGGACGATTCTCTCGACTACGATGAGCCGTGGGGTATGTATGAAAATTCCGCACTGGCTCCGTCAATGTAATGGCCGTTGAGGTATAGCTATATGAGAATCATGATATGCAACTTGAGATCGTTATCGATGAATCTCTGCCGGCTTCAAGAACCGACAACATGGGAAGTGTACCAATGCCGATGTTGAGCATAGAAGAGATCAAGTATGAGTCAAGCATCGTGATTCCTAGAGACAACCGGGCACTAGATTGACGAAGCCATTGTAATCCCTTCCGCGGAGTGCACTGCTGACGTCGCTCTCTAGGCTGGCTGCAACCAACTCGCCACGCGTTGGGAGCGCTTTTGCTGGAGCAAGGTCACGTAGAAGAGGCAGCGGCAGTGTACGCGGCAGATTTGGGATTTGATTCGACGCTGCCTCGTCCTCTCCAGCATCCGAACAACGTATGGGCACTGCACGGGTATCACGAATGCTTGAAAAGACTTGGGCGACATGCAGAGGCCGTCATTATTGAGAAGCAGCTCGGCACAGCGATGGCATTTGCCGACATTGAGATCTCGAGCTCTTGTTACTGTCGAAGGCGTGTGGATGGGCCCATACGAACGGTCCTGTGAAATGGCTTGCCTCGTCCACGTTGGGCAAACAGTCCGAGAAGGTGTTTGCGCAATCGTCGTTCGGCCTTCAAAGCGAAGAAATTATATTGCATCTCATACTGTACTATGATAGAACTATGTCAAAAATCGTGAGCATCATCTCCGACCCTTGTGATTGGCCGGGACGCAGTCTTCCGCCAGAGAGAATCCACCACGACCAAGACTTTCCAAATTTCAGGCACAAAAGCTACAATGCCCAAACGGAAGAGAGAAGAAACGGATGCAGATACTCTGCGCACGCAAATTGCCCTTGGTCTGCGCAATCTCGTGCGCAGCCTCAAGATCGCCCGTGGAATTGAGCGGCAGAAGCTCGGCAGACGCCAGAAGGATGCCCTGGCGAAGAAGGACGCTGCCGACAACGCGCGCATTGAAGCTGAGATCCAGGCGCTGAAGGTTGGTCGGCCTGTCTCGCTGTCATCTCCAAAGCTGACAAGTGCGCCAGAAGCTGGACGTCCAAAGCACGGCCGAGCAACACCTGCTCAAGATTCTCCACAGGATAAAATCCATCGCCAGCACTGGCGCCCTCCCTCCACACAATCCTCCCACCTCGTCACCGGACACAGCGACTTCGAATGTTACAGCTCGATTATACAATGCGCAAGTTGTCAAGACTGCGCTGGCGACAACAATCCAGCAAGTCCGGCAAGCGCTCGGAGCGCTTGGTTTGGATGGGACGGCAACAGCGTCGACTGTGAAAAGGGCGAAGGAGGAAATGAGGCTGGAGGACCATCCCGTGACTATTGAAGAGGAAGAATGGCAAGGCTTCAGTGACAGTTCGGAACATTGCGACTGCAAGAATGAGGATTTGGTCAGGAGCCGCGATGCCCAAGCAGTGAGCAACAGCGATGACGAGGATTTTGCGGACTACGATGGACTGCTGGCATCTTCTGACGAAGATGAAACAGAGCTGGACGACTCTAGGGATTTCTCGGCTGCCCAACTGAAGAGAGGGCTTGCCCAAGCGGTGGCGAGCATCAGCGCTGTGGAGGACTCCAGCGACACAGCGACATTCGACCAAGGCCAATCAGACACGACCATGACTTCTGCGGAGCGGCCTCCTCAAACTGTTGGGATCGCGAAGCGAATGACAAACGCAAGCTCCGGCATCAACCTTCCCCCAGTAGCCAGCAAATCCATCACGCTTGAAAGCCCTTCTGATGCTCCTGCGCGTTTATCGTCGCAATCGCCTGGCCTCGCCATCAATAGCAAGCATCTCGTCGATCAGGGCACTACTCCGCTCATCGATGGGACGAAGCCAACGCATAGCGACAGCGATTCCTCCCCCCATCCACCTTCACCCAAACTCAAACCCACCTCCTCCGCATTTCTCCCCTCTCTCACAATGGGCGGATACTGGTCTGGATCAGAAGGAGACGAGCCAGAAGACATTGAAGAGCATGTTGCGCCACGGAAGAATCGACGAGGACAACGCGCTCGACAAGCCATTGCAGAAGCCAAATTCGGCGCTGCAGCGAATCACGTCGTGGAAGGACGACCGGCCAATAAGCCGAAGGATGCACGCGATGCTGGATGGGACATGAAGCGCGGTGCGACCAGTGCCGAAGATGTGAAAGGGTTCAAAGGCATGGGCAGGAAAGAGAGAAGGAGCAGGTTGAAGGGGGCACGTGAAGCTGGTGCCAGCGGCGGTAACGCCGTTCCCATTGCTTCGGGGAAGGGAAACGCTGAAGGAAGAGAGCTGCACACACTCGACAAGGCTGCTGTGGTCAAACCGAGGAGGGACGATGTTGGATCACTGCATCCGAGTTGGGAAGCCAAGAGGAAGGCAAAAGCAGCAACTGGCAAGATTGTCCCGTTCCAAGGCAAGAAGATCACGTTCATTTGAGTACTTGATGGCCCTTGAGAGCATAAATAACGAGAGAGGTATAAAGAGAAACGAGATCAAACGTATCCGAACCTATCAAAAAGAGTACCTTCAGAGAAAGCCTAGATAATGATAATCATATAGTCATCAAGGGCATTACTACAAGAAGATGAAAGTACCGGCGGCCTCAAGCCGAGGTAGTCTATAGTAAACCATTCGTCCGTTAGCATGCGACCAGTAGGCTACCAGTTATAACAAGAGGCATTTCCCAAGGAGGCACCTTCAATAAACAAAACACCAATAAACGCGACACCACTCAAGCTGTCGCACTACCAACCCAAGCATTGTAGTTCGTCGCCCCGCCCGCGCCAGGCGTATTCGTAATGGGCTTACCGCTTCCCTTCACCACAGTTACCCCATTGCACACGACCTTGATCGCGACATCACCAGTCTGTCCATTGAACGGCACCGAGAAATGATTCGCACCAGCACTCGGCGCATTGAGGGTTGTAGGAGTATTGCTTCCGATCTGCACCGTCACATTCGCCGGCGCGCTAACCAGCGCCGTGACAAAGATCTTGTCTTGAACGACAACGTTTGGATTTACGACTGGCTGGTATTGACCATTGTTGCCTGTCACACCATCGGTGTTTCCCACTGCCGCAGGAGTAAGGCGATACCAATATTGCAACTTCTCCTTCGCAACAGCCGGCTTGGAACCTTTCTTGTAGCGAGCGATGTAGTATGGCAGAAGATCGCGCCAGGAGTCGTGAGGCATGTTGTCAACATACGCTTTCGCATCCGTACCCGCGCCTTGAGGAACACCGGGTCCGAAAATGGGGCCAATGTAGTGCGACTCTCCATAGTCATTCCATGTGACGATTTGAGCGACATCGGGTTGGACTTGATTAATTTGCTCCCAGCGGTTGTGCCACATGTCATCGCCTCGCCACACCCACGCTTTGTTGTAAGCAGGCAACTTGGTATAGAACCAAGGCGAGATGCCCATCATGAAATGCTTGTTTCCAGACTTGAGGGCGGTTTGCCATGCAGTATCAGCGTCGGTGGTCATGTCCTTGGCGCCGGCTGGCCACATGTCCCAAGAGAAAGCACCATCGATGATATCAAAGTGTGCTTTGACACCAGAGGGACCAAGAGAGGTCCAGTCTGGCACGAAAAAAACGCCACCGGGGATGGCGGATTTGATACCTGGCCAGTCATTGATATTTGCCGTTCCTTCGAAGGTAGAAACATAAGCTTTGTTATTGTAGCGGAAATAAGCAGGATGGTTCGCATATGTCGTCAAGACCTGCTTCACACCACTCGCATCCCAGACCCTCCCACCACCGAGGTAGTCAAAAGACATGAAGAGCTTGAAGGTCGAACTGGTCGAAGCTGTGGATTTGCTTGCAAGCTGCTTAGCTGCGTCGAAAGCGTAGCCGATTTGTTGCTGGATCCTCCCGGAGAAGCATGCTGAGCCTGATTCTGTGTTTGGAGCTGCGTTGAGTACGAAGCCGTCGATGCCGGCATCGCGGGCCAGGGTCATATGTTGCACCCAGAGGTCAGGGGTGAAGTCTTGCCAGTTGCCGACCTACGAGGATGTTAGCATTGGTAATAGAGAACTTGAAGTTTTTGCATTTGGTAGTGGCTGTTATAAGAACGGGTTACGACACAGCACTGCTGTGCTCTCTCTCAAGTAACCGATATACTTGGGGTTCTGGAAGAACATGTCTTTTGAAACACCCGGGTCGCGGCGAGTGCAGCCGACAGAGAGCAAGACGCGGCCAGACATTGCTATGACAATGACCGAAAACGCCGGCGATCCTCATGGTTGTCTTGACTTTGATATACAGGTACCACGAGAATGGACTTCTCCGTTCTGAGATGGCTTCGTTGTCGCCCCAGACTTTCTGCATGTACCACCAACTGTGAAAGGAAGGCGCATTGCAGCCGTCGCAACGTGGCAAAGGTACCGCAACAGCCATCTTCCATCTTTTGAAGTGACGATGTTGATGAATAAACTGATTTTGGTTTCCGCGGGACATAATGTGGGGGGTGAAGCGCGATGTTTGTTGTCCGGTCTCATGGCAGGGAGAGAGAGAGCCCAAAGGCAATTCCAGAGAATCAACGATGAATACCGGCGACTCAATGGGACAGCGAGTTTGTTCGAAGGATGTACGTGGCTGGAACCGTCTTCGATATCCCAGAAGCCACGACATTTTGGAAAAGCGCAATGAATATCGGCGCAATCGACGCAGATAGGAGAACCTTCTTCGAGGACTCCCAAATATATGATTAAGGCGTCTCGAATGGACAGGGAAATTGGAATAAAGAAAGGAAAAGTGGTCGCAACTTACAATGACATGCGCGAAGACATACTTGGGCGCGCCTTGGGCAACCGTGCACATAGCCAGGCAAAGTATCGAGAGAAAGAGCGAGAACTTCATGATTCAGTCAATGAAAGGAAATCTGGATCGTGTGTGTAGAGAGAAAGTATAAAGGTGTCAAGTTGGTGTAGAGGATAATTATAAAGGAGTGAATATGGCACCGGGCAACTCGAAAGACTCAAAAGGATTGTGATGTGATGTTCTCAGAACATGACCAGCCAGCAAACACTCAAAGAAGAAAAGGAAAGGCAGTGTTTCTTCACACCGAGTACTGAAAGAGGAAGAACAGAAATGGGGGGGGGGGCGCATCGTACCTTTTTAGCTCTGCCAGATCAAGGGAGGTGTTCTCCTAAGATCAAGGGAGTGGTTCACCTAGTACAAAGCGATGGACGGCGCCACTTGAAACATGCGGCTGGCGATAGGCGGGCTGAAGGTGGACAGAATTCTGGCTTGCGCAGAATGGAATATGTCGAGCTGACTTTGTGTGACGAGCTGTCTTTGGAGCTGGTATGATGAAACAGGGAGATTTCTTTATCAGGCGCGTCGCGTAGTTCTGATGCAGGGGGAAGCACATGGGGGTCGTCAGCAAGGTTGGGGGAGACATTGAGATGGACCAGAATGGGAATGGGAATTCGTATTTAGGCACTGCAGGTGGGGGCGAGGTCAGTCTTGACTGTTTTGATGGAGATGAGGTTGGTGGTTGATGTTTGTCCGTTTGCAGATGTCCGAAACGGGAAAGGCGGGGCTGGTCTGCAAAGGGAAATCCGTCTTTCTGGGGCACAGGTCTTCACTCTTCACCTCCCCACTGCACCTTCACCGTGTGACCGTGTCAGCTTCTTCCTGCCTGCTATTTGGCACGACATCTATCCTACATTCTTCCTGAAGAGCCTGAAAAGCCTGGAAAGGCGATGGAATGTCTCCTTGCCCGTATCTACGCGCCAGGAAAATGGATCCAGCCTGCAATGCGGACTCCGCTGTCGTCGTCGCATTCCGCAGGCAAGGCGCTTTCACTGGACGAGCTCACTATGCGACGCAACTCGGATCCCTGGAGCTTGATTATCCACAGCCTTGAATGCCGATTCTCGGTCGAGGGCATGAAGCAACCAAGCAAGAGGAGGGTTCGCCCTCAACAGCTACTGCGAGACCCATCAATTGTGCGCTGAGAGCACATTCGAACAGCATAGCATACGCACAACCTGCTCGTCCTGCGCGAGGACCCGTCAAGTTCGATGACCATGGTGCGACCACAAAGGCTTGTTCCACCTCAACTATTCTCCGAGGTCAGCCACCTGCTCATCGTTGTCTGAAATCGTGAGTAAAGCAGAAGGTTTGCGCAACGAGCTTTCCTAAATTCGCAATCTATCATCATCGCATCTGGGACCAGCCTTTCGACTTTACATTTACAGACGACTGTCACTACACTCTATCATTGGAAAGGACTCCAACAGGTAACATTGGAGAGTGACTGGCATGGCTCTTTGTACGACAGGAGATCTTGTGACTCAGGAGATTTGGTTCGAGTTCAGCATGACGCTCGAGAGATGCGATACATGTTGCAGACTTCAAGTAAGGGCATCTCATCATCGTTTGTCAACCTCACAGAACTTGCATGAAACCCGTTGCGACCAGCTTTTCTGACAACTCTCACCATACTCGAGCCAAGGTATGCTTATGCTTTCATCGATCCTTGAAACTTAGCTCGACCCGCTGCGCTCCGCAAAAGCGAGATAAGATATTGCTGCAGGCGGAATGACACAATCCCTGCACGATTAAGCTTCTTGGATAATGGTATCTGGAACTATGGGATACGAAAGGCACTGGAATGTCATCAATTCTGATGGTGAGGAGAATGTGAAAGGACGCGTCGAACAGCTCATGTGCAATGCAATTTCAGACTGAGGCGTTCTTGTCTTTATCAGGTTGAGTCATTCTTGTCTTTATCAGGTTGAGTCATTCTCATCGCTGAAAGGGTCGATCCGATATCTCATTAAAGGGTGCTGCTTTTCATTTTCAGCATTCGACTTCGCGGAATGGAATGCATGATAGTGGTTCTTGGTTGTCCGTGGAGTAATTTTGCTAATGATCTCGCACAGCTGATCCATCTTCCCCTTTCCTTTCAAGTGTCTACATTCGCATCTTGCGTCGCATTCATCGGCGCTCCACGGCAGTGAGCTTTTTGCTTTCAGAATTCCGATCACAGCGTCTCTGGTAGCGATTCATTCTGGAGCCGCAATCGCACAAACACTTCCTCCTCCGATTTTTCTACCATTTGGTCGTTGCCATGGTCACTCTTTGCGTGAGGGACAAAACCTTTCCAATTGTCGTCTTTGTTGGACCTTGTGTGGATTCTTGTCTCTTTGATTAGCAGTCAACTGGTCACATGAACAGGGCGCTTACTTCATCTCAGCATAATTCTTGAATTTCGACGGTGGTGGTCCGAATTTCAAATATTGCTTTGAAAACTAGAGTACTGCCGCCTCCGGGCTCACCGCCGTAGTTGCAATATTCGGGCTCGGTATGCTGATAAACCTTTTATGGACTTTCGAGGTTATCCATGATCCCAAGTACCAGCCTACGATTATTACTCTATCATTGTTCTCCTCATTTAGATCGCTGCGAATGCGAACATGTTCGATTCGCTTATCGCGGCTGCTGCTTACTCGGCGGTTCTTACAATGCTTTTGCAGCTGAGAAACAGCAAACTTTGAATGAAGATGTCTTCCACAATGCGAGGAAAGAGTTTCAACAGGTCGAATTACTGAATGTCTTCCTGCCCTCGGAAGCCATCGTCGTCATATCGCTCGGAAATTTCGATCTTGAATAACTAGAATGACGCCCACTTGGCAACATCGATTTAGAGACGATTAAAGAGACGAACTCTCGACATTGTCGAACTCACAAGCAGGATCACCCGACCAAGCTAAACTCATTAGTCTTGTCCTTGTTTTGACTTTTGCAGGAGGGTCTAAGTAGCCGTGAGCAAGCTTTTGTGTATACCCGGTCTGGACATTCTCATACCCTTCACCGTAGCCGACATTATATAGAATGGTATCGAAGGAGAACTGGCGCAATATTGGTGGTACTTCAGTATTTCCTCAACCGTCTTTCTTCACTACATATCCCCTCTGCATATTCATTGCTTCATCTAGCCTGGAAAAGGTCAACGAGCTTGGTGGGTGAACAAATGAACGACTACCCTACTACACTCCCTACCAATATATCTTCGCAACCTAGGCCTTGACTAGTACTAACCAGTCTCTCCATTGGTATCAAGCATGATCCCCTCTCTTCGTCGCGCTTTCTTTCCCCGATTCAACTTCTTCTCCCACTCTTTGACTTTCTTTTCTGTTGAGTGAGTATCCAATTATTTCCTGCGACCATCCAAAATTATAATACAATCTTTGCCTCTTCTGTGGAGAAGACGCGAGACTTTCTTGGCCTGACCCAACGGTTTCGGGGGTCGAGGTCTATGACCAGAGAAAGAAATGATGAAGGTCCGAAAGAAGTACAAAATTTGCCAAGTGGAAGCTGAGGAGTAAAATTGACAAGCTAATTATTGACACGGATGGTAATCTAGGACTAGGATCATCGAAGTTTATTCTGGACAATTCCCAAGCAAAGAAAGTATGTACATATTGCGATCAAGTAGTCAATATGACTCTCTAGGAAGAAAAGAGCAGTGCATTAAGGTATGAATGGAAAGTCTGCCTCCTCATTTCCCTTGGTTTACATACAAAGCATGACAGAAAACCAGCCTTCGCAGAACTGGTCAGTACTGAGATCGGCTGTCTAGAAATTACATTCTGGCCGTCTCCGTAAGATAGCGAGGTCGGATTATTATATATTTTTAACTTGTGACTTCGAGGCTTCATAACAATCATCCCCTAATTACATCCTCAATTTTCTCGCCGTCTTCTTTTTTCCGAGATTAGCTAGGACACCTGCGGCCCCCTTTGCCTTCTTTGCCTTCTTGGCTTTGTTACCTGCAGCTTGCGCATTGGGACCGTTCGCCAGCGTGCCACCAGTGACACCACCGGTAGCTGGAGTATTCGTGCCTGCATTGGCAGTACTCTTCTGGTACGCTGCAAGGGAAGTTGCGCCATTTGGAGATGGATTGATAACCATGACCTGGAACATCATGGTCAGCATATGAAGGCCCATTGAAATCATGGTGGCACTTACCATTCCTTGCTGACAATGTTGGGCCTGTGCGCAATATAACATGATCGGGTTGGTATCCTGGACATTGACGGTGAAGGTCGGTGGATTGGCAGGTGGTGCAGCGGCAGCGGCAGCTCCATTTCCAGCAGCGGCCTTTTTGGCTTTCTTTGCAGTCTTGGCCTTTTTCGCTGCCGGAGCTGCCGCAGCGCTCACGGGAACGAAATCCGAGTTGATTTTTCCGTCAGGCTGGCATCCAGCCGCTGGGTCGCCAGATGTGACAGTATGATTCTATCGATATTAATGGTAGGTCATTGAGAATGGAAGGGCGACCGAACCTGTGAAAGAAAGACGAATTGAACTTGATCGCCTGGTTGGGCTTGTACTGAGCTGGGCGTGAAGGTCAGACCATTGTTTTGCCCAACGAGAACTTTCATCATGGCGGCGGAGGCGCATGTTGAATGGAGAATGGCCAAAGCCGCCGCTGCTGTGAAGTGCATCTTGGTGGAAGTGAGGATTTTGGATTCAATTTCGTAATAGTGATCGATACCTGCTCAATCTATAGCGGTGGTGATTAAAATGTTATTATGGAAAAAAGGCCGCGCAGCAGCAAGAACTGAATTGATCTGAAGAGAGTGGAAAGATTAAACAGTGAATTGTGGTAGCGATCTCAGATGGCTAAGAGCAGCCGGATGTGGGCGTTAGCAGAAGATATACAGATATTTAGTCTTTGCTCGGATCTAGAGGCCCAAGCCCTCAGTGCTATGCATTGTTTGCAGACTCGATCAGCGGACGAACCAAGGCATGGTCGTTTGCTTCTATCGATTCAGCGAATAAACGTCATGGGAGATGTTTGAGTTGGATAAGATGGAGACTAGTTTCAAACTTTGTTGCAGGAAACGGAGGGCAAAGGTACCGCTGAGCACAAAGTCCTAATGCGTTGTGAGCGAGGGAAAGCCTTGTCAATGCCCCAATGAAATCTGGCTAAAGTTTGGTCCAGAGACGACAGTGCCTGTGCCGACAAGGCAATCATGAGAGACGAAGCCTATTAAGCAGTCGCGGGTCGACTTATATTGTTCTGGGGATTTCTGGTTGGAGAACGCAGCTCAGGTGAAAACAGGGACCGTTGTTCAACCCAAAATAGGGTCTACAAGATATCAGAACATCTATAAAAGAGAATTCCTAAGCGCCAATCATCTTGAATAGTCGTTTTGAGGCGCCTTGGGCGCAGAACGTAGTAGGTTTGGACTGGTCAAGAATGGGAACGGTTCGTGTTTGGGAAGTGTCCTACCGAGTGCCAGAGGATGTAGCCTTGCATTTCGCAACAGCCATCGCGCAGGGCATGTGTGAGAGTCTGGCTGTTAGCTGAAACCTTTTCTTCAGCGAAGGCGAATCTTCATGGAAATGGGTGATGGGAAGACGGGAGAGCGTATTGAGGAGAGGGGAGAGGGGAGAGGGTCGTGGAGAATAGAGAAGCGGACCGCAGTCGTGGAGAAGAGAGAAGCGGACCGCAGTAACCGCCTACCCTTTAGGCTCGTACTGGCCACCTAGCTTCACATGCACCGTTACCATTTCCTCGTTTCAGTTCCCTACTCCGCCATCAACATGCAAATCACCATCCAGATATCATCACCACTACCACTTTCAACTCGTTGCTGCTGCCACCTATCTCACCTCGTACTGCCCCAATGACCATGGCAAGGCCGTTGACCCGAAACGAGTATGTAGGCCATGAAGGGCTAAGATCAAGACGCGTCTCTGCTCGAGTATCAACAACAACACCACTACGCCATCAACAACAGGAGCCAGCATGAAAAAGCGACGTGTTCAGGCTTGTACAGCCTATTTGAAGGCGGAAGCCAAATGCAATCCTTCATCGAATTGGGAGGGTGGGTGAAGGGTTGAACAATTACAACTGTAAAGACCATCTTTCTAGGAAATTCTGGATTGGATGGTCTTGTGACGCTGACAACGGTCCAGGTATTTCCAATGGCCATGAAAGTCCATCCCGTCCACGCATCCCCCGGACGGTCAACCATGAAAGTGCCACTCTTACTCCGAGTTCTGTAACAGTAGACCATTTGGTTACACGGAGAGCGCTCTGGTAACAAGTCCGTAGTCGACGTTGGACGCGGCATTCCTGATCTTGATCGAGCGGCTGGAGATATCGAGATTCCAGCTTTAGCAGGCCGCAAGGCTTTGTTTGCCCCGGTCTTGGGAATTTGCGGGACCATTTTTTCCGCTCGATCAAATTATGTTCATCAACTGTCTGAATGGCTATGCTCCCGGTTGCAAGCCAGATATGGAGCCTGAAGTGGTCATTGCTGCAGCCGCCGTGTCAATCTTGAAGGACACATCTCAATTCATCTCAATACTGCCTTGACTCGATGGCACCTACTACAACATCAATACCACTGTCAGTAATGTCTACCACAGTAATGCTGAGGTGCCTCCGCCAACAATTATGGAGCGACGTGTAATAAAACTATGTCTCGCTGGATAAAACGTGGCTTAGAGATCAATCCTCACAATCGACCACCTGCCACTCTACCTACCACAGTACAATTCAGACGGAGTCATTAATGGAGGCGGGTGTTCTTGAATGCTTCGGTTCGTGTTCTTGGCCGAACTTTCTAGCACGGTCTGATAATTTGGATCGCCCAATCAGAACGCATGCACGTGATCGGTTCAGGATGTGCCCCGTGGGTTTGGATTCGATGTCATACTACGATAAGTTGCTAGAATATTCAGTTGAGGACAGGTGCGATCCAGTAATAATGAGGTTTCACCATTCTGGACGGGTTCTTTCCCTGATGCAAAGACCGAGCTTCGAACTCATTTTTGCTAAATGGAAATTTCTAGAAAAACTTGTCCTCGTACGAACACAGCGGCACCCAGCTGCCGGCAGTATCTACACAGTGTATATCGAGAACATTCACGAGCCCTCCATTTGACGATCAGTCCTCCATTTGACGATCAGTATTCCGGGAAGATGGAAGATCAACTAGTTCGCGATGATGCTCGATGCATCGATGCTCTTCATGACTAACAGAAATACTATGATCGCAGCTGGGCTGGTAAACCTGACTTTGTATCATGGTATGAAGCTAGAACCTTCAACACAGTAAACTGTGACACAATGGGGCTCCAAGGTCACGCAATAGCAAGCTTTGGTACGTCCTCGTGGTAGTAATGGATATTTCTAGAAGTATCTACCTTCATCAAGTGGATATACGAAACATCCATAGGCATTCGGCCTGGTAACGAGAAGATTCTTAGCATATTTTCCTGTCGTAACAGAAACCGAAAGATTGGTATAAGCAGAGTTTCCCGATGATTCCTCGCATCGCGCCATTCTCGAACCACCCCGAAAGCTCCAGCTCGCTGTTATTTGATGAGTAATATGGCACACGATTGCGGTGTCTGGCACTTTCGACGGCATTCTCGAAAGCGACTTAAAGTCTATAAAAGCAGCCTACCTCACCTCTTATCCCACCACCAGAAAACAACATACTCATGCAAGCACTCACAAAGCGAACAACAAGACAACTAATTCAACTTGGCAAAAACATCACACGAACACCAACGACAACGCGACTCCTCCACACAACAGCACCAGCAATGTCTCTCTTCCCACGCGCCTTCCAGGAGTTCACTCCATTCCTCACTCTCATGAACGACTACGACAAGGCCGCTCGCAGTGCCTTCGCCGATCTCCCTGACGCCACATTCTTCAGACCAAAATTCGACGTCAAGGAGAACAAAGATAGTTACGAACTCCATGGCGAACTTCCGGGCCTCGAGCAGAAAGATGTCAACATCGAATGGTCTGATAGTAATACTCTGACCATCAGCGGCCGTACCGAGACGCACCGTGAAGAAGGTACCAAGCCAAAACAATTTAAAGCCTCCATTGAAGAGGCGCCAGAAAATGAAGGCGACAAGGGAAAGCACTCTACTGCTGTCACAACCACAGAGAAAGCGGGCGATGTTGTCAAAGCAGATGAGGGACCCAAGTACTGGCTCTCCGAACGAAGTGTCGGAGAATTTAGAAGGAACTTCTCGTTCCCGGCTAGGGTTGATCAGGATGCTGTCAAGGCTAGTTTGAAGAATGGAATTCTGAGTATCGTGGTTCCAAAAGCGAAGGGTGGGGCTAGGAAGAAGGTTGAGATTGCGTAGAATGATGCTGATGTGATTGAAATATGATGTTAAGATGGTCGGTTGAGGAAGTATGGTCAGAATGCTGCTGGTGGAGGAGGTAACTTCAACGTGGAAGGGAAATTGGTCGCTCGATAATGGCTATGGAAAATAAGCTCTGAAGAGTTAGTTTGTTTCACGAGTGTTATCTTGTACTTATCTCATATGAACTTTTCACGATAAATTCCTTATGAAGGGTCATTTCTCAAATCCCCTTTCCTCGATCCATGCGGTGATAAACACTCGTTTTCACGTCGTACGGACCCCGCAGTTCAACATATCTGTGTAACAATCATGAAATACTTTTCCCCATTCAATACTTACTGCTCACGAAATCAGCCCTCGATCAAACCTCCCCTTCCCCAACTCCTCCTCCCATTATGGGCGACAAAATGAGCCGAGACACCCAACCAGGCGACACTGAAACCTTCCAAGCCTGGTCAACAGCGCGAAAGACAGGAGTCACAAAGACATCCCAAAGCATCATCGGTTGGGCAGCAAAACAACTGCTGTCAGACTCAGTGGACAATGATATCCAACTACAATCGAGACAACGCGCGCAAGCTTTGAAAGGTACATTATACTCTCAAACTGTTCGTCTTCAAGCTGAAAATTGTGCTGTGTAGACGAGGTAGCTGCTATCCTCTCCTTCCAAGGAAACGAAACATGGGCTGGCAGTCCACCAAACAGCTGGACGCGTCGAACTGCTGCAGCGGTATTACAACTACATGAAGCAAACCCACACGAGTTAGATGACTGGAATAGCGAGGGCAGACCATCGGTGAGCGAGGAGGAGCGGAAATGGTCTGGATGGGCCGCAGAGAAAGAGCGGATGATTCCAAACGTGGAGGAGTATCTGGGGTACCTTTATAAAGATCGATCGTCTGGGTTTCATTGGAATGATCAGGTTCAATTATTGAGATCTTTCGAAGAGACTGAGAAGGCTGTTAGGGAGGCGCAGGCGGCGTTGGGTGTTGGACTCGCTGTCAATCATAGAATTATATAATCCTCTGGCATCAAATGATGTTTTCGACATGGTCTTACGAATGCTGGCAGTATCAGTGCCGCCATGGGTTGCTGGATAGATAATGTTGACGATCCACTGTGGGAGATTTGTTATGCATGCCAACAAGACGTGATCTTGTTCTCGAATCGCATATTGGGAAACGATGAATCCAATAGACAATTGTAAAAGAAGTAAGAAAACGAGTACCTAGTCCCGTCCTACAAAGAAGTTTTGAGTTCAAAATCTGCAAAGGTTCGGTATGGCGCTCATCTTGGTCTTTAGGATGCTAGGGAATAATTGTAGGCAATGAGCGACGGAACTTGAGGGATAGATTTTGTTTCCAGCGCGGTTTTATTGGGGCTAATTTTGATGACCCTCAGTGAGCCCTGCAAGGGGCTGGTGCTTTATAATAGGGGCACCCCCGTACCGTAGGCGAAGCCTGGGCCTCCAGTGGTCATCGCGTTTTTTCTCATCTCTCCGCCAACTTCTTCCCCTTCGTCTGCCTCGCTGTAATTCTTCATTGCCCTTGCCGACCTTCTTCTTGTGTATCGACTCGTGGCTGTCGTCGCTTAGGTGTTCATCCTATACTCCAAAGCAAACTGCCCAACCGGAACAGCTTTTTTTCTTCTGGCATTTCCCGAATGATAAAGTGCTACGACGAAGCCATAATATGAAGAGGAACAGCTCCTCTGAAGCACAGCGAGACTGCAAGAGGCGAAGAGATCAGGTATGCGAGCGAGTACGCCGCAATCAATCTGCTGTTTAGCTAATTTCCGCATTGAATAGGTCCACGATCCTCAGTCTACAATGTACCCAGCTGCTTCCCTCCTCGGTCTTGCTGTAGAGCTTCGGCTCCAGATCCTCCAATACCTCCTTCCAGACAAAGGGAGAGTGCCGATTCGGATCGACATTGAAGGGGCTCGTCATCACCCAACTTCGAAGAACATCCGCACTTACAGACCCAAATTTTCGTGGCCTAATTTAACCTTAGATGAAGTGCTCGATGAAACCAGACCAAATGATGACACCAGACCAAATGATTTCATTGAGTATCGGGCATTAGTAAACCGCGGGTATGGAGTGTCTGCTTATAGGCGGGAGGTAATCCTACAAGGCTACATACCTTTGCGTTTCGATCTTGAGAGTTGCTCGCCCGGTGTCATGCGAGTGAATCGCCAGTTATATCAAGAGTCCCTTCCTCTCGTATACAAGCGTAACACGTTTGCGGCTCACATCTTTGACGAAGGCATGAGCATATGCAGTCATTCATACAGCAATCATGACGACGACAGAGACCTTTCTGAATTGTCCCTACAGATTGGACGGATCGAGTTATTGGACCTTGTCATCACATACGAAATGTTGACAGAGGAAGACGAATTTAACAACACTGTAATGCTGAGCGCGAGTCTTGCCAATGCTCTCGCCCAAAGTACAAGTCTACGACGACTTTTGATCACTCTGGAAGTGTATCCTTGCTACTCAGACTATGATACTACATCGCTGGGCGGAACACATGAGAAAGACTTGACCAGACTCCTGAGGTGTTTTGAGCAACTTCGAAATCTAGAGTATATGGCTATACAGATCCAAGGTCAGACAAGCTACGAAAGGTGTGGAGTATTTCACTAACGACAACAACTAGGATGTAGAGAGACTGGTTTGGACGGGACGAATAGAAAAGAATGGTCCTACCAACTCACTCCCCGCTTTTCCAAAGTCCTGCGCAAAATACCCGACATTGTGCAATATAGTACCACACCGAAACCGAAACCAATTGATGTTGGCTTGTTTCGACGATATCTCAAAGGACATCAGGAGCTATTTCCAGGGCGGCAGGATGTGGTTGAATCGACCAGTCCCGAGTCAGGAAGAGATCTACTTCGGGACGCTTGGGAGGCCTGTGCATCCTCAGACATGACCGCTTACGAAAAGGTTTTGGAAACAACAAAAAATCAATGGCGAACTATGGAGCAAGCGAGGATCGAGGAAATGTTGGATGAATTTGATGAGCTGGCGTCAGTTGTGAGGCCTTAACTAGACTATATCGGTATTTGGTAAGTGTCTGGTCTTCCCCGACATTCCCGACATTGCTTGTTGTCCATCACTTTAACCGCAGTTCCCACACCTATACCACAACTCAGCTATGGTCGCCACATTCATTCTTCCACCTTAGCACGTAGAAGATATTTTTCCATCTTGAAATCCCAGGGATCCGTCTGATCGTACAAACACGTCCTAAGGATAGGCATACTCAATGCTTTTTCCCTCTCCAGAAGCTCTTTCCATACGTCATTCTCCTCCATGTGGATCCACTCGTTGAGCATAAGAGAGAGGTGCTCAATTAATTGCAAGAGGCCTTGCGGAACTGGGAGATATTTCACGTCTCGGTCCCACATTATCGGACCATCAAATTGTGAACTGTATCCCGCAGGCAATATACAGGGCAATCTCCGGGTGCCTGCGGAGAAGCTCGATGGTCCCTCTTCATCCGAAGCCCGAAACTTGAGATGGAACCGAGAACGATATGCGATTCGGGAGGAGTATTCGAACTTGACTTGTTTATTGGCTAGGCGGATTGGGCTGGAGAACGGGCAGAATTGTGTCCATTGTCGCGCGTGCTCGTAATCCTCGTCCCGCTTGGCGAAGAGCTCGTACGCGAGGTCAATAGCAATGATGTCGTAAATCTTGTCCTTGAGCTCCTGGGACAGATGAAGAAACCTGAAAACAGTGGGCTTGGCGCTCTGCTTTGCGACTTGCTTGTCTCGGGGTCCAGATTTATGGGCCTTTCCTAAACCATGGTCAACATTTCTTCACTCAAGATGAAGATGTCACACAACACGAACTTACTGTGAGCAGCTTCCAGAGTGACTCGTTTGTCGGGGACATCGTCAAGGACGAAGATTTGAAGGTGCGCAGGGACGGCCGGATACAATATCATGACTGTTTCTTCAACAGTAGGCTTCTTGTCTAGAAAAAGGGTTAGCACACTTGGTTGGACACAGCTTCATGTTCCATCTCCCGACCTTGACCATGGTTCCTGACCCTTCCTCCATCGATGTCAGAGACTCTGTATTTCGCTGGAACCGTAGGGTATGAAAAGGAGACGCGGTCTCCTGTATTGATGTCAAAGAATCGGTATTTCGCTGGGACCGTAGGGTAAGGATTGGGGACGCGTGCTGCGGACTTCGAGCCTGCAAGGCCTGGTTTGCAGCGCGCCATGGTAGTAATAAGCAGTCGCTGTATCTGTGTATAGGAATGAGAGAACAAGGTCAGCTCAATGGGGAGAATATACCCTCTGTTGTCCGTATGGAACGCTCGGTTTTCCGGAGTATGGCACGTCATTCTGTGTTCAAAGACTACAACAGTCTATAACAGCTAACAAAAGGGGCCTTTTGATGTTACAGATGAGCGGTTATACCTCGTAACGAACGGTTATACCTCGTAACGAACCGTGCAAAGGAGAACAGCGTTTGTTAAGATATGAAAAAAGATGTGAATTTTGGTATAACACAACTTCCTGCTAATTTGTATCTTTATTAAAATTGAAGTAGCTCTATCCTATAGCCAGGATGAAGTTCTATTAAGGTAGCCTCCTAAGCGATAGCACTCCGGAATCAATCAGACGGATTGAAAGCGCGGATATCAAGTCCATTCCCGAAGTTGCTAGTACAAAGTCTATATCATCTATGACACCATAACTTGGTGTCTCTAACCTTGAAGTAGGTATGTTGTTCAAAAAGTATTAAACCGATGATGGTTCCGCTCCAATATGTACGTCTTACTTTCTATCAGGCTTGTACTCCTGCTCCGGCATCAGCCTTGTTCATCCTGAACTTAAACTAGCTCTTTTCGAGACGAAGCTATGAACGAGCCCAATTGTACAAATTGCAGCTATTTACGAAAACGATCCAGGTAAGTGGTCCCCGAGCGACGAATCCTAGTCCTACTGGGCAGCTCTTCCCACTTTGCCATCATCTCCTCAATCTTGATCCTCGCGTCAGTCTCTATGGTCTCAATACTCTCAAGCTGCCCCCTCCGCTCGTTCATATATCTGGCTTTGGCCTCAGCAACAACAGAGCTGAGTTTGGCTGTGTCTGTACTGTCGCAAGCGATGAAAGCTTCTTCCAAGAGACTGAGGGTATCCTCATCGTAACCGGGATCCAATACTTCACCCTTGATTGGAAAAAGACGAGTAAGCAGGTCTTTGTACCGGAGGAACGATTCCACCATGGGCGGTGTGTAAATAGTATTGGGCGGCATTGGCGAAGTCATCGTGTCCTGCAAGAGAGCAAGTCTCGAACGGAGGTGATCATCATATACAGCGTCCACGGTGTCTCCTGTTGGCAGAACCTGTCCTACACTAATTAGTAATGATTAAGCCAGCGTATGAAAGAAAACCTCACGCATAGTGAACTTCACTTCCTCGATGCCGCGAATGTCATCAAAGCAGCACAGCAAGCAATCCACAAAGAGTTCTTCTTCCAAGGTTCCATCATAATCATTGCCGCGGTCCAAGGCTCCTTCATTGTGCTTGGACAACAACACTATGTCCCAGCTCTTCACGCCTCCATTTTCCATAAGTGCTGCGACAAGTGCGTTGAGCATGAGCTTTTGATCAGACTCCTTCTCTTCCGTTGACATAGGACCCACGCCAATTCGGATGACCAATGAGTTGACTCCTTGCAAGTGTTCCTGGAGTCGAGAAAGATTTTTGTCCTCTAGAAAAGGCGTGTATGTTTTCAATAGCATGCGCAGTTGTCCATCCTCGATCTCGGCTGCAATTGTACCTTTCCACACAGAGTAGAACGACTCCTCGTATATTTGATGGTTGACACGCATTACTTGAGCATAACTGGGCTCAAGATCCTTCCGGGTGGCTATGTAACACAGCGGATCACCGGCTGGAGACACCTTGGGATCTCGAGGGCCTCGGAGGCGGCCGCGGTAGAATTTTGGGTGTTACCTTTCACCGTCTCTTGTACGCGGTAGAAAGACGTCGACATCTGGAAGAAGGTAGCTGAGAATCTGAAGTCTCAGTTCAGTTGGAAGTGAGAGAAAGGACGAGTGGAGGTTTTGCTGTAGTGGCAAGGGATTAGCTGATAGCAACGATGATTTTGAAAGTGAGTAAGTACCTGTGCAGCTGTGTCGGACTGAGAGGAAGACATGGCAATTGGCCTCCTTTTTCGACAGCACAGCTCACAGTATGCTTGTTCAAGGTTCTGGGGGAGTCAACGCGCAAAGGATCGTGGGTTGTTGAAGAACGGAGAGCAGATTTGGAGGGGAAGTGAAGGGAGACGCGACGCGACGCGACTCCCCGGCTTTTCCTCGGTACAGATAAGCTCACTTTTTGCTGTGCGGGTAAATTGAGGAATGATACCTTAGGTAACAAACCACCATGAGATTCTTTGGATATTTTGGAATTCAGTCCATGTACCTATAAGTTCTTAAGATACGAATATGAGAACGTAAACGAATATCATACAATACTTTCACGCTAAACATTTTTACCAGTACCCGCTAGGTATCGGGCCTGTGGACGCGTCGACCTCGCGAGGAGGAATTTGTCATACCAAAACAACTCCATCTCGCCTGAATATACACGGACACTACTGTCTCGATCAAGGAAGGATTACGGCCAGACGCTTAGCCTTTGCTCGTTCATCCATTTACCAATAGCTGGCTCGAAGCCCTCTGTATCACGACCTACTCGACACTGAGGCATCTAAACCTTCAACCTCCGATGTACTAGCTAAACATCTCTTTATCTATAGTAGAACGTTCACCCATGCTTCCTCTCATTGCCCACCGAGTTAAGGCTCCAGATCCTCGGATACTTGCTTCCTGATGTAGACCTTATACGACCTCGCTGTACCTCCGGATCGCATCGGCATCCATCTACGCGGTATCGCAGGCGTGATACCGGTGAAATTGACGCGGACAGATACAAGTACGATGATGAATATGACAAGTTTGGAGAGACGTATTATGTACCAACACGGATGAATGGAGAAAGCAGCCATCCCAACGTCATGAGTATCAAACGGCAAGTCTACAAAGAGTGTGAAGAGATCGTTTATCAGAATCGCAAGATCGAGGTCGCTGTCAAGACGGGACTAGAAGTCTTGGGAAGTTCCTTCGACCGTTTCTTATACCCGGACTGGGCTTTGGAATTCACAGAAGTCACAAAGTATATCAGCCGAATGACCATCGGTGTGTCTCTTTCCGGGCTTCGCCGAGAAGAAACAAGTGCAAAGTTTACATTAAGCGCTCTCGCGAAGGTATTGTGGGATAATGCTCCTTTACGGGTTTTAAAACATCAACATAGTGTTTCGGCAACTCGACATCGTAGACACTCCGCTCTCTCAAGTTGAGGCTGACGCCATATGGCTTCTTGAAGGTCTTGAGACTGTCCGCAACATTCCAGAGGTTGAAACTGGAATCAGTAAGATCCGATTTATTGCTAGGCTACAAATTAGGACTAATGTATCCAGGACGCGAGTTCCATCCAGTATCCCCTTCATCCTCAGCATCCCCTTTATCATTTTCATCCCCTTCACCCCCTTCGTTCCCTTCACCGCATAATGTGAAATCGCACTCTGATGTATTCCTTGCCAGAGTACAACAACTTTCATAGCGAATGCGCTCGAATTCTCCAATCAGCAAAGATGATAGGCCTATACTAGGATTTTATCCACTTTACATCAACTATTTTTTCCAGATACTCCAAAGAAGTCAACCTGGCGATGAGCATTTTACCGCTTTCAGGAAATTTCAACGATCTTAAGAAGGAATAATCGCGCCGTGCTTCTCAAGGACTGTCGGGCTCTTGGGGGATCTGTCAAAGAAAGTAGAAGAAATGTCTGCCGCGATGACTTTGGAGGACGTCGAGATGAAGGGAGAGGAGAGAAAACTTCGGACGGCCCTAGAATAATTTCTCCGCAACGAGAAAATAAAGGTGTAGAATGGAGACGCTTAGCTTTAATTCGAAGCAGAGGCTCAAAAAATAATTCGGTCTGTCAATTTTGGGATTCTTCCCCACAGCATTTTCTTCTCAACGTATTGACTTCATGATACATATATTTATCGACCAAACATCTGCCTACAACTAACTCATTTCAAGGTAGAAGAGTCCGGCAATGATCACTATAACTACTCTCAAGCTATAGGGATAGAACAAATATGATACCTTGATCATCGAAGCTGCAGATAATTTCAATGGGTACCAAAAATATGATGGGTCTGATCTCGATTTGCGGCACATGGACAGAAATAACTCCAATCGTGGATGACAAGTATCGAAGAACGGCCGTAAGAGTACAAAGATCGACGCGATTCATTACATTCCAACATAGTGGCTATATCATAGATAGGATCTACAATTCTCTCGCTAGATGCGAACAGAATACCGAATCTCAATAGTACGAAACACCTATAGAGTATAGTATAACCGCAGCCTTACCAACATGGACCTATACTCCGAGACCTTCCGTATATTTCCCCATATATATCTAAGTCTTTATAATTGGAAGAATCAACCCACGTGTGTCAATTCCTTCGACCGATTGTTGTATTCCTCGATAAACAAACATTTCATACGAGAAAAACAACTTTCCCCGCTTTTCTCGTAGTAAGTATAATTTAGGTTATTATATGTCAAGACTACGATATATAGAACG
Organism: Venturia aucupariae; assembly: GCA_003693225.1. Taxonomy (NCBI): domain Eukaryota; kingdom Fungi; phylum Ascomycota; class Dothideomycetes; order Venturiales; family Venturiaceae; genus Venturia; species Venturia aucupariae. The sequence continues at coordinate 38,871 of QWZN01000031.1, read as the reverse complement.
CCAAGTTCCTGAAACGAGCCTTTGAGGCGTACGAGACTAGAGATAGGCTGGATTTTGTGAAGAAGTACTACGTAATACTAGATTACGATTATATAGTTACTAGGAAAAAGGAGTGTCAAAACTACCTACTATAACGGATGAAAAGCACATGTAGAAAATCGATTATCTATTAGTTTTGTAACTCGATTATCGTATAACCAATTGGTCCAATTTCCCCTTTTAAGAGAAGCTAGAACAGCAATTTAGAATTTAAGAAGTATATTTACTATCAAAGTAATAATCTAAATAATCAAATCTTTCTATCACCGACTATTAGCAATCCTTGTAAATACCCAACGACCATGAGGATTAGTCACGATAAAGCGGACTTGATATCAAATAAGTGACTATTATTATTACTTTCTATAACTCCAAACTTGAAATCAAATTGGCGACCCTAAAATCTCTACCATCAACCCTTATACCAACTGAATAGAAGAGATTATTTCCTCGATAGCTTCGCCGTTACCTCACAACTTTCTCAGATAAGAAAAATAAATAAACTGAAGCACCAATACGACGGCAGACCAATCCTAACAAGGACGAGAAATCCCATCATGGTTGAATACATAATCGAGTACGTCCAGAATAGTCTGGATCAAGAAGCCCCATCACGTGAAACCGAATACAAAAACCAATGTAAGGGCAGAATCAAAGGAAAAACGAAAGCAGGTAAATAAGACAAATCCCTCATCCCAGCGAGGCAAGATATATATTTCGATCGATAGGTCTATAAACTATGTACAAGAATAAAAATCCACCATGGTCCCGATTTCAAAGACCCCACTCATCTGGAAATTCTCCATACCTTGAAGTTTCGCTGCCGTCACTTCAACGACTTAGACACACTGCGAGTAATACGTGTTCTGCACCGTGCAAGTAGCTCCTTCAACACAAGCCGTAGGACCAGTCCACCCAGAACCACCACACTGTGCGTACTTCTTTGCAGCAGCTGCACTCGCACTCGCAGAGGCGGAGGAAGAGGCAGGGCAAGCAGATTTACTCAATGTCTTTGTGACAGTCGCCATCGTGGAAGAGGAGGCCTTGATAGTGGAAACAGGTGCAACTGGTACCGAAGAAGCAGCCACGGAGGAAGAGGAAGAAACAGCCGGCGCGACGTAAGAGGCATAATCAGCCATAGAGGAGGAGGATGCGACGGAGGAAGACGCAACGGAGGAAGACGCAACGGAGGAAGCGGCAGGCGCCATTGAGCTAGTCGCAGCCTTGCTCGTCGACACAGCCGGCGCGGCGGCAGAGGACGATGCAACAACATTTGATACAGCGCCCACAACATTAGGCATGCTGGCATCATCCGTTCTCTTGGATCCCGTCTTAGCCAAGATCTCTGCGGGACAAGCAACCTGCTCGAAATCCACGGTTGGGTTATCGGAGCCGCCGAACCAGTCAAAGCGCCAGTCACAGCCAGGCTTGAGTTTATCGGGGAAAGCATTGCACTCTGTCTCAGAGGAGATGCCGCCGTACTGTGCGCCCCAGCCACTGGAGGGTGCGCCCCATTCTTGTGTGCAGCCGTTGAAGATACCGACGCCACCACCTGGTCATTGTGTTAGCATTGCCAGCATTTACACATTGGGGTACATGAAGAAGACATACCTGGAATAGCCAGATCGAACTGGTTGGATCCAAGATCACCACCAGTGTTTGTAGCTTGCACAATCAATGTTTTTCCCACTGCAGCACCAGAAGTGAATTTGAGAGCGTAGCAGGCAGAGCACCACGAGGACTCCGAGCCACCAGCGATGTTGACGGCTGCGAAACCGTAGGCGAGAGTGGAGTTGACAGCCCATGGGGACTGGTCAGAGCACATGTATGCTGAGCCACCGCTGCATCCGGATGCGGCCGCGTAGTCTGTGAGGGGGGAGTCCTTAATGTCGCAGGTGGTCACTGGGGCGGAGACATCAGCTTTGCCTGACCAGGCGCAGGATGGCTTTCATTGTGTGTTAGAACGATCATTGTTAGAGCGGCAGGGTGAGCACACACCTTGCAGCAGTCCCAGTAGCGGGTGGTTGTGCCAGATCCCGAGGCACCAGCATTGGCACGGATAGAGAAGAGTGTAGAAAGAAGCCCAGCACTTCGGACGACAGTAGAAGAAACCATTTTTGCGTTTGTACTTGTAGAGATTCAATCAATGAATTCTGAATGTAGTAAAGAGTGTATAGAATAAAAGGACGCGATGCAAAATCTCAATGTAAAAGAGTGATATGAGAGAACTGGCTGTCTCTTGGCTCGAGTGGGGGGATATTCATACTTAAGCAAGCGATTGAAGAACATCATCTCCACTGTATCACCTAAGGGAGAGTTTCGAAACGCCATCATTTCCGCTAACGCTCTTACTTGGGAGGATGGTTTGGCTCTCTCCTAACGCCCATCGCCAAATCCTGCCATTGCCATCTCCCAAAGCTGATCTATGATCGAGACTTGCAAGGTTTGCTGATGAGATTCTCATCTCCGGCATTGGGAGTGGAATCTCACCAACGGCGTGGCTGATGGACAACCTTGTCTAAGCAGGAAGAAACAAAGAATGTGGAGTTGAAGGAAGGGGAAAGGAATTGTTGGTACCTGAGGCCAGGACTTCCAGCCGACTTGCGGCACGGGACAAGGCTGGCACGGCCGGATCATCATCTCGCTTACGCAACGTGACAGTTGACAGGGCGGGTCGCTCCCAGCATCACGAACGCCACCGTTTCAAACGTTGCTTGATCATGCTTGGTGTCGGTGGAAAAATACTTCAAGTAACGCACACAGAACGCCTCTGTGAAACGAGGAACCCGAAAAACGCATCATACTCTTCTCCATCGAACCGCATCAGCTAAAGTCGTCAACACAGGCAGGGAAACCTCTCTAGAAAAGCGGTCCTTTGAAACAAATTCAATCCCTCCATCGTCATGCTCCATCAGAGAATGCATCACTTCGCAGGAAATCTGTTCGCATCATACCTTTCACGCCAAGCGGGAGATCTTCTCACGGAACAGAACGGTAAATGGCCTGCCTGAGAGCGTCCGGTACGAGCTCCGATATTATCCCCCGAAACATTGCTTTTGCCAAAACATCCATAATGTCTGGGAAGGAGAAATACATATCGCATCCAGAGATTACACCGTTGCGATGTTTGCTGTAGCTTTCCGCCCATGTGTCGAGTCCCAAAGTCCTGCAAAGGCGAGAATCGACTGCGCCGATTCAAACCACGCAGAAGACCAGGAAGGTTGTTTGAAATGAAGGAGTATTTTAATCAGAAATTTGGATGGAAACGGTCCGGATTGTCATCGGGAAGATCACTGTCTGGGTGTGGAGAGTATCAGCCAGAATCGGTGCTATACTAGCCGTCGCCAGATTGCAGCTCAAGATATTTGTTGTGACTATACGAAATCGCTGAAATAAAGATCTTGAGTCACATCCCGTGGAGCTGCATTTTCCCTCGCGCGGCGAGATCGTCTCGAGATAGATTGCAACGCGACCTCGTTCAGAAACTTGACCAGATCAGCATTCCAAGTGATCACAGGAGGATTCTTCAGACCTAGGACAGGATGAGTATCTCGGCTGGGCCAGTATGAAGATTGTCAGGGAAATGCGTACCGGTGATCCCAACCCGATAGTCGGCTGTGTTTAGATTGTGAATCCGATTAAACGGTCCAAGCAGCCAACAGACACTCCTCCCTATCGACTCCTTCATATTTCCATCACGAAATAGCTCGATAATGTCCAAACCCAAAGCTTCTTCCATGTCTGCATATAGCTCCTCTTCAAAGAGCACGTTGACTGTTGCGTCAATCTCCGTCAAGCCATTCATCGTAGCAAGGGCACGCGCGAGCTCAGCAACGACACGCTTCGTCTGCGTGAGCTCGTCATATATCATCGATCGCTGTCCATGCGCAAATGCAATAATATCTTGGAGCGTAATAGATATCTCAAGCTTGACTTTGGAGAAATGAGCCAGTTGCGTCTGGAAATAACTCGCAGCGCGAGTCTGTAGGTGAAAATGCTGCGTACAGTACTGCCTCGAGCACATGGTGGCCTGGTGCATATTGATTCGTATCTCCACACTCTTATCCTTGTGCATCTGGCTCTTGCCCTCATTGTAAATCTGACGATTGACCTCAAGAATCTTGGGCCAGCATTTAGCTCTGTCTCGGCGGAGGGGGATACGGTGAGTGCATGATGTGCAGTTTACGTGTTTGTGCAGGGTTTCGAAGGTCTGTGGAACAGCTGTATGGTCGCAGTTTGGGGGGTGGTGCACGTCTGGAAGGAGGAGCTCCAGGATCTGGAGACGGAGTTCGACGGGTATGCCGAGAAGGGAGGCTTGCTGTGGAAGCTCTGCAGTCGTATAATCATGCTATACAAAACTTAGCCAAATCTGCACGACTGCTGCAGTACGGGGACCTGTGTACCTCAGCTGAGGGACAGGCGACTTTCTGTCGTTTTACGCCTGAATTTGCAACGGCACGAGTCTTGCGCTTCATACTACGGTACACTCCTATGGTCAGCGGAGACGACATCGAGGAGATGATTTCAAGAAGGACATACGTCTTTTTCGTTTGATTGTTGAAGAATGTAAGTGAGGTGGAAAGCTGCGCGATTCACACTTGGGATGCCTAGAATATGATTATTCATCCCTGCAACCACCGCGGGCGCCTGGTATACAAAACTTAAACAACAAAATCTATCTCTGGAAGGTCAAAAGATCTGGAGACGCACAGTCTGATCACTACAACAACATACTGGACTTTGCAAACGCTGTCGAAAGACTTGCAGTCCGAGAAAGCATGCACTACTCCGCGACCTACACCTCGCCGACGCTTGACTTCAGTATTCCCGAGGCTGAAATCCCAAGAAACCATGCTATGATACATTTCTTGGTCATCTCCTTGCTGATAATTTAGCATGTCCATCTTGCGAATCTAGGTATGAATAGACGTTGGAATGTCCTAATTATCCAGCGAGAGAATGACGAGGACTATGATAGAGGAATGCTTCAGTAACAAGTGCTGGCTAGGATGCCTCTTTCGAGCATACGTCGAGATCGGATGGAACGATTGATCAGAATACATCCAAGCCACGAATAGGACTTGAGTAAAGACTGGCATGAAAAAGACGGGTAATAGTGTCTACAAGACGACCAGACTGGAACTTTCCCACAGATGCAACAAACCGATTACCAGCGTACAGATCCATCAATCCAACAAGCCTCCAACAGAACCAAAACCTCCCCACCTAATCACGCCAACACTTAAAGCTCAAAACCCCAGCACCCGAAAACGGCGCAGCAAACGGCCACCGAGGTGTCCTCTTCGAATCCTGCAACAAATTCCCCATACTCTGAGTAAGCGCAAAAGTAAACCCAGCCACATTATTATACGTCTTACACTCAACCGATGCATAGAGCGTGCAACTCGTTCCCTCACCGAGAGCCATGGAGGCGACTTTGTATCCGTTTTTCTCTTCGAGGTAGGTGTAGGTTGTGTAGCATTTGTTTGGTTCCGGGTGGAGGTTCATGTGGCATTCTTGGTAATCTATTAAGGAGCAGATGTCGAGTTTTATGGGGGCGGGGTCGATTAGGAGGTTATAGGGGATGGACTCGTCATCGGGGGCCGGTAAGGCGTTGGTGAGGAGGCTGTTCAGGGAGAGGTATAAGAGAGCTGGGGCGGGTAAGAGCATTGTGGTGTGTTGATATTTGACTTCGGATCTTTTGAATAGAAGACGGAGTGTATATAGCGCCCTGCAAGAGGAACCTTAAGAATGAGAGAGGAGACCAGGAGAATGTTGGTATTGTGGTGTGTTGATGTTTGACTTCGGATCTTTTGAATAGAAGACGGAGTTTATATAGCGCCCTGCAAGAGGAACCTTAAGAATGAGAGAGGAGACCAGGAGAATGTTGGAATTGTGTGTTATTTCTTCAGCCGGAATGGCAAGCTGGCGTGGAATGAACTCCAAAACAAGTGGAATGGCGATGAGGACTTATGGTCCTGCGAGAGACAAAATACACCCTAACTCCTCCGGAAGCCACCTCTTGATGAGGCGTATAGCGAGAAGACTATTGAGAAGAGCAGCGAAGCAAAAAAAGAGACACCGATTATCTACATGCTCTCGAGGATATCAGGACGGCGTCTCTATACAACATTGTATAACTCTGCAACCTATCATTAGAAAATATCGCCGCGCTTCTAAAACTACTATCTCCAATCGCACAGCCAGTAGAATGAACCTGGTATGGGTGAGCAAGACGCGAAACACGATATTGCCTTCGAGGCTACTACTTCCTCGGCCCGATATCCGGCCAATCATCGCCACAGCCCTTTTCAGCCTCGCTAATTTCTAATAGTACACTTCCTACAACCTGCTTTGGCGATCACGTTCTTTCAATATATCATGATTGATGGTCGAGGGCTTTCATAAGCTCAGATTGAGGAAGCTTCCACTACTTCCAAAGACGACATTCCTGGTGGTCTGGTCGAAAGACCAAGAATACAAACCAATTCGACTCAAAAATCACGGCCTCGTGAATTCCAGAATTATTGGATTGACTAGTTCTTCTACCTAAGTAGCGTCTCAGCCTTCTTCCTATCTCTTTGCTCGAATTCTTTCCAGAATCACATCGCTCGGCTCGTGAAAGTTTCTCAACGTGAAACACTAGAAGCTTGTTCACGTGTATTGTATATTCAAGGATATTGTAAACAACGAAATAGTTATCGAAGAGTTGGAGTCCATGAATCAGTCAAAGGTGAGTCTATTCAATCCAAATGGAATGATCAGGTACTGATCCCAGATCATCTCACCACGCGGTATTCCATCGAAATCGGAATTGCTGTTTTAGTCCACCCGATTAGAGTCAATTCTCCGTCGTTAAACCAACAGTCAATCGTACTAGTACTCCTGTTGAATCACCTCAACATTGTAAAACATCTAATCTCGTGATAGCATTCCTTCCGTCCTTGGGAAAAACCCGATCCTTATCGCCCTGGGGATTATGACAATAATTATAAATCGCCTCCGCGCCATCCGCAATATCTGCAAACGAGCTAAGGGTAATGGCTTCATAATTCTACAAAACGACGTCAGCATCAATACCTAATAGAAGTGTACCAAATGAGACAGTCCAAAAGCTCTCCCAACTGAGGCCAGGATCGAAATTAATCAACCTGAGTTGAGAACGTCTTGGTTATTGATATTTAGAGGATGGAAGTACGAAGTCGTATATGCTGTGAGATCCTTCAGCCTGGGATCAACAAAAGTAATATGATTTTCTTCGAGCTGTGCTCCTGGCCAATAACACAAATGTTTCAATCAATACCTGGCGTAGCTAGGCCAAATTCTTGCCACAATATGCAGCTTGGAATCGATATCAGCAATTTCATGGCGAAATGGGGACCCTGATCCAATCGCCAGGCGTTCCAGGACTGCTCGGAAACCGATCCTGTGTGGGGAACGTCATTTCGTGTCCAATGGACCGCCGCGGGTATCTTGGCTATGCGAAGTCCAATATTTCTTTCAATCGTATCGTGAGAAGAGGCAGACATTATAAGGCCTCCCGCTAGATAGAAATATGATAGATGATAATTATTGTTGATGTTGGAAGGAAGTCGTTTCACTGTCACTCGGGACCTTTTGGACCGCCCGAAGATTTACCGCTTAGTCTTATCGGACTATTTGGATACAGTACCTACTTCAAGACCGAGTACCTCACCTCTGGCCAACTCTCACCTCCTCACTCCGTCTCCATCCTCATCTATTCAGTTCAAACGAGTCTGCCATTTTAAACCTGCCATCCATTGAAGCCTCCGTCCGTTGGGTAAACAGATGAAACGACCGCAGTCTCGATGACCCTGGGAGTGAGGCCGCCCGCTCATGTAACGTCCTTCCAATAGGAGGTATCATTCCCACCTGATATTATCTCAGCCGGCGGGTACTTTGCTAAAAGCAACGCGTGCACCGCTGGCTACCCACACGCCTTCGCGGCAATGCCACACGAGCAGAATGACGAACAAGCTCTCTCTTCCTGGCCTCCACAGGTGCTCGGAATTCCCGAGTATAATCCTCTACGAAGTCGGGGTGTATCAATTCTAGTACGCGGCTATACTGGGGCACTAGCCTTGTTGTTCCTTGCAATCCAGAATTATGGAGAAAGATCTTCGTGGCTCCATCCTTGCTCCTAACTTCACCCCGCTCAGCATCCCGATAACTCGAGGACAGGATAGAAAGCATTGCACCATCAAACTCGCCATTACAGAGCGCAAGGAGAGCTGAAGGCATCGCAACACATCGACAGCGTGAACGAGCGAGGGAGACAAACGCGACGATTCTAACAATTATCATCGTCGGTTCAATGGGTTTCTCCTTCAACTTCTGGGTGGCCCGCTTCACCGGTTCGCAAGCTTGAACTCAGGTACGTAACAAGCCCGGGAGTTCGGAGAGATCTTTGCTCTTTCACGGGAAATGGAGACGGCTTCGGCAAAAAAGAGACGAGGCCTGTGGGCATGTTATAATGCTCAATTCCGATCTTGGTATCTGCTAATCAACTCAATCTTGCTCGTTCATATACATTCCTGTGGCGATATCACATAGCTATAATGGTATATAACCTCTTTCTAGTTGTTGCTGCGATTATTGGCTTCGCGAACGCAGCGCCTTATGGAAACTCCTCTTCACCCAAGTCTTCGATTTGGGTCACGGAAGTCCCTACCTATGTCCGATCCTATGCTATTCCTCACCTTCTCGCTGGTGGATGTGTTGTCGGGCAACAGATTTACCGCTTCCCCGTGACAGGAGCATCCTCCGACAATGCCTTTTCACTCATTCAGACGAACGCGCCTGGTTCAGCGGAATTAGGAGTGCTTCCCCACATCCACGAGTTACACTACGAGACATTCTTCAATGTCCGAGGACGCTTCCAACTATGGACGAAGAAAGATGGCGTAGAAAACACGCGAGTACTTTTGCCCGGAGACTTTGGTGCTGTTCCACAAGAGACCATACACACCTTCCAGATCTTGGACCCTGACACTGAGATGATGGGTGTCATTCAACCAGGAGGATTCGAGTATGTTCCCCTGTTCAACAACATCTTGACAGAGCACTGACACATCGTGCAGGGCACTATTCTACGCCCTCTCTAGTGGAAACTACTCATCCTCTACCTTCTCTCCATACGATCCAACTTCAAATTTGACAGGCACACCCTCGGCGTCTGTCATCTCCCAACTCCAGTCTTTCGACGTTTACGCTCAACTCGATTACTCCCCACGAATAGACACTATTAACGGCACTGCACCTTCGAACACAACATGGCACACGAGTGCCAACAGTTTGGCCTCTGATGCTGTCACCCCATACTATATTGCCAAAGACTATGGTCCAAAATACCTATACTCCGGTGCCGGCGGATATGCCGTCATCCAACCAGTCATCACAGGGACACAGACTGGAGGCAATTTCACTATTTCTCAGATCACCATTCAATCAACACCATCGAACGGAACAGTTGAGAAACAGAGCTTCCCAGGACACGCAGCATTTGAGGTGTTGCAGGGGCAATTGAAGGTCGAACTAGAGGGCGAGACGCTTGGTCTATTGACAGGAGATGTTGTGTTCATTCCTGGAGACACACCGTATAAATTCTGGAGTGATGTTGCGGACACGAAGGTTTACCATGTTAGCGCTGGGGTTGAGGGACTGGATGCGAAGTTGATCAACGGTGGGAAGAGCTGGGCGTACCCTGTCTGGCCAACTTCTTGAGGGATTGGAATGCTGCTAATTATACTGTAAACAAATTGCAAGATCGCGCAGGCTCACACGCCCGCAGACTTACTAATCAATTCCCTGAAAACTGCTGCGTGCAGCCGGTTTATATCCTGATCTGGATTCCTGGCCCACACTTCCACTGCTCGTTGTTTTCGTGTTTCTCTGCCCCTTTCTAAAGCATCTTGGTCTAGACTAAGTACTAGTCCCATTCCAATGATATGCTCCCAATATCAAAATGCTGCGCTGGCCATTTCTTGCAGGTGATAGATTAAGAATGAACATCTTTCTTGCCTAGAGTTCATAGATCTAACACTCTCCAGAACTCTACCCCAATGCCATGCCATCTGGCGTCGAGCTTCCGATACTACCTCCATCTTTCGATTGCACTTTTCTCCATTAGATGGTCAATATCAAGCAACGTCGGTACAAGAAACAAGCAAATTCCAGCTTTACGCACGAGATCTACTTTAGTTTAAGGTTTTGATGATGCTAATCTCCACCGCAAAACTGTATGATATGCTGTTGGAAGAGAACAGTCATTAGCGGTACATTTCCGCAGATATGGGTCAAAAGAAAGAGACAAGCTTGACCTTGCGGTCAAAACTAACAGGCTATCTTGATGATGCTGTCCGTCATCACGGTATCTTGTACATAGCAGATCCTCGGTATCTCTCATCGTGTTCAAAGCTGGGAAGATGTATAGTTCCTAATCGACTACGGCCTATAGCTTACTACTGCCACGCAGCACCCTTTGAAATTCGATTCGCCGAGGTAGTCGCTGAGGTTAAATCATGATTAGGAGCAGTTCGGTGAGGTTTGATATCCGTGAAGACTTGGTAACGAGGATTTTGATACGTGATGGTATCACTATATCCGATTTCTAATCGTTCTAGTAATATTTGATTAGAATCTTTTGGGAAAGAAGAGCTTAGAGCCTGGAAGGAAGTCGAGATTGAAAGAGATTATAGAATGGGTTTGTTTAAGGGCCAATCTGTATCTGTTCAGCTATTATGAACCATCCCTCTCTTTCTAGAATTTTTAGTGATATATGAAAGTATTATACTATCTACCCCACCCCTCCTCCCACCCATCGGTAAAAAAAGGCTTAGATTATCAGGTTGATATATAACCTACGCCTCTATCCCACTTCCTTCTTCACCCTCAAACTCCTAGATCCTCGAAGAGATCTACAATCCAAATATCCGCATCATTCCGTGTCGTAGCATTTAAATCCTCAACTCAACCTCGACGATCCCATCAATCTTTCTGTCTTCTCAAACACAAGTGGATGATAATGTAGGAATTCAGCAGTTCAGTTCTAATTCCTTAACAATGAAGTCTGCCATCATTACCGTATCCAAATCCACATCTCCATCACCAATAATCCCTAATGTGGCTAAGCTCATCCTCCTACCCATCATACCACCTTCCTTACAAAAGGAAAACACTAGGCATCCTTCCCACCTCTTAAATTTTTCAAAAATCAAGTAATCCTTAATAAACCACACAAGAAGAAACAAAATAAGAATATCATACCAAAATCTCACACCACCTGTCCCACCGCTGAAATGGCACGCAGGGGTTTGAACAGTTAACAGATATATAAAGCTCTCCCATCTTCTACTGTCTATGCATTAGCAGACATACCGATCAATCATAACCCATGGTTCGTCCGCTTAGGTTCTGATCTAGATACAAAGAACGAGTATCTAAGCCATTATCCTTCTTATCAAGCAAATAGAGTAGAAAAAGGAAGAGTTGGAATGGTTTCATGTTTGCGATGATGAAGACGGTGCTGATGATAACGGTGCTGATGAAGACGGTGCTAATAATAACGGTACTAATAATAACGGTTCAACGATAACGATGCTAATAATAGCTATACTAATAATAACGGTTCCAACGACAACGATGCTAACTACTATCTATTACTAAGTAATTATAATCCTCAAATACCTCGTTCTTCCTCGTGATGCGAAGACTATGAGGAATGACAATTAAAAATCAATTTCATGTTTTCAACTGGCGACGGGCTGAGTGGAGCTCGAAAGGCCAACGCTCGGAAATTCTATATTCAGTCGGTATTTATGCCGTTGCTGCTTGATCTAGCACTACACTCAATCAACCACTGAATCCCGCCACTTTAGGAGAACGTCAGCGAGGCGATTGTTGATTATGGGCCCGGCGAGTGACTTGGTGGCATGCAGTTCAGTTCGAGGAAACACTCTTGGACTCGCAGCACCAGCAGTTGAGTCCATGACCTGTCATGGGGAAAGGAATGCNGGGGGGGGGGGGTGATGTAACCTGGCCCAACTCGTGCATGCTGGCATCTCATTCTTGGCCTTGAAATAATCCTTACTTCTCAGTCTCATTAAATCATAGCTGCACTAGACTCTGCCGATTCGTCTTTTCTAGTATCACCTTGAGCCCTTAACAATGGCTTTATAGTGTGACCTCCGTGAACACCCTGCTCTTAACGTTCCCATCTCAGCCAGCGTTAAGATTCCCAAACGTCCTCTGCAGCCCCTCAACCCCCCTAAGAGCAACCAGACAATGCCAAGGCAGTACACCCTCCCGTTCAACGCCCTTGGCGCCAGTAATACCCCTGACTCTAGCAAGCTCTGCCAGATTCCTAAACAGAACGAGATAGTCCTTGAGTATAGAATCAGCCATGCTCCGATGGATCTGTGGTTGATTCGTCGTCACAGTTCCGCGCTGTCCAGCTTCGTTCGCTGGCGTGTTCGCGCCAGGCGTTTGTGGCAGTGAAGGATCAATGAGTGGAAAGGCTTGTGCTCCTCCTGCCTGTCCGCCTTGACTTTGTTGTCCAGCACCTTGCTGATTTTGCTGGTGTTGCTGTGCTTGTTGAGCCAGCGCACTACCTCTGGGTGGCTGACCAACCCAGATCAAATGAACGCCCACAAGCCCTACTTTCTCATCTTTCCCTCTTTCTCCAAGACCGAAATCTCCACTAGCATTTCCTTCAAGGCCTTCGGTCACGCTAGGTCTGCTCTTACAAGCGGCGGGGGAACGAAACATGTAGCCGGTACTCAAACTCAACCTGTACTCTCCTTTCCCACCCAAGATATTAACCCGACACCCACTGATCAAGCCAAACACCTCGTCTCCCCGATCAACAAGATGGGCATCTTTATCGTTCGCTGGGTCGGAGGCAGCGGAGTCAACGTTGGCGCTTGGCGTAGAAGCAGGAGTGAGGGTGTGGGGATCGGGTGAGATACCGGGTTGCGGCGTCGAAACGGGTGTGGATTTATCGATAAAGGGCAACGTCGCTGGAGAACTCGCGGGCGGAAAGACGGTGACTGGCGGAGATGGATCGATGGACATGATGCAGACAATGATGTTAAAGGGCGCTGGGGAGGAATGGAGGGAGGACCATGCTGTGGCCGCATTAGCTTGCTTCAAATTCGCATATTCTTCAGATCACTTTCATCTCCTTGGTCATCTTACGACCGATATTCGATCAAGGCCGGGACAGGGGAGAAAAGAAACAGCCCAAACATACCATCCAACTCTCCACACGCCATTCGTCCAACCCTAACAACACACAATCTCCAAGCCCCTCGCCGCTCCCTCATGACACCTAGGGCCACGCTCCATATCTCCCTCGCAACGTCCCAGAAGGGCCGCCCACCAGCAAGACAATAGGAAACAGTCGTCTGGTAGCGACCCGTCAAACAAGTAAACGCCGCCGTGACCCACTCTCCATTTGCCGATATCGAATACGCAACATGCAGGTGGGGTTGATCATTGAGTAAATCACCAGGCGGGTCGGTACTGAGTAGGAAGCCAATTTTCTTGGGAATGGGTGATTCGAGGAGGATGCTACTTGCAGAGACAATGCGCAGTGGTGTCGGATCGGGGTCGTGGAAGTTTTGGGAGGGAGGGCAGCGATCATAAGCCCTCCTCGCCATCTGCTGGAAGTAGAGACTCGAGTGAATAACAGGCGTGGATGGATTCGCAACATCCGTAATCGGAATGATTTGCAACACAAGATCGGGTCTTGGATCCAATTGAGGAGAACGTGGAGGAGAGTAAGCTTTATACAGCAACCAGAATGCAGCGCATAGTTCTGCTATACCTCTCCCATCAGTGAACGGATTGATCATATAAATGATAAAATTATCAATTGGCGGCGGTTCTTCATTAGCAGGGGTCGATGTCGATTTCGTCCGCTGCAAATCAAGAGTGCTCAAATGTTTTCCAAGTTCATTACAAACCTCTCTCAACCTCTTAACAGCAGTCTCGATAGATTCATCTTGATCTATGAGAGTGACCGGCACAAGTCCTTGCTCGACTTGGATAGGTGTGCTTTTCTTGACATCCGATCGAACGTGTTCGCCAAGTTTGCAGCTCTCGTAGGAGGCGCCAAGGTTGTCCATGAAGAGACAGACTTGTGATTTAACATCCTCGGCGCCAGGGTAAATGCAAAAGGCCATGAGATTCTTTCTACCACTAGCTGGGGCGAGACCGAGGTGTTCCCAGAACGGAATGGCAGGAGGGAGGATATCCCATAGTCCTTCGTTTCTGCGAACACGCACGTGGGGCGGAGGAAGGGTAGTCAAGGTGTTCACTGCAATGCGTTAGCAGACTATGACTCGGGAGAGGAAAGGGTCAATATACTAGTTGCGATCGAGAACTCGGCCGCCTGAGGGCCGGCTTTCTTGACCTGTGGTTGAGCTTGACCTTTCGCGCCTTGTGGTCTATCGTGGTCGGAGATACAGAGGAATTTAAGGAAATCGCACTCCGTGAGACCTGAATGGAATGACTTCAAAGCCTCTTGAGCAGCACGAGCAGGAGTAATCGATCTAGACTTGACAGCAACGGCATCCATAATACCATCGTCTTCAGTGGTAGATTGTAAAGGATGATCTGTGTTACAATTAGGACACGGGCAGGTTGAGCCTGGAACGAAACTTACCGGGAGAACTGAAGATGAGTTGCTCGGCGATAATTTGAGCAACCAAGATAAAGTCTTTGTTCGATGGAGACAAAGGTCCGTCAAGAGCAGCAGCTGAGGCTAGAGAGACTAGCAAGTCGCCATTTGATGTCAAAGTAGGATCATGCATGAACATGCCATAGGGCTTTTTGAGCTGTCTAACCAATTCGGATGGCGGGATGCTCGACGACGGGGGCTTCATAATCACGTCAAGCAGCTCGACATGGTCCTGTTCTTGTATCAACAGCGCTCACTTACAATTTCCACCAAAATCAATCACTTACCTGAGGACTCCCGCTCATTCCTGAGGCCGAGTTGTCATCAATAGCCATAAGACTTCTAGGCGAGGTAGCGACCGAAGTCGCATCGCCATCCTGCAATGCAACGATTCGCTTGTCAAAGAACATGCTCTTGACAGGGGAAGATGCCAGCGCGAGTGACTCGATTTCGTCAGAAAGCGAATCATCATCCGAGGCGTCGCTGGTGGCGCTGCTCTCATCGCTGTCTTTCGGCCGTCGTCGTCGGGTACGAGGTCGTTTCCGTGGAGGTAGCGCTATGTGTGCCTCAGCTGTGGAGACAGAACGCTTGGTCAAGTCGGCGATTTCCTGTTCAGAGAGTCCAAAGGTTCCTCCGGAACTGTATTTGGTATCTTCGCTGACCAGACTTGGTTTGAAGGGTATGGGATCATACTGGCTCTCCCGGCGCCTGGAGATGGTGCGATCGTTCGATATCTCGCCAAAGAGTTTCTTGCGCACCGAGATTGGACTGAGTGGTGGCTTCATCATGACACCCTCGACCTTGGCTGTAGCTGGGGTTTGCTCTTTGGGTGCGTCTGGCTCTGCTACAACAATCTCATTGGGGCCGTCCATGGCCTGTTCAAGGGCCGAAAACAGATCAGGCTCTGGAGGTGGGTGAGATGGCTGGGCTGCCACGGTCGGTGTCACCTGTGGCTCCTGGACCGGAGATGCCTTGGTCGGCGGCACATCAGGAAGACTGCTCGCCCCTCCAAGTATATCCTCATCCGGTTCATCAAAAAAATCGAAGTCAGCATCTATGATATCGTGGCCTGCAAACTCATCTTCATCAGTAGCACCAAACAGATCGTCACGATTCATGTCCACGTCCATTTGCATGGAATTTCTGCGCTCCATGGTCGCTCGGCGTCTTGATGTCTCACTAAACATCTCATCCATGTCCATCCCGTCGCCTCCCAGGCCGGCACGTGGGATCGGTGTATCATGAGCTGCGATGGCTGGGATGGCATCTGCTGAGGCCGGAACAGTGCCAGGTTGCGATATTACTCCATCTGGCGGTGTTGGATACATTCCGCCTGCGGCTTGGAGATCGCCGCGGGTATAAAATGGCGAAGCGACAGCCAAAGCAGCAGGCTCAGCTTGCTTCTGTGCTGCTGCCTCGATCTCTCTTCTCTTGTTTTGCCGTTCTTGAGCGATTTTGTCCCGCTCAACCTTCCCATTGAACCAGTCTTCCGCGAATTGCAGAGAATCTAGAAAGCCACCCTCCTTGGCAGAGTAGAACCACGACGGAGGCGAAGTTTTGGTGGGAGGTTCCAACTGGTTTTCGGAGCCAATCGTGCTCCGGTTGGCGTCTCTTGCTGGAGGAGAGGCGCGAAAACATAACGCTTGTGGCCAGTAAAATACGGTACCCAAAGTGGTATCAGGATTAGCAGTTCTCGTGGACGGCCAGGCGCGCACAAGGACCCAGTGTATGGCAGGATCGAGCACGTTCAATTGGATGCCTTTAGATGCGAGAAAATTGGACACGGTCTCCTTCCAAGTCTGGCTTGCCTTGTTCTCAGGAGCAATCAAGTCATTGTCTACAACGGCGAGCATTCCGCTCGGAGCGAGCAGTATTGGCTCCAAGTTATCTGAGTATGGTTCTGAATCGTGATATGGCCAAAACGAGCTGTCCTCCATGGTGTTTGTAGAGATGACTAATTGCCCACCACCAGCCAGGTATATGTCCAGCGAAAAGCATTGTAGTGGCGTCCCCATTCGAACATGCCAGTCCTTGGGAAGATGCACGTAAGTCGAGGGGCTGACCTCGATCCACCGGTCGTCTCTTGCCAGCTTGTGGGATATGGTCAGATGCACGGCGGATACGAATTTGCTGTAGACAGCTTGGATGTGTGTCGGTGTGATGCCAGGATCCACGGCAGTTCCAGCGGGGGCGGCAAGCGCCTTCAAGCTCTTTTGCAGCATCATTTGCGCGTGTCGTACAGCCGGCGTGACTTTCGATATCGGTATACATGGTTCAGGAGGGACACTCGGGGCAGATGGTGGAGGTCGAGACGAGGAGACTTCAGAAGCCTTGAATGAGCCTTTGTAGAAGTCTATGCGATTGTTAGATCAAGCGATAGCTTAGGGGAGGGGGCAAGAGAAGGTACTCTTCAATTGAAAAGGCCAATCCTGAGCAATCTTCGTGATGTCGGGCCGCGTCGCAAAACCATTCGTCAAAGATCCCCCATGGAAGATCCACAGTACACGCTTCGAGGATTCCAGATAGGCAAAGAAACTCCAAGCTCTTAAAGTTGCAACGGCAGCAAGTATGGCCTCCCCTTGTCCTTCCTCGTCGGCATCTTCCTTCATCTCAATGGTGAGGGTCTGGAACATGATGGTCTCAAGGCCGTGGAGTATTTGCACGCCGGTGGAGCATGATTTGAGCAGGTCTGTAGCACTCATGGCGCCACTGTTAAGGGACATATCTGTGGTGTCGCCGTGTTATTCTTCGCACGCTCGGGGATGGAGGATGCGGTCCCATCAACGGTTATTGTGGTGAAGTAGAGGTGAGGTACGATGTGGTGGTCATCCGAATATGGCAGTGGATAGGTAGGTAGGCCCTCGTTGTTTGGTCGATGCTGGTTGGTGATAGCTGCTGCCTTGGTGTCTCATCATATGGATGGTCATGATCCCAACTCTGCACCATGTCCATGTCGTGGTTCAGCCCTATGCCTATGCCTACTGCCTACCTATGCCCCACTTAAAAGTATTTTCTCGACAGAGGCAAGACCGCGACTGCGCAGTACATAGATACAACCACAATGAAGCTCTCGACGAATTCGGCCGTGCCAGTCTATACAATCGCCGGGTCCTCTACTGCCCGTCCACTGCCAGACTGGCTGATACGCAAGCGGAAGCGCAGTTTGAAGCAGGACGCTGAATTCGCAAACCGCATAGAACTGTTGCAGGATTTCGAGTTTGAAGAAGCCAGTTCATGTGTGAGGGTCAGTGAAGATGGCGACTGGTTGATGAGTACTGGTACAGCACTACTCCCCCGTACGAAACTGGCAGCATCTAAACACGAAATTCACAGGCACATACAAGACGCAAATCCACACGCATTTCCTCCCCCACCTCTCCCTCCACCACGCAACAAACACAGACTGCCTGAATGAAAAATTCATTCTCCTCTCAAGCGACTATAAAAAATCTCTCCACCTCCAAACCGACCGATTTCTGGAGCTCCATACTGCCAGCGAAGGGAAAGGCGGCTGCTATTTCAAAACACGAATACCGCGTTATGGCCGAGATCTCATATACAACAGAAGCTCGGCGGAAGCCTTGATACCAGCCGTAGGCACAAATGAGGACCAAAATGGTGAGGTCTTCCGCCTCAACCTCGAGCTGGGGAGGTTCATGAAGGGATACGAAGTAGACGTTGGAGGCGACGACACCACTTCCTTAACCGGCGGAGGCCTCCAGGGCAGTATTTACACAGGAAGCGTGAACGCAGCAGCAATCGCAGAAGAATCTCACAATCTCCTTGCATTCGGCACATCATTGGGGACAGTCGAATTCTGGGATCCACGTTCGAAAGCCCGCGCCGGCGTACTCTCACTCCCACAACAAGCAACTTTGGAATCCAACACCCGCTCCGAAGTTACCGCGCTGCAATTCCATCGTTCCGGTCTCACATTCGCTTCCGGTTCAAGCGATGGTCTCATACATCTTTACGATTTGCGGTCTCCTACACCACTCTTGAAGAAAGACCAAGGATACGGTTACGCGATCAAGAACCTTATTTTCCTCGAATCGTCGACAAGGTCCAAGAACCAATCCATCGAACCTAAGATCCTGTCCGCCGACAAACGAATCATAAAAATATGGGATCCGACAGATGGCACACCTTGGACATCCGTCGAACCCGCAGTCGATCTAAACCACGTCGAGTGGGTGAAGGATTCGGGTATGATCGTCACAGCCAATGAAGGAAAACAACAGCACGCTTTCTTCGTCCCACAACTGGGTCCAGCGCCAAAATGGTGCGCCTTCCTCGATCGGCTGGTGGAAGAGATGGCAGACGATGAGAATGATCCTGCAGCTTGGAGTGGCACGAGCAGAAAGGCTGGGCAGACTTACGACAACCTCAAATTCCTGACGCCGCAGCAGTTGCGACAACTCAATATCGATCATCTGGTGGGCAAGAGCGCGATGATGAAGCCGTACATGCATGGCTACTTTGTCAATCAGAAACTGTATGAGGAGGCTCTTTTGATCAACCAGCCGGAGCTGTGGCAGGAACAGCGTGCGAAAAGCATCAAGGAAAAGATTGACAAAGAGAGGGAATCAAGAATCAGAGGCAACAAGAAAGTCCAAGTCAAGGTCAACCAGAAATTGGCGGCGAAGATGCTCGAACGCGAGGAGAAGAACGAGAGGAGGAAGGCCAAACGTGTTCTTGCCAGGGGCGGTGACGATGATCAGCTCGACAAACAGGAAGATATTGAAATGGAAGAGGTGGAAGAGGACGCACCGAAGAAGGAGAGGAAGACGCTCCTCACCGATTCTCGTTTCGCTGGCTTGTTTGAAGATGAAGATTTCGCAATCGATGAGCAGAGCAAGGAATTCAAGATGATCAACCCCTCGACCAAGGTTGAAGAAACAAAAGAGGAGAGGAAAGCGATACCGAGGGGTTTGACGGCGGCGCAGCTCGAGGCGTTGGATGACGTACATTCTGCCTCTGATGAAGAGAGTGATGAGGAGGATGATGAGAATGATGGATACGATGCCAGGCGGCTGGGTGAACGGACGAGAAATAATCTGCAGAAGGAAAAGAGGAAAGATAAACCCGCTCAGAAACCTGCGCAACCTACCATGCTTGTGTCGAGTTCTTCGAATAAACGCCCGTCGAAGTCCAAGGACAGCAGTTTTGGCAAACGTGTAGAGAGCCTCAAAGAGAAGAAGACAATTGATAGGGGTGGTAGGAGTGCGGTTGGTGAGAAGGAAATCTCGTTTGTGCCGGAGAAGAAGAAGAAAGTGCAGTTTCAGCATCAGGAGAGGCATAGTGGGGACGAGGCTGCCGATAATGGAAGAAGTGGTGGTCGCAAAAACTTCAAGGATAGGAGGAGTGCTTCGAATAACACTTTTAGGGGTATGTAATGGGAGCTTTACATCGTAGAAAGGGACGTCATCTCCGCGATGGTTGTACCTGCTGTCGCATTTACTGCTTCCATTGTTTTTGACTTGGAGAATGTAGATTGGGGTTCCTTGAATCGATTGTTTAAGGGAGGTAGGAGGATATGATACCCCAAAATGAAACAAAAGGTTGTGTTTATGATGCAGTCCATAACCCCACACCTACTGTTTTCAGCGTTTCAACAACAACTTTCAAGGCTAGATGTCATGTTTTTGTCGAACTTGCAGGCTACCAAGTTACAGCCATTGCCGATATTGACAACGCTGATTGAAACTGATGGGGTCTAAACCGTTGCTGACGGTAATAAGAAGCACCCCGGCCGTAGGTCTTCGAGCAGGAACCAGAGAAGGAAGAGACGGAGCGACTACTTCAAAGATTCACGAGTTACATGGTATCTCTTTTCCACCTCGTACTTTACAGTGTCCCAAAGAACCGAACTATGGATCGCGATATTTGCATAGCTGGTATCATACCGGAAGCGAATGATGAGAGCTCTGGAAGGGCGGGATGGACGGGGAATGGGGGATGTTTATTCTACTGTACTGATTTTGATTAGATGAGGTTCAAATGGCGGACTACATAACAAGTCAGTCCGTCTTTTCTTTTCTTTTTCTTGTTATTCTCACTTCTTGCGCTGCGGAGGGTGAAGAGCTTGTTTAAAGGATGTTCTAGCTCATCTGTTAGCTATAGGTTCCCAAAGCTCGATACGTGTACATAGTTGAAGATGCCAGTTGTGAATATGCTACATCTGTCTTCTCATTTGTAGATAAAAGCCTTGTCTCTCCACTGTGTGACGGTGCCTTCGACGGAACGGTACAATGTGCTCCAGTGGTTATTCCATTGGCATTATACTTATCGGCACTCATATGCACTGGAACAACTTCTTTTGGTTGTAAGAAAGCGAGAGGTAGTTGAAGATATCGTGTCTCCTTCAAAGTCAACATCGCAGCTCAAATTTCTTGGCAAACCGGCAGCGATCTCGAATCCAAACTCCACCATGATACCTACCCAAAGATAAACCGCAACACACCACTCAATCCTCCCATCAAACGACTCGTCATAATGGCCAAGAAAGGTACGATCCTCCATATCCAATCATTCCTCGCATCGAATCTCAGCACCACTCCCACCCCCCACGCAAACCTACATCTGTAAACACCCACAACCCACCAAACTGACCAAACCCAACCAGCAAAATCCCGCACAATCGCCGTCCGAATAATCAGCATGGCAATGACAGGTTACTACCGCACACTGACGCGACCGAGGACGAGTAGACCGCTGAGCATGATGAAGTATGATCCCGTCGGTACGTTTTTCTTTTCCTCTTCTACCATTCCCCTCACCTTCAACACGATTTCGAGGATCATGGCGGTGGCGGATATTAAGCAGGGAAGAGTGAGATAGAGAATGGTCGGAACGGTTGCAAGGATGGAAGGGTGGAGAGGAGGATAGCATGGAGCCATGAGCGCGTGGTAGAGGAAGCATGGAATGGTTGCAGGAAAGAAAGAGGATGATCAAAGGGTTGAGATGGCTATTCGAAGAGGATAGGAAGGACACAGCGCAAATCTTGGGGCTTAGACTACGACAAAGATACAACATCGGGACAGCGCATGGTGCACAGGGAGACATGACAAACCGCACGTTCTTGGGAAGAACGAACATTCACATAGCATTGGATGTATTTGCTAACATGGATTCCAACACAGTCAAGAAACAAGTCCTCTTCCTCGAGCAGAAACGGGGTGGAAGCAGATGATGAAAGCCATCGCGAAAACACTTCCTCTTGAATACCTCCTCCTCCCTCGGTCTCCTCCTCAATCAGCCTACACTCTCGGCGAGACAATTGAAACCTCGTCAAACCGCACTTGACTTCGCAGCCATAACCATCACAAAGTGAAGCTAGACATCACCGGCGTATACGGCATCAGGTCCTTGGTGGCACAGGAGATTGGGGAGATATGCCACGGGGCAATACATTGTAACTATATATGTGTACTATGATTCAACACGATCAATGCTTTGAGATCCTCCTCATATTCCCTTTCAACCTCTGTTTTTGGTACATTGTAATTATCTTCTCCAAACTCACAAGCAAGAGACATGGTCCGCGATACCACATGGCACCATTGAAAAACAGCTAGGCAGCTAACATGGTAGATGTGAAGAAAGAGATAATCACCCCCAAAAATATTAGGGACATAAAAGGTCCGAACGATTGAGTCATGTGAACACCGATAGAAGAATAGCGATAGTTGAACTCAAGCAGATCGACTCCTCGGAGGGACACAGCTTACTCATCGATCCAACTCTTGGCTAAATCGAAGGTCATATCGAGAAGTAGAGCTGCGTCCAGGCATAGTGCGACCTTTGCCGCGATTGGCGGCTGTTGAAGTGGTAGCAGTGACACCTGCTCTCGTAGTACTAGAGGTGCGCACTCGAGACTGAGAGACATGCTCAGCTGACGACGGTCGTGGTTGCGGGGCTTGAGAATGCTGGCTATCAAAATTGGAGTGTTGAAGCTGTGTCTCGGAGATACGTTGCGCTGAGCTCTCAGCGATGCGTTGCGAGTCGATATATCGAGACTGAGATTGAGATTGCGATTGAGACTCGGGAATTTCGAAATGAAGAACCGGTTGCTCTTTGGTGGTCTTTCCTCGCTTCTTTGGCGCCACATCCTCGACAGCATTGGTGCTGCGGCGTCGCTTGACGGATGACGAGGGATCATTGCGCGGAGCATTCTGCGGATCATGACCAAAAGTTGGAAGATTGGCTTGCTTGTTGTGACCGTATGTTGTGATCTTCTGAGAATGTCGAGGCTGTGATAGAACAAGCCGGTCTGGCGAGCTTGATTGAGTTGGCTCGTGGGTCGCACGCTTGTCCTTGGGCTTTGGCGTCTGGAAGTGCGCCGAACGGGTGGCAATCTTTCCTGGCATCGGAGCACCATTGACCGGTGGGCGATTCTCTTTACCAGAAGCAAAGACGATTCGTCTGGATTGGCTCTGTGAGTCTTCAATCTCGGATGGCAGATCATCCAACGCCGTCATCGATGGATGTTGGGTCTCTGTGACTCGGCTAGCCGCCATCGACGAGTTCGCCTGAGCAAAGCCCCCAGTCACACGCAATGCCAAGTTGGCAGGTGCATTTTCTCTGGACCTAGGCCGTGCTGGACCAAAGAAAGCATTTGAGACACTTCCGTTACTTGAAGCAGTTCCCAAATGTGCGTTGCCTCTGGGGTCCGTAACAGGGAGCTCTCGAAGCACAGCAGTATCAGAAGGCAGCGAAGAAGGCAAATCGGTGAGCTCTGATGAAGTCTCTGGATCCTCGAATATCTGGAAGCTTTCGCTAATCATCGAATCGAGCTCAGCGAAGGTCCGAATTTTAGGCCACTGAGTCCTCGAAATAGCAGGAGTGGCATTCTGTAAGGACACACTGTCGTCAGAAAGCATGCGAGAACCTGGGTGAGCAGGTTCATGCCGGTCGACTTTTCTGCGCGGTTTCTTGAACGGGGTGGCAACCGGCTCCGAGGACGAGGTGGTGGGCTGAAAGTCACGCTGTGATGGACGAGCTGGCTGGGATGGCTGGGACATTTGAGATGGCTGAAAAGGTTTTGCAAGCTGATCTTTCAAGGTGTTTCTCAAATATTCCAGTTCTGCCTCTGCTTTGGTGGCGCGCTGTCGAAGGACGTCCTGTTCCTTGCTGTGGGATTGAGTAAGCCTGTCTGATTCTTGCTGAGCCTCTGCTCTGAGCCGAGACTGGAGGTCGTTGAGACCGCTCCTAGTCTTCTCGGTCTGCTTCTTGATGATCTCCTCGGCCTCTTGCTTGGCCTTTTCGAGGCTACGAAGAGCGCTGTCTTTCTCTGTGTCGGCTGCAGCGATCCTGCGGTGCAGCTCATCCTTCTCGCGATCGACCTTGTCGCTCAAATCTCGTCGCTGTGCATCGAATTTATTCCGACCTTCTTCTTGGAGACGGCGAGCTTGTCTCTCCATGGCAGTTGCGTTATTCTTGCGCATCGTCTCGATAGCAAAGTCATGGCCTTTCTTTAGGGCGTGAAGAGCGGCAACGTGGTCTTTGTTGATGGACTCCATAGCGGACGCGTGGCTGGCACTTGCGTTTTCTGCTTTCTGCTGAGCTGCAACAGCTTGCTGGTATCTCTTCGTCATTTGATGGATCTTGTTATCAAACTCAGCCTGTTGCTCATGGCATAGTTGCTGGGCCTCCCTTGACAATTGACTGCGCATTGAAACGAGGCTTTCGGCCGCCTAGTTGAAGTCAGTTATTCACCCTGTTAAACCATTGCTCTCATCATCATCAATGTGGACGAATTTCTGGCAATTTTGATGTCCTGCACAATCCTGCCGCATCGAAGTTTTCCAAGATTCGACGGGATATGAAATCAACTGTGTCGAGGCCACAGCTCAAAGAAAACATAACTCACCTTGCGCTCAGACTCAAGTTTTTGCTTGGTAATGGCGTCAATTTGGCCCTCTTTCACCAGGATTGACTCTTCGAGCATCTCAATGTCGGTCCGCAATGTCGTCTCCGTTTCGTCCGCCGTTTCCAGCTTGCGCTGCGCTTCCTCCAATTCCTGCTTGACACTGTTGAACTCTTCACCTGAAGGACCGGAAGTGTGCTCGCAGAGTTGAGCTTCGGCTTGACCGAGCTTCTCAATCAAAGCATTCTTGGCCTCTTGGAGTCGACCTAGCTGCTCATTCAGATCATCGATCTGCCGATCCTTAGCGCTGCTGCGCTCATCACTCGTAGCTTTGGCCTCACGAAACTCTCCTAGCTGGGTTTGAAGCGACTGCGTCGATAGGACATCGGCTTGAAATGTTGCTAATTGCTCCAATAACTTCTTCTCAAGATCGAGCGCCACCTTTGCGTTGATGGCAACTTCTGGTGATTCCGAGTTGCAAGATGCTTGGAGCTGGGACATGCGTTCGATCATGCTGTGGATGGTTAGCACAGTCCTTGGTCAAGAGCAGATCACACTAGCTCACCTGTTCTGACAAGTGTCGATCTGTTCTTTCAGGCCAGCGAGATCAGCTGGGCAGACGGTATTGCGAGACTCAAGAGATTTGACCGATTGAAGCAATTCAGTCACGCCTTGACTGGCCACAGTGTCTTTAGAGTTTGTGACACTCGACTGAAGTTCCGACAACTTCTGAAGAAGAGAAGCTGAGGTGTCGTTAATAAGCTGCTTCATAAGTTGCTGGTCCACGGCTTGGAGACGAATATCATCGGACAGTCGTAGTCGCTGGTCCCGTTCGTCCTCCAGAAGTTGATTATTCCCTCGCAGGTCCTTCTCCAGAGATGTCTTTTCAAGTTCGAGTTTCTGGATCAACAACTTTGCATCTGTAAGTTCTTTCGCCCATTTGCCCTGCACTGATCTAGAAGTTTCAACGGCCTTGATGAGTTGCTTGTGGATCTGTTGGCGCTCGATGGCATTGGCCTTCCCTTCGTTGGCCAGCTCAGTGATCCGTTGATACAATGCCTTCGCATTTTGCTTTTCTTTAGCCAAATCATTGTTGATGCCACCGATGAACTTTTGAAGTTTCGTCAATCTCTCTGAGTTGGCCTTCAGCTTTTCGCGATCCTTGCTCGACACTTCGATTAACTCGATTTTAGAGGCTGTGACTATGTTCACTTCGGCTTGCAGTCTTGCCTCAGAAACCTTTAGCTTGGCGATTTCGGATTGAAGGGTCCTCCTGGCCTCGTTCTCTTTGGCGATGGTGGCTTGCAGGTCTTGTCGAAGAGTGAGCTGCAACACCTTGAAGGCACCAGAGACTGGGTCATCCTGATCCGAACAAGCGTCAGTACTGAAATCGGACTGGGTCTCTTTCGTGGCACTGCTAATCTGCTTAGTGGTGGGCACGTCGACCACGGGCAAAATAAGTTGGGCGCCCGGAGCTATGTTCTGCTGTCTTAAACTTCTTCTCGGGTCTAATTTTGTTCGACCGACCACTGCTGATGCGCTCTGTCGCTCCGTGGCAGGTTGGGCATTTATAACCATAGGATTCGGTTGCAAAGATTGCGAAGGTATAACCTGGGTCGGCAGTTGGTCTTGTTGCTCAGGCTTTTTGATAGACTGCTGGGTACAGTCGTCAGGTGGTGTAAGGAACTGAAGCGGTTGTGGACGGACTGGTGCATGATGTTGAGTCGCTTCAATCGTTCGATGCTCACTGCCCTCGGTGGTCTGCTCAAGCGGGGTTTGCTGGGCGTGGAAATTTCGTCGAACATGCTCATCGGTCTGAGTTAGCTCATCCGGGACCACTTGGTGCGGTGTCCAACACTTGCTGCTGTGCTGCCACTGGCGATTCTGCTTAGGAATGATATCTTGGACAACAGGCTCGTTGGTGTGAAGAAACTCCTCGGCATGCGCATGACGCAGGACACGATACTGAGGACCCCCACAATGTTCCGAAACATCATTTGTATGACGTGGTAGTCTCTGTGCGTTTGCGTCTACCGCCACTTGGTCATTAATCGACGCGGGGGTGGCCTGCAGACGGTGCTGAGCATCATGTTGAGGTCCTTGGTGATAGCCATCAGTGGTACACTCTTGGTAACGGCGCTCTTGATGAATGTGAGCTTCGTGTTCTGTTGTCTCTCCAGGCGGAGCCGCTACTCGAGGCGGTTCTTGACGTGGACTTTCTCTGTTGCTTTGACCAAGGTGGCTCGCCTGTTCAGGACCTGACGAGCGAGACGCAAACGGGAGATTGGTAGGCTCGTTGTCCACAATGTATGGTGAAGCATGGTGAGGATCATGTACCTGGTTTTGCTGGTCGACCTCCATAGCTTCCACAGCTGGTCTCAAATCATGCTGATCACCGAGATCAGGAGTGGTGCGAGAAACCCGATAGACCCCATTATGCACGCGGTTGTCATAGGGCTGCAGAATCGACCCTGGCTGTTGATCTGGATATGGGTCCCGATGGCTCTCAGCGGAGCGAACTTGGCCAAGCTGCTCGAATGGAATATCGAGGGGGACCTCTGGCAATGTGCGGACATCGAGAGCTGGTTTCCCCTTGGTTTTCTTCTTCTTTTTCTTTTTCTTCATCACTCCCTTGATGCCAGTAGCGATTGGCATCGGCTGGACAGAATTGGGATGGAAAGAAGAGTTGGAGGGATGTTGAATCTGGTGTACGTTATTGTCGACAATATTATGCACGGTGATCGCTAAGTCATTGCTCTTCTGAACCCCGGACTGTTGTAGCTGGGCCAAACGGCTGTGCGCTTGAACTTCTCCAGGCGAGTTACCAGCATCGTGCAAGGCCTCTATCATGTCAGGCTGGTGCAGCTTTGCCCCGTCATTCGTTCGTAATTGTTGCTCTTCCTGCCAAGCCTGTCTAACATCGTTCGGGTTTGAGAACATCTGCTGCTCTTGCCATTGCTGATCATCAGGTGAAAAGACCTCAGCCTGGCGCTGTAAAGTATGCTCGTTTGCAGTCTGCATGACGCCCTGCTGCTCTTGCCAGTAATTTTCGTCCAATTTAGCCTCATTTTGCAGTTGCCACTGGCTTTCGTCGACTGGCTTTGTCGCATTCTGTTGCCCATGCCGGTGGTATTTACCGAGTCGTTCCTCGCCCTGATCTTGCCATCGATTCTCTTCACCGGGTTGTATCGTATTCTGTGATTGGTGCTGC
The DNA here is from genome assembly GCA_003693225.1 of Venturia aucupariae. Classification (NCBI taxonomy): domain Eukaryota; kingdom Fungi; phylum Ascomycota; class Dothideomycetes; order Venturiales; family Venturiaceae; genus Venturia; species Venturia aucupariae. The sequence continues at coordinate 11,052 of QWZN01000031.1, read as the reverse complement.
TGCTGATGCAAGGACTGTTGCTCAGCAGGCTGCACTGCTTTGTCTTGCTGTGGCGCCTGTTGATCTTCAGGCCATGCAGCGTTCTGATGGACACTGGCGTCATATATTTGAGTGGGATCCTCATGTTGCTGAACGGAAGCTCCAGCCTCTCTGGATACAGATACATGGACAGGATCTTGGTATTGCTGAATAGCAGGCCCAGTCTCTCGAGGAACACGAACCTTTTCTTTGGATCTCTTTCCGCTGCTCTTGGTCCTGGGTGGTTTCTTGGCAGGCTGCCGGTCGGTGGTACCGTAACCAGAAGTAACATGGCCATTCTGATGAGGAGTTGGATGATCAGTCACTGGCTGAGCTCGACCTTCTTGCTGGACGTGACTCGGTTTGGTTGGCACCTTGATTGCTTGCAGTTTTTCTGTATAATTATTAGCGAAGAGAGCGCAAAGAGAACGAAGAGCTCACCCTCTCGATATTCCCTCGACTCTCGCTGCTTCTCAGTTTCCGGAGATGGCGATTGCTGACGCTTTCCGTGCTGAAAGTTCATCTTTGGGATCTGGTGTTTGGCGAAAGAGAAACCTGCTGTGAATGAGTCCTCTCCAGATGACTTTGGTCTCGTGAGTTGGAAAGTGAGATCAGTCGCTGCGAGAGCTGAACCTTGAGACGACAAAGGCCTTGATTCTTCAAACACCTTTTTGGTCTTAGGCGTCATGGAGTCACGACCAGGAGTAGCTGGCGGATCATCGCTGTCCTTGTCGTTGAAGTCCAGATCGTCGCCATGCTCGTCATTGAATTGAGTCTCTGGCACTATTTGAGTTTCCTCGTCGTCCATATTGTCGACAAGGCCGCTTGACGACTCCTCTGAAATGATTGAAAGCGTGGCCATGGCGATGAAGCCAGGCTGCAGAAACGTGACAAAGGGGATGAGAAGAAACAGAAGCAGAGACCAATAGAGCATGAAATGGGGAGAGAGAGGATGATAAGGTTGAAGGAGGCCGAGACGAAAGGGACGGGAGGTGGCAATAATCATGGTGGGCTATCACCACCAGCACAAACTCGAAGGAAGAAGGCACGATGGGACCCACATCCTCAATACCTAAGGTACCTAGTCACTCGACGAACTTCAAACTCTGCAGAAGATCTACAACTGCAATAATGATTCAAAGAACATCATCTGCAATCGATTAGCTGGTGGAACCCTACAACGAGCAACACCTCCAGCTATCTGATATTGGGAGAACTCACATTAGCTCCAACCTGCACCTCTACACAAGATCCTCATAAAATCCTGACGGGAAACAGATACCTAGGCATGGTACCAGACTACCCACGAAGATATGCTTGCTTGACAATCACCGTCACGAGACAAAGCCCGCTGCACACCCCATCTTTTCGAACTCGCGGAAACTCAGAGCCCAAAGCAACCCGCAAGCTGTGGACTTGCTCTTGTATCCAGCTCTCCATATGCAGTTGGTACAGATCCCAACGACTCTCTCCCAGCCAGCGGCTTGGAGGAAGCCTTGGTCCCTCATACAGCGTCCGAAATAGCCTTCCGACGCAGTCTCTCCACCTCATGGCGAATGAATCTGTGATACTTCGACAACATCAGCAATCAGCATTGTATCAGGACGCGCAACGCATCATGGCCTGATAGCCGTTGTGCGCCTACAGGTGCAGATAGCGCGCAGTGTTGGCATTGCGCTTACCAGGCACGGCACCGTTCTCCCCGGCTTCATGAAGATGCTTAAATAGATGCCGGGCATGTGGGAGGAAAGCGATGTGGATAAGTTCAGGTCCAAATTAAGCTCGTGCATGGGTGCTGGCCAATCCCGGCGCGTATCAACTCCAACTCCTTCACTGTAACCGCCCACAGAACCTACCAGCAGCCACCCTTTCCAATCAGTTCGCCCTCGCCCAGTCTTAATGCAAAGACAGCAATCCCTTGGGATGTTACAGATCTCTAGCACGGTTCTAACCGCCCATCATGCTTGTGGATCCAATAATTCCCCAAAGGTCCCTTGGGGAATATATACCTACTGAGCGACTCCCTGGATAACCAGATAACCTTGCTATCGTGCCACCTACCACCATAGCTCCTGGCATTAGATCATACTACTCTCGTCACACAATCACACAAATCACATCGAGCTGACAAGGGAACCTACTGATACCGATCTCCCTCCTACATTTACTAGCCATGGATAGACTCTACTTGTACAGATGCCTTCTGCTACTGCCCTCGGTCGTGCTCGCTCTTCCTAAAGCTTCTCCTACCACAGCTGCAACCTCAACACATACCGAACCAGCTTTTCCAACAATGGCCGCGCAAGACGGAGTTGGTGTACCAGATGGAGGCGTTGGATCGATACAACATCCCACCGCAGCAGCAGGTGCTGATGGCTCCAACCAAGGCGCATTCAGTCTGTCAACTGGAGCTATCATCGGAATATCAGTCGCCATCGGTCTGGTCATCGTAGCTATTGGTAAGCTTTCTTCGCACCTTGCTCAGGGATCACATCTAACAGGCAAACAGGAAGCATGTGGGCTCTCTGGTACCTAGCCAAAAAGCGACAATGGAACGTCCGCGAATCGATCCGACGCGCCTCTCGACGCATCACAGGCCGCAAGGTCCCACCGAAATCCGCACAAGAACACAAAAGCAGGAGAGGCACAGTTTACGTCAACAAATCAAATTCCAACAACCGCGCTCGCGATGTTGAGCGAGGCATGGGAAGAAGCCAACAGATGGTCAAACCTACGCATGGCTGGTTGGCCGATGAGAAGGAAAGATCGCGTTCTAGATCCAGAGAGGATGAGGAGAGGTTACACAAGGCTGAACAGCACACATCCAGGGCTATCCCTGGCTGGAAACCAAAGGCATCCTTTGGTAGCAGGTAACCTTCCTTCATGTTGGCGCGATGGATAAATTGTGAATAGACATGAGATGCATGGATGGATGGGAATACTTACGACTTGCATTTTAGCGGCAAGGTGTTTTGGAGGGCACGACACGGCGCAAAGCAATGGGCTGTAAAATTATCACGACTTTTGTGGACATGGATGAATGATGTACGGGAAACAGCGAAAGATACCTCTGATCTAATTGCTTATTTATCTACATTCTTTCCCTTTTCTTCAAATTCTCTCACTCGTCTCTTCTTCCTCGTTTTCTCGTTTTCTGTCATGGCGCCCTTCATTTTCTCGTAAGGGTCTGAAAAATCCTTCACACCCTCCATCCAAAAATCATTTGTTCCTCCACCCCAGCCTCGACATCAACACCAAATAAAAGACCCGAGAGCCCAGGTGGGTGACTGATTATTAACCATCCGAGCAGAACCAAATCCTCAACGACCGTGTAGCTCAGTTGGTTAGAGCGTGGTGCTAATAGAGACTTTCAGCTGTAACGCCAAGGCCGCGAGTTCGACCCTCGTCATGGTCATACCTTTTTACTCATCTGACTATCTGAGAGCTACATGATTCTATCAGAACTTAGGTGATATAGTTGAGGCGGAGAGAGGGAAGATACCTACATACGTAGGAACAGGTTAAGAGAAATTTAGAGAATTTTTTTGGTTGCTACTTCAGCTCTAACTATTATACCCTCTTCAAGTTGAGTACCTAAATAGTTTTTTTAGCGGGTAGAAACTCTCTCTATTTCATACTATATTTTACTCCTGATAGGTTGTAACGCCTTCAATTGTTATATCGATTTGATATTGAGCGCGAAAATCTCCTAGTAACTATCTACTAGTAATATAAATCTTGCTAGAACTTTACTAGTATAAAACCTAAATCGAGAACCTCTATCCCTCCCTATATCCGTACAATCGAAAAATCTCAAAGTCTATCATCTATAAAAAGAAGAAGAAAGAAAACCCCAATAACATCCTCGACTCCTTCCAAAATCTCGAGTATATCTCAGACTACTCATTCTAATTTTTCCAAAAGCCGTAGATCTGAGTCTACCCAAACCCCAATCCTAGTATCGGCCAAGTTTTTCTCGTGTGAATAGTGTTAATGGCTGCAAAGGAGGCAGAGAGAGAGGAAATTTGAAATTCGAGGGCCCAAGATCAATGGTACGTTTTTTCTTGATTGTCTTTGGGGAAACAGTTTGGAATGACTTGGAGACTTACTCCTCATGAGGATGACAGAGATTCCGAATATTATAGCGGTGATATCGATAGAGATGTGGGGACGATGGTGATTGAGATGATGATTGGCATAATTATTGAGATGATTGAGATGAAGATAAAGATGAAGATAACGATGTCGACCACGTAGTGAATTTCTCAGAAAAACAAGGCATAGAGCCACAAAGTATCCACAATCGAATCATGGTAGTTTACGCTGCAGACAATAGTTTTGGGAATTTCCTCGACGGGATAAAGAGTGGCCTTGTTTTTGTGGCACGGATATCATGTCTTGATGAAAGAATGAGTCGATCAACATCGTGGAGAGAGTCATTTCCTGTCATCATTGTGAGGGGGCATCAAGGGACAGCTGTGTGAGGAACGCCGAGCCGGACGGTTGATGGCTTATCAAAATTGACGTTCGCGGTCAATGGAATGGTAGATTACCTCAGATTATCCTCTCTTAGGGTTCACCAAAACTTCGATGCATGGAGTGTCAAGGTGACGGCGGAGACTCGACAAATCCCCGTCCATCCGGCGTAAAATCATCCTTCCACTCTTCAATGCTATCATTGATTTGCTGCCTCCTCGTGCTCGGATTTTGCGAAAAATGCCGAGAAGTCGCAGCCGTCCTCAACATATATTCTCTCGAATCTCGTAAAGGTGGATGCCGCACAGCCCTCTGTGACTGAAACCATCGCATTCTCCTTTCTGTTTCCCTGACTCGACGAATCTCGGGTGTGTATCGATCAAAATCCTCCTCGTCTAATGTAGTAGGGTTGCTGAGATCCGACATACCGTAAGCTCGCATCTCAGTTTCAATGTCCTCAACCTTTTCATCCTTACCCATTCGCCCTTCGTGTTTGGGGAATGGCCCACTGGTTGGACAGATCGGTGAAAGAGCAACAACGGTTGTGTCGCTGCTCATACCGAGCGAGTCATGTCCTGTATACGTCTGCGTGCTAGCAGCATGTTTACAAGGTTTACCTCTGCTCGAGGTCTGATGTGGTGAGGTATGATAAGTGGCGCAAGGACGACGTGTCTTTTCGACGAGGCTTGAGAAGAGAGGTCGGAGCGTGGCAAGCGAAGCGACAGTAATGCCGACACCAGGTTCAATTGTAGACCAGATTGAGAGATTGGAGACGTTAACGAAGAATTGTCCAGTTGGGACGCTAATTGTGTGGAGGTAGAGCATTCTCACGATTGATGCAACCGAGCCTCTGTAAACATTGTTAGCTATAGGACCAAGAAACGCCATAACTTCCGAGACGTACAAGGAGGCGAACACCATCAACCCTCCTACAACACTCTTTCTTTTTGTAGGCATCGTAGACTTTTGGAGGACGAAGATGGGAACCAAGACACACGTCCAGTCTGATGTGGTTGCGAGAGAAGCATAGGTGTAATTTATGCCTAGGCCAATTGCCTCACTGGCACATTTGTTTCGAACGAGGCGATCTACGAATACGGTGATGTCCGAGAAGTAGCCGCATTGGAAAATGGCAAAGAAAAGATTTACGATGCCGAATACGGTGGTGAGGGTGACCGTGGTGAGAATGATCCATCGTTGCCAAAGAATTGTGAGGATACGAAGAAAGAAGACTGCCAAAGACAGCTTGAGCATTACCATAGAAAGTACGTAGAAACACTCCGTGACCACGAGTAGCTAGGGATATTTCAGTCAGCGTTGATCGATATATCTTGGAGAAGCAATACACTTACACTTGCAATTTCAGCAACATGACTGGGCGGAACGTCTTCAAAGCCTCTAGACCCATCTGCTAGGGCAAACATTGCCAGGACCGTACTGCAATAAACACTGAAGAAGACCTGATGTCTACATAAATTGACAGCTCGATAGTACTTACAGGGCACTTACCGCAGCAACTATGATAAAATAATCATCCCAGCCCAGCTTTTTGAGGAAGTATTTTCGAGTCCCTAGCCTCAAAAGAATAGAAGTGTAGGAGAGGGTTAAGAAGATGACAACCATGGGGAGCAAAACTCTGTTGTGAAATTTTCGATGACCCACGTTCAAGCCATTGCTGATGCCGTGTGAGGCCAGGCTGGCAGTCATCAGCATTCTTGATACTACATGAGTATCGATGGTTGAGAATTGGTGATTGCGAAAGAGGATATGATCGAGTACCAGGCACTACGTTCGGTCATGTGAGCCGGCGGGCCCGGAGCATTAAGATATACGTAGCTACGGTATATGATGGATCTGGCCTTCGATTTATCTTTGTTGTGGTTGCAACGTTGACCTGATTGGCCCCTTGATTGCCCTCAACCATGGTTACCATATCGAATGCAAGGGTATAGGCTGCTGATCTCCAGTACTCGACCTTCCAATTTTCCTTTGTTAACATTTAGAATGACAGGAAAATTGCCTATACCTGCCTGTCCACGTCTCGACAGCCGAAACGACCAAGGTCTCACAGGGTGGATGAAATGCTACCGGCAGGTGCTGTTGTCTCTTGGCTCAGGTGAGAAGAGGTGTAGCGAACTGGTGTAACGGTTTGCTCGGACCTGGATCTATATTTAATTGAAGGTCGTCGGGCTCGAATCATGTCAAGTATGAGGAGCGCCAATACGAGGTCTTTGGACTGGTCAGTAGACATGTCTTGGCCAAGAGGATCTTTCCTACACACTCCAGAAATAAGTGTCCACCATGTCTTTGAGGCATTAAGAACAAGACAGATTTTAGAAGGCGATGCCAAGCTGGAGGTTCGAGTGATATTTATAGAGCTTCACCTCGGAGTAAGGAGGCGGCCTTGAGGTCATTGATACTTGAGGCTATTGGCCGTTGCAGTCTTTGTGCGTCTCCGGTACCTATCACTTTGTTGTAAGTAAGAAGTTATGAGCACAAAGGGTTTCGAACGACTTTTTGGTGCTCGCTCGGTCGGACAACGTCTCTGAGTGAGTGAAATCCCTGGCAAGGTTAAAATCCCAAGAACACAGTTTCAATTTAGCGCAGCGTCACTCGATTTTCCTTGAGGTTGGTGCCAGATGCGCTTCTCGACCTCAAGCTAGGTAGCAGAAGTGAAGGATTTGAGCGTTAGAATGATGGAGAAGCGTATGGGTGCCGTCCCACGCGTACTTGACATATAGTTACGCGGCAGCAAGACGGTCGTGATAGTGGTCGTGTTGGGGGAAAGTGTCGAGCTGGGACATCTCTGCGACCAGCTGGAGATCACCTGACGGGCTGAGCGACGGAAGCTTAATAAGCACCTTTAATCTATCCGGGCCGTGGACCTACGAAGGTACCGAAGGTACACATGCAACACTACCAAGACATCGCCGACTTCTTTACCACTCGTCTACCTTCGCTCGATGGAATCGGAGATTATAAAAAGCTCAGTGTATGATCTTCAATATCCCATTCTATCTTTCTCCGATGCCGATGGAGAGCGATGTGGTCAGGAAACTCATAATATACTTCCTCCTTACCCACAATCATCACTACGGTCACAAATCCGGATTTTGCCAAAATACACCGATTTCACGCGCATTTCACAGCTTTCACAGCATCGTTAGTGATTTCACACCAATTTGATCATTTGCCAGGAACTACGTATAATAGCTATGTATTAAGGCTGTAAAAACCTCGTATATACCTTTTTTTGGTGTTCTAGCCAGTCACGTGTTTTCGCCGCAAACCAATTCAACTATAACTATCTTATTAAAATATTACTACTATCTTACCACTTATCTTTATTGTATTTAAACGTTAAAAAGTATATTCTCTAGACCCCTATAATGCGTTAAGATAGCCTAAACTACTTTACCGTCGCCACTACTAGTTCCTTATACGGTGCGTAGTTAATTGCCGCGGAACCCTCCAAACCTACGTAAGTCCTACCCTATAGGCTTACTATCGTATTCTTACTTAATTGAGCTAAGGTAACGCGTTAAGTTAATACTTTATTAGTAGCTTATTACCTTACGGCCTTAGTATTACGATCCTTTATTATTTTAGCGACTTTATAGCTCGCTATTCTCGCCCTTTTACCCTTACCCGTGATAACTAGTATCTTAGATCCAGCTGGCCGACTCTACTTTAACGTAGATTTAGTAGTTAAAACAGGGGTTTAAGGAGTTAAAGAGCTTGGATTAGGGATAGTTGTTGTCTCTAGTACTAGAACTAGTTTTAGAACTAGTTTTGCAACTAGTTTCGAAGCGGCTAGCGATAAGTTGGCCAGAGATAAGTTGGCTAGAGATAATAAAACTATAGCCCTAGAGCGACCTTATACTTTTAATAACGTATTGCTACTAAGTTAGCTAGCTTTAGTAACCTTAGCGGCGCTATCCTCGATATCCTCGTTGCCGTATTCGTCGTCAGGGCTCCTATAATCGCTATTCTACGGGCTATTAACTTTACTAAGACTACTAATCTAGACGCCTTGATCGTCTCTACTATCTACCTCGGTACTATTATCTTCTAGTACGTTGGTTAGATCTACTTAATCGATTTGAGATAACTCTATAATCGTATACTAGCTATCCGCATTAAGTTCCGTATTAGGTTATATTACCAATCGCTCTACTTCTACTATCTCCGTAAATAAACTATTAACTAAGGCTGCTATATACCTTCGTAGGGGACGAATATTGCCACAAATATATTGAATCTTTATACGAAAAAGACTCTTAAGAAGCTATCCTCTAGTATATTTATCTAGGGTAGGATAGTTAGCTAGGACCTTCGCTATAGTACATTGTCGCTTATTATTAGTCTATTCTTACTACTTCAACGGCTTCTTCTTCATTACCTCTCTCTCTACCCTAGGATCTATTAGTCTATTAGTTTTAATTAAAGGGCTATTAGATTACTTACCCCTCATTATCAATCTCCCCTTTAAAAACCCTTATAGGGATTAGTTCAAAACTTAGATCCGTGCTAATCACGTCCTTAAAGTTATCTATAAGGGTATTCTACCCCTCGCTATCCTTACTATACAACTCAAGGGCAATTAGATACTGTTTAGTAGCCTTGGCGCTAATCCAGCTTTATAGAAGGTGAAAAGATATCGTCTCCTTTCGAGGAGCCTTTTGTAGTATCTTTTATAGGGCTGGATTTAGCTTTGATAGAGCTATCTTCGACTATAGCTTCTAGATCTTTCGTATTAAAGATATAATTATATATAGTTCTAGTAGTAGAATATCTAATAGTAGAATGATAAAGAAGATTAAGTAAGTTCCTACTCCTTTTATACTAGAACTATTACTAACTACTCGTACGTATATTTAGATATTGACCAACGCTATTTCAGCGCTTAATTAAGGCTATAAACGGCCCTTATTTTAAGCTATATTACGTGTTATATATAGCCCTAGCAATATATTATATAACTACGTATTATAATACGATTCTCTTATTACTAAGCTATCCCCCTCATTTTTTCGAATCTACTCAAAAATCCTACTAAGATCCAACCTCTTTTACTTACTATATCAACTATTCAAGCCCCCATTTGCTACTGGTACTACGATATTACTAGAAGTAGCTATCCTACTAGTTACTTAATAAGGTCTCGCTACTACCGTGCGTGGATTATACGTCAAAACCTTAATCCTATAATATTTATCACCTAAACTATTACCGGTACTAACGAAGCCCCCATTTTCGTCCCTAACGGCTATAGTATTAATAGTATTAATACCAACGTTAATACAAACGAAGATCCTAGCGCAAATAGTAGTAGTATAAATAGTAAAGATCTCGAAGATAGTAGTAGTATAAATGGTAAAGATCTCGAAGATAGTAGAGACGAAGATATAATCGATTTTTTAATAAGTAAGTTGAACTACTAACTACCGGCTCCTCCGGTTTACCCGCATAGGGGGTATTCTAGTATAATTTCAGTTATTTCAAGTAGCTTCGAGGAGCTATAATTTGTATAGATATTTATATATTAGATCGATCCTAATAACCTTTTTTTTTTAGTCAACTTAATTAATCGCTATACAGACCTCCTATATATATAGTTATACGAATAGATCGATAAAAGTATTAGTAGGGAGCAATACAACTCCCTCCGCCATATCCTTAACGCTTATTATAGCGCTCAATTACCCGATCTAAGGCGCCGTAACTAGCGATTACTTGATATAATAGGGCTTGAACGGTAGTTAATTAACTACTATATCAATAGTTGCATAGCTTTTACTAGCGACTATTCTAGTAAGCTATATTACGATTACTATATACATCCTCGTATATAATAGGGTAAGCCATATTGTACTTACCTTTATATTCTACTTGGCTAGAGACTCCGCTATTAGTAGGCTTTACCTCGCCGTGCTTTTACGCTCAGAATATATAATAATCGCTACTATATTCGAGACGTTAATAAGCCAAATATAGTATTGGATAACTAGTAGGCTAGATCTCGTTACCAAACCCTCCGCTAACAAGGCTACTTTATATAGCTAACTGATATAGCTTTAGCAATATATTATAATAGAGTTCAAGCTACCAAAAGGGGTAATTATACTACTAGCCCTTTTATCCTTATTAACTATAATCTCCTACCAAATTTATACTATAAAACTCGAAATGTTCTCTTATCCTTTGTTATTCCTAGCCCTAGTAAATATAATATTGGTATATCTCTACTAGATCCTATCAGGTATATAGGTATGAATTGACGTCAATGAAAAGACAAGAACAATAAAGGAAAAGACAAAGAAAGGACTAGTTGTTAGTATAGTATATTCTAATTGATTAATAACCTGTAAGAGAACTTGTAGGTTATAACTATATCCTATCCCTATACTATAACCACCATGTTGTATTAGGTAAAGTTAGTAGGTAGGAATATTCCTAGCCTAAGAGTAGCACCTAACCTCTATCTATATATATTACTATATAGGATAATATTATCCAAACACTAGCAACTCTTCTTTTATAAAAGGAAAATAAGGT